>JAOTNS010001862.1:0-157747 GCA_028476615.1 Culter alburnus
GTTTGTTAGCACAACACTGGATCTTTTAAAACAATTGAAGTATTTCAATATTTATCTAGCCTTGGACACAGTCAAACAGCACTCAAACCATTTGTAAGATTTTGGCAAACTACAAATTGTAAGACAACTGACTTCAAAACGTTTCTACCTGTCCACTGCCACTGTTTTTATCTGCATAGTATTGTGAGGTATTGAAAAGTATTGAAAGCAAGTGCACAAGATTTGGGGATGAGGAGCGAACTACTATGATTATGTGATTGATTGTTAGATCAGGGGTGTCCAATCCTGCTCCTGGAGGGCCACTGTCCTGCAGAGTTTAGCTCCAACTTGCCTCAATACACCTGCCTAGAAGTTTCTACTGTGTAGTAAGACCTTGATTAGCTGTTCAGGTGTGTTAATTAAGGTTGGAGCTAAACTCTTCAGGACAGTGGCCCTCCAGGAGCAGGATTGGACACCCCTTGTGTAGATTAAAAAGACATGGATAATTCTACATGGGGGACTTCTGAGGACATGTAATGTAACTGATATGTATCTGGAAAAAAGTGGACACTAACCTTGTGTATTTCTATGATTGTAAGCAAGTGTTTAAGATTGTTTAATTTTACATTTGTTACTTTAATGTGCATTTATGTTAGAACGATATTGGGTTCAAACATACTGCCAACTATGGAATTATTATGTTTGGTATGTTTTTTGTAGGAGCCGTATTTCCTTTCAGTTTTCAGCCCACATACAACAATATTTTTAATGTTTAGGCACGCTGACCAAAGCAATTTTTGTAGGGACATATACTAATTAGATCCATGAAATCTGCTAAGGTCTGTTTTGGTCACTGAGTCAATGAATCAAATTGTAATAAATCTCAGTATAGTGCTGACTGTAGAGCTCACGACGCATATGGACCATTAACGGAAATAGCACAAAGAAAAAGAAAACCATCAAATGTTGGCTGGATACACCACACACTTACACTACTACTAACCTGGAGGCATAAAGCCCAAAGTTTTTAGCACACGACACAGTCCAGTCTGAACTAAATACAGACTCAGTCTGCAAACAAACATTACACTTGGTGTCATTTTTTGAATACATATTATGAGCACTCTGTTTTTTTCCTGACTAAAAGATGTATTTGTTTTAGTCGCAGAAAATCAATTAAATATAGATTTGCAGATATCTAATACATCCAGTAGACTATCAATAGTTTCCCTGGAATCTAAAGTGCCTTCTGAAGAAAAAATTGGACTTATGATTCATACAGATTAACACTTAAAATATGTACAGTTCAAGTTCATGGTTAACCTCTATTTTAAAATGTGAGCAACACAACACTTGTTTAACTTGCACAGGTTGGACCCAGTATTCCAACGATGATCAGCTGATTACGCTGCACCTCACACCCTGTGACCCATTGGAGAACACAAGCAACCGCGAGGTGGTGAGGACCACGCGGGTGGAGCAGACGAGCACTACAGAGGGGGAGATGGAGCAGACGAGCACTGCGGAGGGGAGGGATCACGCGGAGAGGGGATGGAGCAGACGAGCACTGCGGGGGAGATGGAGCAGACGACACTACTGGAGCAGACGAGCACTGCGGAGGGGAGGGAGCAGACGACACTGAGCAGACAGAGGGAGGATGGAGCAGATGCGGCACTGCGGGAGGAGATGAGCTACTACAGAGGGGGAGATGGAGCAGACGAGCACTGCGGAGGGAGATGGAGCATAGCACTGCGGAGGGGAGGATGGAGCAGACGATCACTACAGAGGGGAGATGGAGCAGACGAGCACTACGGAGGGGGAGATGGAGCAGACGAGCACTACAGAGGGGAGGATGGAGCAGACGAGCAGAGGGGAGATGGAGCGACGAGCACTGCGGAGGGGAGGATGGAGCAGACGAGCACTACAGAGGGGGAGATGGAGCAGACGAGCACTGCGGAGGGGAGGATGGAGCAGACGAGCACTGCGGAGGGGAGGATGGAGCAGACGAGCACTGCGAGGGGGATGGGGCACGATCACTACAGAGGGGAGATGGACAACGAGCACTGCAGGAGGGAGAGATGGAGCAGACAAGCACTGCGAGGGAGAGGGAGCAGACGATCACTGAGGGAGGGATGGAGCAGACGAGCACTACAGAGGGGGAGATGGAGATCACTACAGATGGGGGGAGATGGAGCAACGCACTGCAGAGGGGAGATGGAGCAGACGACTAGGGGGAGGTGAGCAGACGGAGATGAGACGATCACTAACAGAGGGGAGATGGACAGACAAGCACTGCGAGGGGAGGATGGAGCAGACGAGCAGAGGGGGGAGATGGAGCAGACAAGCACTGCGGAGGGGAGGATGGAGCAACAGCACTGCGGAGGGGAGGATGGAGCAGACGATCACTACAGAGGGGGAGATGGAGCAGACACTAGCATGCGCGAGGGGAGGATGGAGCAGACGAGCACTGCGGAGGGGAGGATGGAGCAGACGAGCACTACAGAGGGGAGATGGAGCAGACAGCACTGCAGACGGAGGGGAGAGAGCAGAGCGAGGGGGAGGATGGAGCAGACGAGGGGGAGATGGAGCAGAAGCACTGCGGAGGGAGGAGAGAGGGGGAGATGGAGCAGACGACGAGCACTGCGGAGGGGAGATGGAGCGACGAGCACTGAGGGGAGCAGACGAGCACTACAGAGGGGAGGATGGAGCAGACGAGCACTGCGGAGGGCCAAGGTAATTGACAGATTTAAAAAGTTACAGTTTATATTTGTAAAGTCTTGAAGTGTTTGACACATGGGTTACTTTAACGTTACTTGACTTCCAGTATTTTTTTGTTTTGTTTTTCCCCATAGAGCTTTATGCAGGTTAGGGCTGCATGATATATATTTCAGCATCATCATTGCAATATGCATGTGAAATAGCCACACTGCTGGACGCATGATGTCAAGTAGGGAAATTAACTCAAACACGTCACGCTAAAACGTTTTTGCTGCTTGATACTAAAGTAAAACTTTCAAGGTTCTCATTTCCATGAATAATCTACAAGAAAAGTCCATCTGATATTATATTATTAGATAGATGATAGATCTATCTGTACTAGGGCTGTTGGAACAAATTTCTTGAGTCATACACTTAAATGTCAGGGTAGGGCCGCATGATATTTGAAAAATTAAAATGTAAAAAAAAAAAATTCTGCGCCATATTGTGATAGAAATTCACAAAAAGATTTTGTAGGTTCGTGATACACATTGAAAATAATGAACAAATCACAAGCATAAATTAATACAATAGAACAAAGATACAAATGAAATAAATAGTGCTTTTATATATTTTCAGGTAAATCTAACAGGTACGGAAATTGAATAATCAAATGTAAAATAACACTGCATATTCTTCACTGTATAAATTGCATAATATAATTAATTTGGGTTAAAATTACAAAAGTGATTTTTCTCTTTGTCTTTGTTGTTTGATTGACATTCATGACACAGAGAGCAGCAGGAATATAGGCTACAGTCACTTTAAGATGAATGTGTGGATCCAAAATACGGTTACAAAACCAGTTTTCTTTCTCAATTGTAACAGCATTCTGTGTTCAGGTGCGTCTGCATGGATCTACGTGTGTGCGCACAGAATACAGCTGCACATGCAGAATTCACTTCTCTTTCTCGTCTTTGTGCGCTCAAATGGTTTAAATTTGCTTTAATGTTTAAACTTACATGACCTAAAACACACTCAAGTGATAAACTTTAATTATATGATGGTCAAACTTTGCATTTAATCTGAGAATCACGTACGTACGTGAGGGGCATTGTTGTTACGCTGTTAAAGCTAGGGTAGGCAACGTTAGAGAAACCCCAGAGATGCTTGATTATGAAAGTATCCAACTGTAAAAACACCACACCCTGCACTTGTGTGTTATGTGATCTTCTAGTATTTAAATAATAAGTTAAAGCTTTATTTGGTATATGAGTAATTTTCTTTCTCCAAACCCACAGCTGTCTTCACAGGGTCAGCCAGGGCACAGTCGCAAGTCCCAAAAGAAAAAGTCAGGTATGTAAATAATGTTTGTAGGGTAATTATTGGTGGATCTGATATCTCTATTAACATAGCTCATTTATCAAGCAGATTCTCATAAGGAATTGAATTAATTAAATAGAATTTAAAGGGGATCTGTTATGCTCATTTTATATTTTTATTCTGAAACTCCGCTTAAATATATTTGTATGATCCACAGTTTAAAAAAAAATCATTATTTATATTAAATTGGCCCTTTATTCAGTTCACTGTCTGTCTGAAAAAAGCCATTTTAGATGGAGCAATCTAGAAGCCTACTGGTTACTATTCTAATAAGCCTGCACATGATGTAAATGTGGAGCCAAATGTAATATTGTGTGTACACATTTACTGAAGAGAGAGGATGTTCTGTTCTCATATTTTGGGGGTATCTAGATGTATCAGGGACACATTTATGTTGAAAAGACATTACAAAGTGCATTTTTGTCAATATTATTTTTTTTTTTTTCTGAGTGGATATATGACTAGACTGTAATCTTCTATCACACAGGTGGACTAAGACATATGCCTGAGAGGAAAAAGACACAAAAGAGTAAGTGCATGTAAATGCAATGATTGATGCTTCTATCAGTGTGTTGACATTGGCTATTTGATATATTTCTATTGGGTTTTTTAACTACTTACAACAGATAATTGTAAGTAACAGACAAACTATAAAACCAACTGGCTTAATGTGTCGAAGAAGAAGAAGAAGAAGTAGCAGTAGAGTATTCTCAATTGTGAGTTGTGGCTCAGCAGTAGTATTGTTATTCCAGCAAGAATACCACATTGGAACTGAGAGTAATTTGGTTCTATGTTACAAGTTAAACCTGGTTCAACTTTGATTCGATATAATATCGCTTGTCATCCTTGTAAGTCTGGTCACTACTTAAGTCTTCTTAGTTGTTTATTTTGTTCCTAATCTAAGAAATGTGTGAAACATGTTTTTGATGTTCACAGATTGCTCCTATCACACTCGCCAAGAGGCTTTCCCCATCAGGAGTGTTGTAAGAGAAAGAGTGAGAAAGGTTAGACAGTCATAAAAGAAATGCATAGTATAGACAGTATGCAGAGTGTAATATAGGATTTAGAAACCTCCTTGTGTGTTGGCAATACATCCTATACATACCATAATTGTTAGATTTTATGTGTTTAGTCTTTTTGAATTACAGATTAGGAAGGAGCTTGTACTGAAGTTCATTATCAGATGCTGTAAAATCAACAGTGACCCACTGTATCAATGAAACTCAATGACAATAACCAATCATAATAGCCTTATGCTAAGAATTTAATTCATGTGTTTTAATGCTTTTTATTATCTTGACAGGGCAAAGCAGAAATGTTGGTTGACTGGGAGCCATGTCCAGCATGGTATGTATTCTTCTGTTTTTCTGCTTTATCAATTATTGCATACATTATTGATTTACTTTAACATTGTTCATTTATATTTATTTATTTATTTATTTTGGCTACAATGATTTGTTATTAGTCTGTTCTGTTTCACAAATGGTGGTGGTCCTTCATAGATGGAAAATGAAACTGTTATACTTATAAAAACATGTTCTGTAATGATGTGTGCTTTACATTTTTTAAAAGGTTTATGTTTATTGGAAACACCAAGTACAAGTTCAAAACAAATTCCCTTCTTTTTTTAGTGGCAAGGAGTGGGCCCATTCCTGGCAGCCAAAGGATTCTCTCCAAATGAATGAAAATAAATAAAATGTACAATTTTAACTCCATTTGGTTTCTGCCTATTTATACATTGTTCTGTACTGCATTTGAAGTTGTATCACATCTTTCTGTAGTGGTGAAAAGGTAAAAATCTCCAGTAAATGTGACACATGGGGTTTAACCCCAAGCAGGCTTAAATAGAAATGTACTTAATCCAACTCAATTTCCTTTTCAGATGTCACTCAGAAACATGTTTTTATATGTCATGATTATAAATTGCACTATGTTATTTTATTACAGTTGACATAATTAATAATAATTTGTTACATTTATATAGCACTTTTCTGGGTACTCAAAGCGCTTTACATGGAAGGGGGAATCTCCTCAACCACCACCAATGTGCAGCATCCACCTGGACGATGAGACGGCAGCCATATTGTGCCAGAACGCCCACCACACACCAGCTTATTGGTGGAGAGGAGACAGAGTGATGAAGCTAGTCAGTCATAACTTGATTTCGTGTTCTGTTGTCCGTGCTTTTCAAGTTAATTAAACTCACAGTTCACTGTTAAGAAAGGCTTGTTTGAGAATTATGAAGCTAGAATATGGTTCAACAATAAGTGACCATCTTCATACTATTACATTCTCTCTTCCACACTCTCACTCTCTTCCACTCCAAACTTGTCAGCTGTTGGCGTTTTACTTCTTAAACCAATCATATTTTCGTCTTAACCCTCTTGAGCCAAACGTGTCATAGTTGTTAAAGTTTAAAGCTGTTCCTTAGCTGCTGTCAGTTGTCATTTCAGGCAAATCGACAGGACCCTCTTCCACCCCGTTCACCTCCAGTCGACGTCATTGCATTCAGCTCCCATGGATCCTTCCACTGAGCTCCACATTATTATTCAGCCCTGCATGACCACCATTGTCTAGACTCCATGCCAAAGAATATATCAACTTGGTTTCAACTTATGCATCTTGTCAGTAAATTGTTATGACTCTATGCCTTTAGTGAATAAATAGGCATTTGGTGTATTTTCGTTTGTATTTTTGTCAAAGACCACAAATGCACTACAATAAACACTTGTAAAATATTATCATTTTTGTTTTTTACTTTTCCATACATCATGTTAACTCAAAACACAATATGACATGAGTGATATGGTTGATTAAATAAATAAAGAACTTACATTGAGCATATTTAATTGAGAAATTTGATTGTTTTAGGTGGATTACTTTGAAATAATTTGGGGTAGCATATAATTCAATTATAAATATACTTTTCTGGATTCTGGTTATAGCTACTATAAATGAACCAGTTTTTGTCACTAGTTAAAAGACAACTACTGATTTTTTTGTGAATGTCTTGCTCTGTAGAGAAGGCTATCACACATTTTGGAAGTCTGGGGTATAGAGCTTGGCCTACCCTTACGAAAAACTAGTATACTTCAAGTTCATTTGATCAAGTATACTAAAGTAATGTTCAAGTATATTTATTAAGTATACTTTATGTAGTAAGTATAATATCAATGTACTAGTAGTAAACTTGTAAGTGTACTATTTTAATACCGCTTGGGACTAAATTGGCCCAATTGAAGTATACGTTTAAGTGTACTATAAGTGTAACAGTAGTAAACTTTAACTAGTTCACAGCTACGTTTCTCATTTGTACTGCATCTGTGCTAAAAGTGAACTTATACTAGTATACTAGTAGTAGCTACATTTTTAGTATACGAAAGTACACTTTGAAATATACTCTCAGTAAACTGCTAGTTTAGTGCAAGTATACTTTTAAGTTTTCTTTAAGTGAACATGACATCACACTTATAGTTTACTTTTTATATATTATTTTTGCACTTTACGCATACTTCTATGTTCCTACACAGCAAAAACTGCAGTGTTAAATTAACTCTCCTGGGAGTACATGTGAGACCATACTCAAGAGTGTTAAAGTTAATGAGTAATTAAGTGATTAATTGAGTGATGATTGACCATTATTGAAGACACCTGATGATAACAAGCAGAATCACCAAAGGAGAAAATCACAATTTTTAAGCCACCATCGTGGAGATGAGGGTTTGTTTTAGTTGGGCTCTTGTCCCTTGACTTTTTAAAATAAAATTTTGTTTGGGTAGTTTTAACTGAGTTATAACATCCAGACAAACAAATGGAAAAAATGATCAGGTGGTGTTGGTTATGTTATCACATAATCATTATTTGATCTGAATCACTGAACTCATTTAGAGCCCAATCTCTGAGTTAGATTTACATTATTGATTACAGCAGCACTGTGATTCTACAGCACAAGATCAGCTTTATCAATATAATCTGAAGGATTTCACAAACAGTTGTTCTGATCAAAAAAAAAAAAAATCTTTCTCTTAGGCACACACAGACATCAAGAATCAGCCTGTGAATCTCAACAGTGGTGAGAATAATAAACCATGTTGCAGTGCATTCTGGCTGCCACCAATCAAAATTCTCCAACACCAATCTCCCATCATGCATTGCTGCATGAATAAATTATGAGCTGAATTGTCTTAGTAATTTTCTTTATTCTCATATTTTATTTTGTTCCGTTTATGCGACTTTTTAGTAGCTTGTTTTCTAATATTCAGAGTTGATCTGTTGATCAGAATATGTTGCTTGTCACCGTCGTTGAGATTCACAGGCTGATTCTTGATGCTGTGTGTGCCTAAAAGAAAGATTTTTTTTTTTTTTTTGCTCAGAACAACTGTTTGTGAAATCCTTCAGATTATATTGATAAAGCGGATCTTGTGCTGCTGTAATCAATAACGTAAATCTACTCAGAGATTGGACTCTAATGAGTTCAGTGATTCTGATCAAATAATGATTATGTAAAACATAACCAACACCACCTGACCATTTTTCCACTTGTTTGTCTGGATGTTATAACTCAGTTAAAACTGCCCAAACAAAATTTTATTTTAAAATCAAGGGTCAAGAGCCCAACTAAAACAAACACTCATCTCCACGATGGTGGCTTAAAAATTGTGATTTTCTCCTTTGGTGATTCTGCTTGTTATCATCAGGTGTCTTCAATAATGGTCAATCATCACTCAATTAATCACTTAATTATCTTATTAACTTTAACACTTTTCAGTGTTCATTAACACTCTTATTTAACACTTTAACACTCTTGAGTATGGTCTCACATGTACTCCCAGGAGAGTTAATTTAACATGCAGTTTTAGGTATTATTTTTTATACTTGAAATACCTTGAACTGTACTTTAACTCTTTCCATTTTAAAAACATTTTATTGTAGCTTCATGAATCCTTTTTATCAACACTTAAATATAAGTAAGTTTAATTTTTTTTTTTTTTTTTTCTTTTTTATTTAAAGTAGATCGAGTCCATAAACAAGTCCACGTATAGGCCAAATATACTTAGACTTTTGTCAAGTATACTTTAGTGCAATTTTGAGTATATATCTCAGAAGTACATAAAGTATATTTCTGAGAAGTATATAAAGAGTAGACTGAAAGTATACTTTCTTATTTTTAGTTTAAAAGAAGTATACTAATTGCATACTTGAATAAACTTCTTTTTCGTAAGGGTACTTTTGCTCCTAATGCTGACATATATGAGCATCGGCAGTTTATTACATTCCTGAGGGGGCTAAACAAACATGTGGAGGCCATAATTGCAAAAAAAAAAAAAAAAAAAAAAAATGTTGCATTCGAAGGGTAGCGTCAGACATCATGACATCATGTCTATGAGCGCAACTCCAGTCGATGAACACAACTCTTACTACAGTACCAACCAAACTACGCTAGATGAATCCTGGCAATATTTTTCACCCTGATCATCTAAATACAGTATAATGTATGCTTCGGCTGTAGAAGATTGGTGATATGCATAGTAAAGACACATTTTTATAACCCTATTTCTTCTCTGGAAACCGGAAGAACTACAAGTATGGTGGTTGATTTGTATGTTTCGTAAGAAGTTCTATGGTGCGTCTCTTGTGGGAATTGTAGTTTATAAATGCATTTGAGACGGCCCTTATATGGTATGTTCAACAATAACAGGTAAATATCCCCGATGAACTGACATCCTCGCGATTTTTTCATCCTGATCATCTAAAAGCAGCATAATATATGCTTCGGCTGTAGGGGATTGTTGATATATAGAGTAAAAATACATTTTTATAACCCTAAACTGGACGAACTTCAAATATGGACGCTGATTTGAACGGTTAGTAACAGGTTCATTGGCGCGTCTCTACTGGGAATTGTAGTTTTTAAATACATTGATATATTCCCCATATTTAGAAGTTGACAGTATTAAACTGTGGATCCTCTTAAGGGTTTTAGAGGGTGGGAAAGACATTGGTGTTATCAGATTTTAAAAATATAATTGTTAAATGGGTGAAATTGCTTGTGAGCTATTTTTGACAGCGCCCCCAGTTGGTGCCCAATAGTGACTATACTCACATGATAGCTGAGGTCCAGAGCTCTCTATAACAGCTGGTCTCATGTCTGTAGACCTTTTTGTTGCTGGATTATAAGACTTCAAACATGGTCCGAGGTCAAGGTTCAAAGATCAGTATTTGGAACGCAGGGGCCACGTAGAACCTTCATACTGACATATGTTACTCTCCAGGTTGAGACCTTTCCAATTATGTATTTGGTTTAGCTCTAAGACAAAGTTTTAATTTTCTCTTTTCATTACCTCAAGCCATCCCAGCCTACTTTCAGAGAGCACTTTGAAGGCCCTGTATATAAAAAAGAAGCTTATTGTTTGTTTTTCCTTTTTATGTGAAAATAGTAACCAAAATGAATAACCTTCAAAGTTTACAATACGACAGAATCTGTTTTATTAGCTAGTTTGGTTCAGTCCTTCGGAAAAGTTTTAATTATCACAATTTCATGAAAAGCCTTTGCTCAGGCGTAGCTTCACAGAAACCCTTAGACAAAAATTAATAAATTGTTTGACATGGCCTAATTTTTAACCTTATTTTCATGATGACATGCAAGATCTATGTTTTCAGTCTCAACCCAAGTACTTCAGGCTTTCCCCACACCTGTAGTAATGCACTGGATGGCAGTGCAGAATATTTAAAAAGGTGATTAATTTTGGTCACTACTTCTGCACGTTTATTACAAGGATAAAACCCTTGAAAAGTTATTTGCTTTACATGCTCATTTGTAGTTACTTCAAGGGATTTTTTATGTATTTTTATTACCCTATATGTCAATAAATGTAATTTTTCACCAAAAATTATGTTGCAACATTTTACCAGAATCAACATTTGGTTACCCCTGTAAGAACCTCCCAGGTCTAGCCACTCCCCACCACACCAACTTGTTTCCCTAAAAATGCCTGCATACATGCAGTAAGTGTATAAATACTAATACAAAGCTATGCATACATTAACATGCACATACACCTTTAGATACACATTACTTCTATATCTCAAGTTTAATCCCAAGAGCAGTTTGTTTGTAAATAAGTAAAAAGACCTGCCTTAAAGTAATGTATTAATAATGCAGTGTGATGTCAATTAAACAAGATTACACATATAAATATGCTTAATTTATGTTTCTTTCTCCAGCTATTTCCTTTCATCAACCATAAAACTTTTTGTTTTTAAATAATGTATGGAAAAATAAAAACATAAGATGCTCATCTTTGGAAATAATTTATTGAAAATACACCAAATGCATATTTGTCACACATGTCACAAGGTTGTATTTAATGGCACTGGACTGAGGTTAACTTGAAAAGCACCAACAAAACAGCGAATCAAGTTATCTCTCAACTGTAATAATATACAATATAAAGTATAATCATAGCACACAAAACAGTGTATTTTTCTGTTACATACAATCTAATGCATTATACAAGTACTTAATATATAAGCTAAATCTGCTGTACCTGTCTGTCTTAAGAAAGAATCGAAATACATGGCAACAAGTAATTACATTGGTAATAATACATCAAAGTTGACATTTTTTGGCTGAATTGGTAAACCAAACTAAGAGTTTGTGCATCTTCAATCATTATTGGTTACTAAATTGCTTGGTAATCTACATACAAAGGTTGAATTTTCAACAATATAGGATGCATACATATTTTGATGTGGTTAATCAATCAGAATACTATTAATATACAGATATAGGCGAGTCCATTTCCTTCAACACAGTCCTTTGTGTAGCTTCCATCTGGGAAAATACAGAAAAACAAAAAAGCAAGAGGTAGGATAAGAAGGTGAAGTTCAACTGTTTCAGAATGAAGAAGGTATGTAAAGCATTATTAAATACACAAATAAATTAAGAGTAACAGTAACAGGGGGTATTCCATCAATGCAGCTAATGTAAGCTGTCCACTTGAAAAAGCCTGGCTTAAATTAACACTGACTTTCACTGCAGTCTCAAGCCATTCCACTAAATTATTAGCCACGTCTAGTCAACAGTGACTTTAACCAGGCTTGAATAAGCATGCATTGTGCATGTGCACAGAGTACATAAGCAGCCCTGAAGAGCTGAGTCAATTTTAAGGCTTGAGTCATACAGATAGTGCTGTTCCTCAAACTAAATGATAAACTGATCATCTCTTTCCTCCATCCAAAACTTCAACCAGCCGACAGTTTAGTGACTTGACCGGCTGACTTTGCTATGAGCTGATTGGCTGCTGAAACAGGTGTTGTACCTTGCATTCGAAAACCAGCAACTGGCGAATTGTCGCCATCAGAGTCAAGCTGAGAAGAGCCAGTTTACATCACTGCAACGTTCTAAAACAGTTTCATCTCATTGTGAATCTTTGGTGTGAACTGGGCTGAAGCCACAGTAATGGCATGGAACTCTTACTTAAATTATCAAGACTTATCAAAATAAGCCAGGCTTTTCCTTTATCCACCTTGATAGAACACCCCCAATCTATTTTTGAGAACAAACAAACATATGAACAAATAAAATACCTAAACTGTGTTTTCCTCTTCATCCTCACTGGTGTCTGGACTACTGAGGCCACTTGGATCTTCTGCTTCAACATGTAGAAGGACAGAGGCCTCAGGACCTAAAGCAGTCTTGTACTATTGGAGGACAACTTGCAACCGTTCTGACACCTCTGACAGTCTTCTTCTTAAGAGACAGCAAAGTCCCTCATTTCCCTTGTCTACATCTCAAAATACAAAAGAGATTACATTGAAGACAAACTGCTTGTTAAGATTTCTTTATGAGGCCAAAGAACTTCAATGGAGTAAAAAGATTTCATCCATTCAAATCTACATACCAGGATGGTTGGCATTTTTAATGTGTATCGTTGCCATGGTACCAGGCCAAGTTTTGTGTTGCAGCCAATGTCTGATAGCTGTTTTAAGTTAACAGTTTTCTTCTTCACTACAGTTGTGTTAAAGTAATACATTGTGGAGCATTCAGGTGTTACATCAAGAATAGGTGTGTCTGATGATGCAAAATTCAATGTTCAAAATTCTTTTGTTAATTTCTCCTTTTATGTAACAGCCACAGTACAACAAATACAACAAAGCTATCAAGCAAATGTGAAACGTTTTGAAGCCTTACTGACTTGTTACCATCGCAAACTATAATCCCCATTTTATCGTGTACAATCCAAATGTGGCAAAAAGAGCAATAACCCTTCTACTCCATTCGAGTTGTGTGGCTGAGACTGATAATGTTTGTTTATTTTTTTCATTTGAAATTCATACTTTAAATGGATAGCGATTTTATTCCACTTACCCTCCTCGGCCATCTTGTTCTTGAGAACCACTGCCAGGCTCTGCAGCCATGTGCAGTGTTGTGCCATCTCCAATACCAAAATGTTTTTTTCCTCTTGCAGTCGCATCGCCAACATCACTTGGTCATGCAATTGTTTCTTGATTGAAATGTTGGCTAAGAATCAATAACAGTTGTTGTATGTATGCATGAGACAATCTTGCATAATAGCATTGCAATGTTTTGTAACTACAAATGTACTTTTATCAAATTGATGCATAAGATATTGATACATAATAAGAAAACTGAAAATACATACAAACTAAATGAATATTACAACACTATGCAATATGTTACATGCATCTAAGGCATGCATGTACCATACTGAGTGTTGTAATATTCATTTAGTTTATGTGTGTTTTTTCAGTATAGTCTATACAGCAGAACTGTAAATAAATTCTTGAGAAGCATCTGGAAACTGACATACCACTGCCATGAACCTCCCACGGCCATATTTGAGACACACTGCTCTCTCCAGTAAGGGAATGCTCCACAGCAGCTACATCAATGTTTGTGGCAGAGTCTAGTACAAGACCATTGTATTTCTGGATCTCCTGGAGAAGGAGCTTTTTGTCTTCTGCCAGCTTCCTTCGAAGGCGGTCGCTGCTGAAGGCGGTCGCTGCTTCGAAGGCGGTTTGCTGCTGTCTACAAAAACATTAAGTACAGGGATAGAGGTTTGTGACTGTTCAATAAGAAAAAATTACATTGCTCCCAAAATGCAGTAACTGAAAACTAAAGTATGTGAAAATTATAATTTACTTTGGCAAACAGGTAACAAAGGTCCTATTGGCACGGAAAAAATTAAGAGACCACTCCAGTTCAGAATCAATGTTAAGTGGTCTCTTTTTTCCATAGCTGCCCTTTATGTATTTATGTAGGTAATAAGTTAAAAATAGATTTATAGTACATTTAAAAATACAATGCCAATATTACTTGTTTTCTTTTTATATGGATTTTCAACAATTTCAAACCTCAAATCATAAAGCTTTTTGGGTGGGTTGCCAGGAAGTAAGTATATACACTGCCAGTTATAGCACTGCATACAGTAGCTTGATTTGATCAATCTATTATATTATATAGTAATACCATTCTGGCGGTAGAGGGTTTGCTTCCGCTGCCTCACACTAAGGTAAAGGCCCTCAATTGACTGCTGAAGACCTCTGTGTGTGGTGCCTTGAGTGGCATGAGATGTATCTGGTTAAGAGTGAAAACAAATTCACTGTTAAAACAACACAGAACTGTTTCAGTGTTTGAATTTATACATAAAACTCATTTTAATCCAACTTCACTGAACTTGGTATGTGCATTTCCTGCACGGAAACTGGAATATAAAATAAACCAGACATATATATGGGGCATAACATTGGATGGTGGTCTTTGGTGGCAGGTGATGTCACCAACTGTTAGCCTACTATCTTTGGCTGCTCTTTAATATCAAACTTAAAATTTCAAATAGTAGTGAAAAAGGAAATTTGTTGTTTCTTTTATCTGCTCATGCTTACCATCAGCTGCCCATTCCTTCACATCAGAGAGCCACTGTGACACCAATTCATCTGTGCAGTGTAGCTCTGTTTTGAGTTCAGCTAGCCTTGCAGTCTCATCCTGGAGTCTCTGACAAGTCTGATAAACAGTGTTAATAATACAATAATTAGGATTAAAACTTGCCAAGTGCACACAACAAAAGGACACACAAAACAATTATTAGTAGACTTACCTTCACATATCTTGTGGAAAGTGCCTGATGTAGAGAGACTTTTTTGTGGTTCCACCCATTGCATGCAAAGTAACCATGTCCACCCGTGCTGTTGAAAGCAAATAATGAGGTTATGATGCTTAATCTAATAAAAGTATGTGGAATTTTGCACACACTCTGATCACCTGCTTTGGACATATTTGGTAGTCAGGGCACAACGTGACAGGTAGCTGTTCACCTGCTCCACCTCCTCTCCGGCTGTTGTTCCTCCTTCCTGGTTCCTACCACTCCATTTAATCTGTTAGTAAAGGGTGGAAGAAATTCAAATCAATTCAAGTCATTTTATTTATATATCCCAATATCACAAATTGCCTCAAAGGGCTCTACAATCTGTACAAGAAATTGTTAAGCAAAACCTAGTATAGTGCTTGTAAACATTACAAATGTCCATATGATGCAAATATATTCTACATACCTCACACTTTGTAGCATGGGCTCGAGCATGCATTATGCTGAGGAAGGGTTTCATCTCAGTGAGCTCCTGAAGGGCAGGAAGGACTCGAGCAGCTTTCTCCAAGTATGGCCAGTATTTGCAAGCCACATCCATAGCAAAGAATTTTGCCTTGGCTGGCATGAGCTCCTTCTGAAGATACAGGGGGTAGGCAAATATCTCCCCCTGTACATATTAAGGGCTTTCAGAAGGAACCCAGCGACACACAGCAACCTCCATCCCCTCTTCATCCAATTTGGAAGCCCTCCTTGAAGTCTCCCTCGCTGCTGTCCACTGGGAGTCCCCACATGTGCCTCTTCCCTGTGTCTATGACACACATAACAAACACATCAAAACAAATAAAAGCGATGGTGCCTTACCATATATAGCATTTATTCTCTCAATTTGATTTTAGAGTAGTTGGTAGGCAGAAGTAGTTAAAGTGGGGAGGAAATCAAGGTCGGACACATATGGTTATTTTTTTAACAACTATTTTGTCAAGTTAAGATTAAAACTTGCATTTCTCACTGCTTTCTGTATAGTGTCTACAAATGTAGACACCGCACTGTCTTCAGCCACAAAGAGCCCTTCAAAAAAACCAGGATCATCAGAGCTGAGGAAGAAAGACAAATAGAGAATCCATCCATTACATATATAAAGTAAATAAATAAATCAATAAAAAGACTGAAACAAAAACCACCTTGTGTTTCATTGAAAGCGATATAGCTTTCTGTTGCCATCGGCGGAAACAGCCAGCATTTCCGGTGTGCAGGCTGGGCAGGCGAAAGGAGCACTACAGCAGAGCTGGTCTTCTTCAAAAGAAGCGTAGGAGAACTCCAAGAAGCTCCGCTGCAGTGCATCGCCGTTGATATGTCCAGACTGGAAGATATATAGAAAGAAATAGTATTTGTGATGTTGTCTGCTTATGGAAAGACATATAAGTAACAGTAATATTACTGTTATAAGTAATAACAGTAAAAACAATTACACTTACTCTTCCTCCACACTTAGTCCGATGCTCCAGCAGCTTTGCAAAGGCTTGTCTGGAGAATCCTGGAGCGATGACCTTGAGCTCCTGAAAGGAGCTCAGGAGGTCCAGTGTATACAGCATTGAACTGCTGACAGAGGCTGGCCAATATCCACTCCTAAGGAGGTCCTTCGAATCAGGAGTCCACTGCTGCTGGCATGCTTGACATTCATATAGTGGCTGATGCAAGTCAAAACGCCCTTGGAACAAAAAAGTAAATTTAAAAAATAATAAATACACATTTACCACATACTTTATTTCACAACAGTTAGTTCATTCTGCACATTGTGAATGGTTGAGAGACATTGCTTAAGTTCCTATAATCCCAGTATAGCACTCATACTTCTGAGAAGTCTCACACCAACATCGTTTACATTTGTCTAATTCACCAAATTCCAAACAGCTGTGTCGATTGGACATCAACCTGGAAGCATGCAAAGGATTTTACTGCTTTGCAACAGCTAACTATTTTTTGTTTGCAGAGGACAAAAATAAAAAAGATGTCTGTCTTGGTTAATGTCAATACCACTGGTGTTGACGGGCACAATGTCACAGAGTGAAAAACATCAAATCTAAAATAGAAATCTAAATACTGAATTGTTTTTACCATTGATGGTAATCAAAACCACTGGTTTGCCTGGTAATACAGTGAAGTTTGTGCCTTCACAGGAGCAGTCTGGCACCTTCACAGTTGGCAAAATGCAAGCTGGCAAAAAGAATGAAAACAACTAAATTAGATGATCTGTAACTGGCTGCTGACACACATAAACAGCAAAATTAGCCGTGTGTCTCAATCAGCTCCCTAGTTCAGTAGTCAGGGCACTGATCAGGGAATCAGCCACATTCACTTTCATGATATACCGATTCACGACCTAGGGAACTAGGGAGCTGATTGAGACGCAGGGTAGGACTTTCATGAGAACGTACCTTGCTCATGGGTGCAATATCCACCATCACCTTTAATGATGCATGAGGTTGGAGGAATGGCTTCAAAAAACCCATGAATCACGCTTTCCCTGTTGTGGAGTGGCTGTTTTTTGTGATGCAATACATCACAGTCCCCACAGAACCAATCCTCAGGAAGACACTCTCTGCACCTAGAGAAAAAATAAAAAAAAACATTCTAATATACATTATTTCAGGTGATTATTTTAAGTTGTTTCAAATTTACTTTGATTAGTTCTGATTTGATTTTATAGGACTGCATAGTAGCTCAGTGTTTAGCACTATCACCTCACAGCACAAAGTTCCTAGATTTACTTTTCTCATTAATGTGGTTTTCATCTGGGTATCCAAGTTTTCTACCATTCCACAAAACATGCATCTTAGCTTATAAAGCATGCCACTGAGCATTAATTCTCAGCAAACAGACCCTGGGTAATTCAAGTTTAATATTATTGAAAACCAACCTGATAACAGCAGGCTCGTGGCAAAGGCAACACGAGGGATGACCAACAGCCTCCTTTGCGATAAGGCATTGTAGGTGGTATGGTCTTGCCTCTTTCCAGCGCTTTGAGGCTTTCTGCTGCCGAAAAGACCATGATGAAGCAGAGCTTCTTTGAGGCTCAGCAGAAGGACATGATTCCAAAATGTTTGAGAGCCTCTCCATATTTTTCTCTGTAAAGAAAATATACAAAATAAAGCTGTGAAGGACGATTTAGATGAGGACCAATTAAAAGTCAACTGATCAATATTTTGAATAAACTTTCATAATTCAGTATCAAACTGGACCAAATCTTTACTACATTGTGTTCTTAATCCATCTACTGCACTGTCAGTTTTGTCTAAGGGTTTTGTCTTTAATTACTTTAATTTTACATGAATTTTATTTAAACTTAAATTCATCACTGTTATTTACCAAATTCCTCTTGAGGATTTAGTATTTCTGAGGGAACCTCCACACTGGATGACAGGGAACACTCAACCGGGGGGTGTGACTGTCAAACACAGAAGAATAACAACAGGTTAGGCTATAACTGCATTCATGTTCTTTCTTTTTTTGAACCAACTGTATATACTGAACAATTTTTGAAATCAGACATATTTCTGTTAAGAACTTGGTAATGTCTTCTATAATAGTGCCACAAAAAGGTTTATGAACTTTTTAATGTCTTTTTGGATATTGGAGTATTTTAAATTCTCAACCATCAATTACAGTGTTCTAATTTCAGTTGGTCCACCATTTACATAATAAATTCCAACAAACATCAAATAATTCACATATAACCTGTAGCTGAGGCTTGGCGTCGCCCTCCTCGTCTTCCCCTCGGCTTGCCACGACCTACAAAGACCCTTTTAGAGGTCCGTGGATGGTCTCCTCCAGAGCCTGCACGTTTCCTCTCCAAAGCTGCTCTCTGTGTGTTGGAGTGAATATTTCTTGTAAGACTGATTATGTTAAACGTACTGGAACCAAAAGAAATGTAACTAGTGAAAAAAAACACAACATAGTGTGTTAGTAAGGTGTTAACGGCTTGAATGAGCCTTGGCATAGAAGTCTCTGTAACTCAGGGGGATGGAGCTCCATTCTTCCAAAATATATGCCCTCTTTTACATATGCCACAGAGCATGATAGGATGTTAATTGCTTAACTGCATCATGCAATATACCTGTCTGAAATCTAATACACTCATCCTTCCACATTCATTATGTTTTACTTCAATTTGTCCCCCATCTGTATGTTATGTATGTATAAAATGATTGAGGTGTATAAAAACTCTAACTCTGGCTTCAGCTAGAACGTGGTCATGTTTCAGTTCAAGAGCCATGCGTCTCCCCTCTTGGTAATGGGGGTCCTGTGAGTCAAGCATATGTCTGGTGGCCATTGCAACACAGACAGATACAGACAGACAGACAGACAGACAGATACAGATAAGACAGACAAGTAAACAAGGCAGAAAGAGGAAAAAATGAGAAATAGAGAAATTGAGATGGATAACAGTATGGAGATTGAAGAGATGGATAGAAGTATAGATGGACAGAGAGGTTGTGAGAGATAGAGATAGAAAATGATGAAGAGAAAGATAGAGGTTGGCTCTTAAAAGTGCCTTTGGGTTTTGGGAATCAGGTGTATCTATAGGGTGAAGGTGAAGTTTGACAGGATCTGCAGGGAGAACAGAAAATATTAATTATAGTGTAGGCTAGATATGTTGAAAAAAGGTTTAAACTGTGTACCCCGATAGTGAGAGATACCAGTTTTATTTAAAATACTTAATAAATCAATAAAATTTACGTTTTTCCCATTTTCTGTATGACTGCACAAAAGGCGCGTCTTTTTTCCCCGTCTTTTTTTGCTGTTAATATGGAAACCATTGGTCGGCCTTTAATTCGTTGCTCTAACATGTAAAACATGTGAGTCTAATTGCAAAGAAAAGTATCATATATAACATTTAAACAAATTTGATCATTACATTCAAGTCTCGTGGCTTACCTGGAAAGTGGTTTGAGCGCAATGACGGAGAATTCGCGGCCTGCAGAAATCACCCAATCGCGAAGCGGACTGGCTCCGTCTCCATAGCAACGGATGCTGAGGCTCACGGGTAATGCGGGCGTATACTAATTAATTTAATTAATTTTTTTATTTTATTTTAATTTAATTAATAACCACAACTAATCCCCCGTTCTCACAATAGAAGGAGAATCAAATAAAACGGATGGTCATGACATCGTATTGTTGAATTATCAAGCACACTTTCGTGTTTATGTGTTGAAAGAAAGATGAGGATATCATTAAAAGAGAATCGGCGGTGGGTCATCAGGTAGTTTTATCTACTTTAACATAGTAAAAGTAGATAAGGCTCATGGGTACTCTAGTATTAGTTTACTGTCCGATTTGACACACCAAATAGATGGAAAAACGGCATTTCTCAGAAAAGAAACCGTTGCACAATGGTTAGTAGCCTACAGAATAAAGCAATAAAAACAAGGATCAAATCTCCTGGTTAAATGTTGAGTAATGTAGTGCTTAAAGTTTAAAAATGAATAACAAATGAGAAAAAAACAATGCTTCCCAGTGGCAGAAAGAAAACGTGGTGCAGACACGAAAGATGCCTCCTATTGAAATACATTTGATCGAAAGTCGTGCTGAGTGACACGAAAAAATGGGGAAATTCGTGTCCACAACCACGAATCAATAGATTAAATTTCGTGACTATGTCACGAACTGCCGTGAGACTGGGTTGATATATATATATATATATCAGAAATGTATAATTATATATAATATAATATATATATATATAAAAATGTTTCCCATACATTGACTAGACTGTGGCGGCCCGCCATGTTCTAATTTGTCCCGCCACAGTATCAAAATGAAACGGAAATTAGGTTTGTCGTGATATTTAAATAACCGTCTGATAATTGCGCTCTTTTTGGCAAAAGTGGGAGTCATAGAGCAAAATAAGTAGATTAGCACCAATTAAGTTTTCGTGCACTATATTCAAAGCCATCTGAAGGCATTCCATAGCCTCATGCGAGGGATAGAAGAATATATGCATCGTTAACTTTAAGTTCACGGTCAGAAACTCGTCTTCCCTCCGCTGCAGCTGTCAATCATTCACTGTTCAGCACTCAAACAGCGCGTCACGTTCGGTAACGACAGTCAGCACGGTTAAACTCTCCAATATGATATATTCCGATTATAATACTTGATATGTAGTTGATAAAGGGCTGTGGATTTGCAAAAATGACTTTATCTTGCTGGAGTTTATTGCTGTTTCTGAACGATGTCACCATCATACTGGGTACAGGATGTCTGTTAGATCGCACAACACAAGGACTACGAATTTGCGTCATATGCACAATAACTGGAATTTAAAAAAGTGAGAAGAAACATATGATTAATAAAGTTTGTTTGTACCGTGAACTTTTCAATGCGCAGCGCAACTGCGCGCTGTGACTCCATATTGCTTCAAGCACATCATTCTGCACCCGGGATGCGCATAAGCGGTTTGTGCTGCTGTTTTGAAGCGTTTCATATTATCATGGTTTTGCACACTGAAAGATTATCAATAGCCTATTTTGTTCTGTCGTATCTATCATATCTTGTTGCCCCATTAAAAAGCTGCACAATACATTTAAAATAAGCGTCTTTTAATTACATTTTAATTACATTTATACAATTACATTAATATAAATGCATATAATTATTTAAATATAAATCTAATATAAATCTTTTTTTTTTTTTTCATTTCATAAGAATACAAATAGTAATTTTAAACTTTTTATTACAGTATTTCACAATTGCTAAAACACATTTCTTGAAACCATCACTCATTTTCTCAAAACATTAAACACAAATCCAATCTTCAAACTAATTTCACAAAACCTCTGACTCTTATGGCAAAATCAAACAAAGCTTTCAGATCACACACACATTAAACAATATATAAACACTACAGATCATTCATTAGACACTAAAAAATGGAAAACACAACATCCAGAACATGAGGTTACAGAAAAAAAAGTATATTGTAACACAGTAAACACATTTTGCCATTACATAAAATGTATAGAAATCACAAGTAATGTGAATTTAAAGTATACTGTATGTACTACAAGTACAGTATTATATTCAATATTATATAGTATTGAATGTCTGTATATACAGTACTTACATACTGCAAACATACAGCAGTCTAAATGCAAATGACTAAAAGGTCAAAGAAAACTCTAAATGAAAAGCATGATACAGTACACTCACACACACACACACACACACACACACACAAAAAAAAAACAAGTTCAGAGTCAGTGAGAGATTCATTCTGCTTCAGCATCACGTCTTCATGTTGGGTCCGGCCTAAATCAAGTCAAGTCACCTTTATTTCAATTGCAATTTATACTAGTCTAGTCTAGTCTAGTATAGTATAGTTAAAGCAGCTTTACAGTGATAACAGGCACATGATGATCAATAATGTGAAGAGGGTTCATTCTGGCTGTACAGCTCTAAAAGAAAATAGTGTCATTGTTCAGCTGAAGTCAGTTCAGTGTTGATTCACTTACATTGTAAAGACCATCAATTATTATGTAAATTACTGTAATTATTTTCCTCTATAAATCAGTGATGTCATTGTCTAGGCTAGCTTAGTTCAGTTCTCATCCTATAATGTCAGTACTGTCAGATCAATAATATTGTTGAATATTATTGAATATTGTTGAGGACATTTTCCACATCACAGGCAATGTCGTCTCTTGTCAGGCAAAGGGAAAAACCTGTGCCGGATCCAGCCTTGACACCCCTTGCTCTTTCTCTTCATCATCCTCTTACACATACTCTTCCTCCTCTACTTTTCAGATTGTTTCCATCTATTGTTGGTATCATCATTCAGCACCTGTGTCACCTGTGCACTCTGAACTGACCTGTATTTTATACAGTTGATTTGATCACATCGTTAGAAATAAGTGTGAATAATTTTGAGTCATTGTGTTTAAAGGATGACAGCTGTGTTGTAGTTGTGTTTAACTTTTGCCACATGTATTTACCATTTTGCAACACAGTGCAAAATGTGTTTTAGTGAGTAAGAATGTGTTTAGAGTTTTGCAAAAAGAGTGCATGAGATTTGCAAACAGTGTCTTCACTACCTGAACTTGTTTAAGGTTTTGCCTACAAAGTGACTGATTCGACAAATGGGTTTAGGCCACTGAGCATTGGGTTCAGAGAATGGGGTTTAGTGTTTTAGCAATTGTTAAATACTGTAACATTTGGATTGATAAAATTACTGCGCAAAGTTTTTTTTTCAAGAATTAGGCTAGAATACTTGTTGCTGCTGAATTATATAGGCTACTCACCTACTTTACTTATTATTGGTCAGCTAACGATTATATATTTTTATTCATTTGTTATTTTTCTCTATAATGAAGTAATGTGTTTAGTGCATTCTGGATTGTTTAACAAATCAAAGAGTGACCATTAGTTCCACAAATACAGATGTATAGATACAGGCTCTCACTAATAAATTAATTCAACAAAGGTAACCTCATTTGCTACATTTTAAATGGTTTAAATGTATACTCTACACATGTTTGACCACTTATGAACTCTTTTAGCCTACATGTTGTGTACGTGACTAATGCCCTACCATCACCATAATAAATTACTTTTAGAGCACAGAATTGTTTACAAGAGAACAAATTTCTTCATCGATCTAGTCACTTAATTTCGCTCTCAGAATGCACCAGATGTATGCATTTAAATTTAAAATGTACAAAATGTCGGATGGCAGACAGAATTGCAAAATAAAAAGCAATCCAACAGCACATTATACAATGTAAACAAGGACATGTTTTCTTGTGTTTTCAGTCATGTTTGTGAAGACAGTTAATTTCGTAGCATATAGTCCATATAGGCGTTAAGTCACAAATGGATACATGTTTGTCTGGACATGTTTACAGCTTAAAATTCAGTCATAATTCAGCATCAAAGATTTCTTATAAATAGTGTTAAAATCTCTTCTTGTGAGCAGAGTTTCTCGTCACACCCCTATTTATTAAATATGGCTAAGAAAACCTAGACTATGACCATAGTTAGTCTGTAGGTGTTAACTGTGTGAGCAAGTGAGAGAGATGCCCTTACCTGGTATTCTTTGATAAGGTGCTCTAGATCGCTATCGCCTACAACAAAAACAACAACTCATAAGTGAATCAACAGTTAGGTCTAAAAATGTTAAACTGTAAGCTATAAGACATTTGCTCGCATGGATTTAACTGGTCTTAGACAAAGTGCCATGCCTGTGAAACTCCACTACAGACCAACAATTAAGTGAGTAAATGAATGGTTGACTAATGCGTCTGAGGTGCTTTGCATCTAAAAACCTGAAAAAGTGCAGGCCATCTCTCGAAGACGTCTTCAATGCTCGGCTTCTTATGCACAATTTCTTGTCTCCGGTATCCAAATGTCTTTGCCATCTTTTCTTTTATTGCTTGTCTGTTGTTTCTTTGCTGTAGTTCTGCCAGAAGGGAAATCCTCTCTTGTTCAAGGCTTTCTGGAGTCTCACCACTTGGCAAGGGTGGAAAATGGTTGACCCCAGCTCGTCTAGGTCTCTTCAAATTCTTTGCTGGGTAGGCCTCCTCTGGAGACTTGGATTTCAAAGAAATCACAGTGAGCTCTGCAGATGTTCCATGTGCCCTAAGTAGAGTCCGGTAGTTGGCCATTTTTACCTTGAGCCTTTGTTTCCATCCATAGCTCTCATTGAAAGACCCTGGTTCTCTCAGGCAGGGGTGCTTCCTTGTCAGCAACTGTAGGGTATGCTTTGTATGTGTAGACCTTTTCAGCCACTTTCTCCAGTATATCAGACAGCATTTTTGAGCAGGGTGTCAACCTAGATTTGCTTCTTGTGTACTCCTCATTTCCCCTCTGTAGTTGACATTCTGTGTCATAGGAGAAGAGTGGGATTGGGAACACTTTTGGCCACTGCTGTGTTCTTAATGATTCTGGGGAAGAGCTGCTAAGAATTATGGTGTCATCTGATGTGCAGATCCTGAGGAGGATCTTCACTGTCCTGTCCACCTGAAGGGATGCTACTAATTGTGGGATCAACTGGATACAAGACAATAGTTGTGGTATCAGGGTCTAACTGGACAACTTTGATAACTGAGAGATCCTTAATTACAGTTGTAGAGGTCAGATTCACAAACATGTTCCCAAAATCAGTGTCCTTGTACTGCAGCCTTATGTGTCCTACTAATCCACATGCATTCTTGACCTCTTCGATGAGTTCTTCCAGTGATTTGGGAATCCCATTGCGTAGCTCCATTCTTACACTGTTGTCTTCGCTCAAGATGATCAGCAATCGAACAGTTGCAATATCTGCCATGGTGCCCTGAGTAAGAGAGACAGAGGGAAGGCAGAGACATGGTAAGAGGGAATGAATGATGCAGCTTTACACTTTATAGCCAATGACTAAGGATGCTAATTTAGATTTATTTTTCTGATAGCCGACAAGAATAACCTGCATGAATTTAATTGTACTGTGTTGTGTTCCACTGTAAGAACCCTGTGCATCACTAAAAAAAAAAAAAAAAACCCTGTGTGAACTAAATGATCAGGTTTTTTTTTTCCAACTACAATTTTGAAGACAGGGCTCTAGATTGAAAGCCTGATAGAATTCATGATATTCAATGACTGTGAGATCACAAAATTTGGTTTAAATGTGTTACTACAGGGACACCGAAATATTAAAGGAAAAAAAAATTAAAATCCCAGGTGAGGCACAAGGGTTAGGACTGTTACATGCAAAAGTCATACAACCACTTACTAATTCTGACCTTAAACATGTATGTATCTTTTCAGAGTAATCAGCCGCATCCCCCAAACTGTGTAGTCAGCCAATGGATATGGATCTGTCAGTTCGTTTGGGCCAAGAAGTTCCACCTCCTTCGTAGGACACATTTTCAGTTCATAGGCTCTGTAATGTTCCCTGTACCACGCACTCAGCTTTCTGACAATAAAAAGCAGCTTATCCTTGACAACAATCATCTGGATTATTTCAGTAAATTCTGGCAGCCCTGCCAATGAGCCATGTGCAAGTATCATTCCATTTCTGTAGTTAAGGCCACTAAACGTTGCATTTTTAGCCAAGCACACACAATCCAAGTCTGGGTGCCTCCGTTTAATAGCAAATGCAATGTCATCTTTCAAAATGTCTATGGGAAGAGTTGAAACATTTGCTACCTCCAGGGGGGATTTAGGAAAGATGCACATGTAAAGGTGATGTGCCATGAGAAACTGATGTCTTTCTGCTAAGGACAGGAGCACATTTTTGAAGCATGTCGTATGGCGCACAACTCTTTTGAAGAAGCTTCGAAACGCATGGTCCATAGTGCAACTAATGGTCCAAACTCACAGATTAACTGAGGGTAATGCTCCAGGAAATGGTGTTTAGGCAGAAGATTTGTGTCCGGGAAAAGCTCTTTAACCCTCAGGGGTCTGAGGATTTTTGGGGCCTTGGAGAAGTTTTGACATGCCCTGACATTTGTGCTTTTTTCAGTTGTTCATAAACATATTAATGGAAAAAGTGTCATTACACTGTATTCAGCACAAACTAGGCTACAATAATATGCGAGAACATGTATGTACATGTTGTTGTTTTTTGAAGGAATAACGTTTATGTGGTTATTAAAAAAAAAAAAAAAAAACTTAAGTCACTGAAATAAGGCCAAAAAAATATATTAAATCTTTGTTCACAAGACATCTGGGTATTTGAGGTTGTAGACTAGAGTTTTTGCTTCAAAATGAGGTAAAATTATGCTGCCTGCTTGTTCATATAAAACAATAGAGAGATTTAAATTTTCTAAAACATCTTTGGTCAAGAAACACAGTATGCGTGAATCCTCATGAATAATGGGTGATTCTCACCTGAGAAGACAAAAGAATCGCATAAAGAGCTCTAATGAGCTGCATAAATAATGAGCTCTTTCAGTCAGGGGCTGTGAAAAACCCTCTGTAATCATGATTCAAATCTCATCATGGTGTAAATCAACATACAGAAAAAATAGCAATACTGTGAAATATTACTACAATTTAAAATATGGTATTCCATTATATTCTTTAATATAATGTATTTCTGTGATGCAAAGTGTCTGAACAATTATGTTACCTCTATGGCATTTCATATAGGCTTTTATCTTAAAAGCATGCACATTTGGAGAAATACTGATGGATTCTCATATGTTTGTCAATTTTCTATTCAGAGGAGTAATATTTATTCAGGATTTATAGTCATTACTATGAGTGCTGGATACTGTGTTTTCAATTCATACTTTGCAGCCGGAGGGCGCTCTGTACACCTTTAGTCCACAAATGCCTGAGCACTAAAGAAGAATAGGCAATCCAGGAAATAACTGAACTAACAGAGGCCAGAGATCGCTAACTATGGCTATTCAAAACACTTTTCAAGACAATAAATACACGATTGAGACGATGAATGCATGCATTGACTCAGAATTTGCGTCTGAATAGCGCTGGCTCCGTGGGCGTGGCCGCATTAGCGGGTAATGAGCTGAATCACAGACTTCTGACATGGCTCTCTTTTCATACAGATTACATAAACACAGAATGTTTGTTTTCGATTTGACTTACACGATTTAAAACCTGACATTTCAACGTTTTTTAGACATAAGTCTAATTTTTTTGTCATTCGTATTCACTAAGTTACAGTTCATTTTCTGAGAACTATCAGATTGGACTTCGTTCAGAGGGAGACGAGAGATCACGCATCATGTTAGTTTTCTTTATTTTACAAAAAGCACAACATTTTGTTTTTACTCTGAGTGTACACAAATAAAAGAAGATATTCCACAGATTAAAATGGTGTATAACTCTGAATTGTATGTGCAACATTGACAGAGTATTTTGAGTCTCTTTCACACTGGTTAGAAAAAAAAACGCGGTGATCACGCCGGCGTGACCGCCGACCCGAGAGTGTTAAATCTAACTCTGTGCTCAGAGATCTTAAAGTTCAAATATCCAATTGATTCTTTAGTTTGAACTGGAGAAACAACAAGCTCCACAATGTCCTTTAAGTCAGCAAGGAGATGCCAGGCTGGTTCATCAGTGGGAACTTTCTGTCCAAGTAGTAGTGGAAGAAATCTTATTAAACTCCAGTTTTCATGTGCGTTTCCACCAATTGTTCTCCTGGATGAATAGGTCAGTGGAACAGGATGGGGGCGATTTGTTTTATCAGTCCATTTAAATGGAAAATCTTCTATTGCCTTGTTCACAGTGGCCAAAGTAAAATACTTTTTGGAAATTAATACAGTCAGGAGAGATATTTCAAAAGGAACTATTCCCTCAAATAAATCATGGGCAATGTCTGGAGGAAAACCAGTAGTAACATTGAAATGGGAAAGTTTTTCTGACAAAAAACACCATAACAGTTGGCCAAAGAATTTTCATGAAGGGTTTTAAGGTGACTTGTGTGAAGCTCTTCAGTTCTCTGCGAGAAACCTCCAGCTCCAACGTCCTTGGTCTGAAATTCTAACCTGCCGTACAAAATCTGCAAACATATCTGCCAGAAAAACTTTCTACAAAACCAGCAAACTGTGTGCTCCAAGGTTATCGGCAACAACACACTGCACTGTGCCCTTCAAAATTTTCCCCAACTTACTCACAAAAACTAGCCTGACGTGGTCATACTCAATTCTAGTTCGAATATGAGTCTGATACAGCTCCATTGGGCTTTGATTATGGGGGCGTATTTCAACCGATCCAGGAAAGACCTCAATTGGATAGACCTACAACCAATCAGAGCTACAGAGTAAGTGACGTATGTTGAGCGACGCATAGTTGTCAACAGAACTCTTCTTAGCGACCATCGGGGCCAGCTGATAAATCAAACTTTTGCCGAATCCCGTAGGAAGGACGGCAAAGACATCTTTCCCATCGACAAATGCCTTGATCTCGGTCCTCTGTTCCTATTTTAAAATGAATGCGCTGTCGATATCTTCTATAACGGACGCGATGGCGGAATCTACACATCTCAGTTCTTCAACAACAGCCATCATTGTTGTAAACTAATTGACCTTTCGCAAAGACTCGCCCCCCCTTAGTTACTGTTGCTTTGTCCGACAAGCCGTGGCGCTGTCACGCCACACAGAGTGGAAAATACATCGCGGAGCAAAGAGGAAACTGACAACACATCGACAGACGAGACAGAGCAGCTTACTACTAATTATAAACAAAGTCCCAGCTTTCAAACTGTGTATTAAAAAAAAATTCAAACAATAAAAACCGTTTTGTGGCTCTTTAATGTGTCGTGACCATGATCGTGACAGATTGCTGTAGCGCCTCAGCTCAAGAGGCTCATTAACCGATCATCTCTTCCTACGAGTCCATTTATAGCATCAAATAAACATGAATGAACATGAGAATGAATTGTTTCAAACGCGGAAAGACGTCAATATGCACAATTTTTCAAGTTTAACTCCACCGATGTTAATCTTCTAACTCCTGACTGCTTTGTCGGACAAAATAGCGGATGCGGCGTTCTGATTGGTTAGATCGCTTGTCAATCAAACTCCCCAAGCGCTCTTTGATGACGTGGCTGATTACGTTTTGGTGATAATCTGTCAATCATCGCCCTGACAATGTGATTGGTCCGAACAGTTTCTGTTCGGGCATAATTACTCCTCTACGGATCGAGTCCAGACCGAACTCCCCGACCTCAAAATGTTGTGGGCGGGGCTAAGCTCGGCTGGCATCCAGGCTACACAAAAACCCCATTTTGTTCTAATGTTATGAGATCACTAGTCAAAGGCTCTAAAACTTTGTCATAACCATAAACCTTGACATCATTGCTTTTGATCAATGCAGCCAAATGGATAGAGGACAACAATGATTGAAAACCAGGTGGCAGATTGCCTAAAATCCAATACAAGGCACATATTTTGTGTTTTTTACCAAGGGGATTGCATATTTCAAAATCGTCAATGTACAAAATCAAAGAAATTGCACACTCTTTTGAGAGAATAGCATTTCTTTTAAAAAGAAGTCCATCCCAAAATGATCTGTATACCTGCCTATCACTATCCCCTGGTTGATGTTTTTCTTTCAAATTTGTAGCCTTATTTAGTATAGCTTCACAATTTAGAAGTTGCTGCAAAGATTTTAGTAAATATACTGAAAAGACTTTCCATTCTTTTGGTCTAACACATATTCAACTGGTTTCACAACATTGAAGTTTTTTCTATAGTATGTCTTCCGTTTCCAAGTGGTTGACAGTGGACCATGGTTTCCTATTGCAGCTTGAATGGGATTTGAAGTGCAAAGTACAGTGGCCAACTCTTTCACAACTGATTCATCAATCTGGCAATTGTGATTCTTTAAGAAGTGGATTATGGTCTTTTGGGTGGCCGGCACAGAGACAGTACCAATTAAATATTGCAACTCTTCAAGTAGTTCATTCACAGCTGCACTTGGCACCAGAAAAGCATTTTCTAACTTAAGTAAGACTGAGGCTAATTTAAGTTCAATTACATTTGTCAAATCCGTTGATTCTTCATCAGGAAGTTCTTCAGATACTATTCATCATCTGACAGCTCGGTATTGCCTTACAAATGATTCTACAACAGCAGTAATCCAGGCTTTAAATCGTTAATTGTATGGGGGGGTATTTTTTCTCCATTTGTGAGTATTGAAAGCTCCATATAGATGGTTTTGTATGAGCAATCAGCAAACATACAACTGACAGATTCATGATTTTTCAAATGTTTCCCAATGTGTCGAAAATAGTCCGTCTCAGTAGAAAGTAGATTGTTGTCGCAAATGTGGCACTTGAAGAATTGTGAAAAGCTATCTTTCTGTGAGGATTGTTGAGCAGGATGGTATTTGCTTAGATGGGTCAGTGGAGCTTTCCATGTCTTGCATGTGCATGGGCAATTCTTATAAGTACAGGGGTAAGCATGTCCCCGTCCATAATGCCGATGATCAAGTTTATAGTGTTTCAAAAGTTCAGATCTTCTTGAATATGAATTGTCACAGTCTTTACATTTCCACATTTACAGATAACTGAAGAAACATGAGATAGAAAGGATACATTTAGGCAACTGAGCAGACCACATCTAGTTTTAGATCTGGTAGACAACTTCCCAGGTGAGAGAAAATTCTACACTTTAGGATACCTAATGATCACAAATGCCCTCATGACATTGTAAATAGAACTTACCACAAGCAATGATCACTGGCAGGAGCTTCCAAATAAGTTGCACAGCAGGAACACAACTGATTGGTGTCTGCTTCCCTGAAGTTGAAAGAGAAAACATGATTAAGTTTTAGCTGTTAGCCATTCAAGTGTGGTAACTACTAGCATCATGCACAAGAATACCCAACATTTAACATAAATAGATATATGCTTCATTTATGATTTTAGGAAAGCTGGCTAACATTTTATTACATTTTCACACATGTAAATGCTGTTAACAGTGTAGCAAACTAACATTAGCAGCTAGAAATAGCTGGGCCTTGTAATATTATGGCTGACGATATTGTGGCTCACAAATATCGATTTAGATCTTGATTAATTATCAATCCATAGGCCTATATAGCTTTCTGTATGTATATAAGGAAAATACGTTTGCCTTTTTAGCACCATTTTAAACTTTTCTTGGGTTAAATTATATTTGACAGAGCTGGCTTGTTTAGAACTATTCAGACATAGCTGCATGAACCACGTGACCGCGCGTGCGCAGCCGCGAGATGAAAGCATGTCGCAACTCTGTTTTTCAACATTTAGTGCGCCAAAACGGAATTTATTGTTTGAATTTCGTATTAAAACTTTTTAAAAAATGTATAAGCTTATACTTTGTTTCATATCAAAAGCAGGTTTGGCAATTTGGCGTGAGATTTACTACTTGGGAGTGATGCCGTGTGACATGGCCTGAAAGCGTGTGTCTCACGCCAAACGCGTGAGAGTTGGCAACCCTCTAGCTAGCTTTAAAACAGAGCCCGCGGAGCTCTTAAAATACAGTAATCTCGACAAATAAACATTTTGTAGGCTCTTCGCTCCACTGTTAACTATTAAAAACACTCAGCAGAAGAAATGCATTTGAATTAACATTGACCTAGCTGTAACGTTAACTAACTTACACGTGGTAACTTTAGCTAACGTCAATGCACCCACAAAATGCATTAGAAATAATAGTTTGCATTTATTAGCCAGTTAACTAGCGACCTGTGCAGTGGCGGCTGGTGCAAAAAATATTTGGGGGGGCGAAAAAAAAAAAAAAAAAAAAAAACAATTTAGAAATGGAGGAATGAATAGGCTAATTGTTAAATATCCATTTAACAAGTGATATAATAATATATCTCTAAAACATGGAAAATTCAGTATTTAAAGCATGCCATAGGGCTGAGATCTAAAAAAAAAAAAATCTGTATTTAATTTGAAAAAATATATATATTTAAGATCCTGCCCAATATTGTCCTAGAAACAATGTTCATATTGAAGGCTATAAAAACAAACATGAATGTAACTGTGTAGTATATGCTATAAATTATGTGCAAAAAAAAGGGGTCAAATCACATTAGGCCTAGGCTACATTCTAAAATTGTACCTTTACAATCTAAAAACAAAATGTTTTTTGAAGCAGAAATTAAATACAATAAACTAAAAATGAAAATAAATAAAAACAAAAGAACAGACTAAACGTTAATTATTATTATTTTGATTACCCTAACAGTCACTTTACACAGTTACTGCTATCGTACAAATACACTTAGTTGTAGGTTCGAAATTCTACATATGGCATAATTATGTTCGCCAACAAAAATAAATTTTCAACAAATATTTTGAGCAAAATGTATTTTACTCAGATTGAACTCCGTCTGTTCGGCGCGCGGCGGCGCTCGTTCACGGAAGTTTGTGCTTGCTGAAGGCTCGTCCACGCCTGAATGCAAAGTGGAAATATTTTCTCGACTTTCTAACTTTTACAGATGGAGAATATGTCTGTGAAATGTAAATTATGCACTGAGGAAATTATTAAATGTCACTTCAGCTTAAAAAAAAAAATATTAATAGAGGTATTGTTTCCACCAATCGCTGCACAAAGTTAAGGTTACGTATGATGACGAAAGCACGTTAGTGCGAGCCCTCCCGGAACCCATTGCATTGCAGTGCCTGCAGTTCGAAAAAAAACGTTTTTTGAATGGAAGTCTATGGGAGCAGTCGGGGCAAATCTCGGCCAGACTGAAATTGTCCAAAAAGAGGCGGTACTCCACAGGTTTACCCGGGGGTTGGAAACAGCATATGTGCTGCAGAGGCGCAGCTCTCCTGCTGAGGCATGCAGCACATATGATGGATGGCCACGTGGGCTGTTTTTCTTTGTTTTTTTCAACAACACTCTCACTGGCCTGTGTTTCTCAACCTTTCAGTCTCTCATTTTATGCACTTTTATTGATTTTTGTCATTTTTGTCATTTTTGTCATTTTGGTGCAGCACGTATGCTGCACAAACCTGTCACAAAGGCTGCTGCCCCCACTGCTCTCGTTTTCCAGAGGACTGAACGTTGTGCTTATTTTCACATCGTTCAGTATTCCGTTAGTCTCTAATAAATGCAAATTGAGGACATATTTTTCATATTTCGTCCCGTGGCCTCAACCAGGTGCAGCGTATGTGCAGCGGGCCTCCCTATTAGGGTAAGGTTTTGGTATTAAAGGGTGAGCTCTCTCTCGTCTCCCTCGTCAACACGTTAGTCTGCGAACGTGTGCACCGCTGTGACGCAAAATGGCGTGCGCTAGTCCGACCGCTGCGCGTGCAGCGCATATGCTGCGGTGTCTTTTCAACCGTATTTTTTTGGGTTGGAACCTGGATAAAACTATTAATCAAACCCGGACAAGACGGAAAATGTCATTCTAAAGACTAATCTGAAGACTGATAAGGGAAAATGTCCCTTATATATCTAAAAAAAAAATAAGGAATACAATAAATGGGCAGTGGGATGCTATTTATACTTTACAACTGGTCGATACCAAGGCATACAGGGTATCACCTAACTGCCCATTCCTTTTATTCTTTATTTTATTTTTTAAAAGGGACCAATGCACATTTGCCTTTATTAGTCTTCAGATAGGTCTTTAGATTAACTTTAAAAATAAACCGTGTAAAACACCTCTCATTACAATATGACTTTAGATAGGATCAATGCGGTGAAAATTAAGTAAAATGAGTATGAAAAGATTCCATTGCTTTTCTTTTTAAGTTATTTTGTAGGTTTATATGTGTTCAGGTTAGTATTTGGTGTGTGGATAAACAACCAGAGCCTGCAAACATATACCTGTCCACCGTATGACGATGTTGAGGGGGTGGTTCCAGGATAAGATTCTTCACTGGTGATGCCCTGTTTACCCTGGTCACAACCAATTTTAAATAGTTTATTGTAAAGTATAAACTGCATACCACCTAACGGCCCATTCCTTTTATTCTTTATTTTATTTTATTTTTTAAAAGGGGGACCAATGCACATTTGCCTTTATTAGTCTTCAGATAGGTCTTTATTACTTTAAAAATAAACTGTGTAAACACCTCTCATTACAATATGACTTTAGATAGGATCAATGCGTGAAAATTAAGTAAAATGAGTATGAAAAGATTCCATTGCTTTTCTTTTAAGTTATTTGTAGGTTTATATGTGTTCAGGTTAGTATTTGGTGTGTGGATAAACAACCAGAGCCTGCAAACATATACCTGTCCACCGTATGGCGATGTTGAGGGGTGGTTCCAGGATAAGATTCTTCACTGGTGATGCCCTGTTTACCCTGGTCACAACCAATTTTAAATAGTTTATGTAAAGTAGAAACAGCATACCACCTAACGGCCCATTCCTTTTATATTCTTTATTTATTTTATTTTTTAAAAAGGGGGACCAATGCACATTTGCCTTTATTAGTCTTCAGATAGGTCTTTAGATTAACTTTAAAAATAAACTGTGTAAAACACCTCTCATTACAATATGACTTTAGATAGGATCAATGTGGTGAAAATTAAGAAAATGAGTATGAAAGATTCCATTGCTTTTCTTTTAAGTTATTTTGTAGGTTTATATGTGTTCAGGTTAGTATTTGGTGTGTGGATAAACAACCAGAGCCTGCAAACATATACCTGTCCACCGTAGGCGATGTTGAGGGTGGTTCCAGGATAATTCTTCACTGGTGATGCCCTGTTTACCCTGGTCACAACCAATTTAAATATTTATTGTAAGTATAAACAGCATACCACCTAACGCCCATTCCTTTTATTCTTTATTTTATTTTATTTTTAAAAGGGGGACCAATGCACATTTGCTTTATTAGTCTTCAGATAGGTCTTTAGATTAACTTTAAAATAAACTGTGTAAACACCTCTCATTACAATATGACTTTAGATAGATCAATGTGGTGAAAATTAAGAAATGAGTATGAAAAGATTCCATTGCTTTTCTTTTAAGTTATTTTGTAGGTTTATATTGTTCAGGTTAGTATTTGGTGTGTGGATAAACACCAGAGCCTGCAAACATATACCTGTCCACCGTATGGCTGTTGAGGGGGTGTTCCAGGATAAGATTCTCACTGGTGATGCCCTGTTTACCCCTGGTCACAACCACTTTTAAATAGTTTATTGTAAAGTATAAACAGCATACCACCTAACGGCCCATTCCTTTTATTCTTTATTTTATTTTATTTTTTAAAAGGGGGACCAATGCCATTTGCCTTTATTAGTCTTCAGATAGGTCTTTAGATTAACTTAAAATAACTGTGTAAACACCTCTCATTACAATATGACTTAGATAGGATCAATGTGGTGAAAATTAAAAAATGAGTATGAAAATTCCATTGCTTTTCTTTTTAAGTTATTTTGTAGGTTTATATGTGTTCAGGTTAGTATTTGGTGTGTGGAAACAACCAGAGCCTGCAAACATACCTGTCCACCGTATGACGATGTTGAGGGGGTGGTTCCAGGATAGATTCTCACTGGTGAGCTGTTCCCTGGCACAACCAATTTTAAATAGTTTATTGTAAAGTATAAACAGCATACCACCTAACGGCCCATTCCTTTTATTCTTTATTTTTTTATTTTTTAAAAGGGACCAATGCACATTTGCCTTTATTAGTCTTCAGATAGGTCTTTAGATTAACTTTAAAATAAACTGTGTAAACACCTCTCATTACAATATGATTTTAGACTTTAGGATCAATGTGGTGAAAATTAAGAAAATGAGTATGAAAAGATTCCATTGCTTTTCTTTTAAGTTATTTTGTAGGTTTATATGTGTTCAGGTTAGTATTTGGTGTGTGGATAAACAACCAGAGCCTGCAAACATATACCTGTCCACCGTATGGCGATGTTGAGCTAGAATACAAAAAGACCATGGAGGGAGTGGGGGGATGTTTTTAATTAGCATTTCCATTGTTTCTCTGTGTGTGTGTGTGTGTGTGGGGGTGTGTGGGTGTGTGTAGGTGTGAAAGAGAGATTAAGTTGGTTAGAGGTCAAGGCTCAAAATACATCTTTTTTACTTTACAGATGTATAACAGATGAAGTGATCCTGATTCTTGTGTATAAATCAAGTAATCTGTGAAATGATAAAGCAGAGGATAATTGCAATGGTAGGCTACTAATAAAAGAAAAAATGATATTATTTGGTTAAGAGAAATTGCATTTTATTAACAAGATTAATCAAAGGTTATATTACAAAACATGGAGAATTATACAAAGCTAAAGCAGAAATAGCAAATACATGGTTAAACAAAGGATTCTTTTAATATTTACATTTTAATTTTCATTAAACTTGTTTCTCAAAGTGAACAAAGGCGGTGGAAAAATTGAATACCAGTATAACAATGTTAAATATACATTCAAGTTAATAAAGTTTGTGTGTCTTTGAACAGTTAGAAAACATTTTGACACCGATGTCCTAAAGGTTTTTTTTTTATATATATTCATTTATTTATTTATGTAGGAAATACATGGTACACGGATCTGTATAGGCACTTAGAATAGTACAGCTCCAAGCACTATGAAAAAACACCAAAGAGTTATTAAATGTAAAACAATGCTGGTAAGCTTCACAACAATCAGGCCTGAGATCATTCAGGTAGGAAAAACTCTGCAATAATTTTGTCTCGTCGTCCAGCGTGATGTTCACAGTTGTCTTGTGTGACGTGAAAAAAAAACTGTCACCCAGCTCAGTCCTTCTCACCCACTCTGCATCCTGGAAAATATTGAAAAGGAGTTATTTACTAATCATACGTGTGAAAATATGTAAACTCGTTAAAATAGATGAACGTACTGTCAAACCTAAATACACACATGTTACATGTACTTAGAACCTATTAATGACAGTAAATTAACTAAACTTAAATGCAAATAAACCAATCCTACCCTTGTAACCTATTTTTTTCTTCAAAATGTATTGATTTGTTTTTCTCTGTACGTGTGTGTGTGTGTGTGAGAGAGTGTGTGTGTGAGATCCTTTCTGTGAAGGATGATGTGACACTTTATCTCTAATAGGACTCACCAGAGCACTTTCCAGATGCTGGCTCCGTTTCTGGCTCAAAATGTGGCTTGCTCTCAGCATCTCGAGGAGCTCTGAGGAACAGAAGATGCTGCAGGAAGGAGTGAAGGTATGTTTCTCACCACCAAGCCCATCCTAATCTTTTCCACTAACCACAGAAGAAAAGAAAAAGTGAATACACACACACTTGATGGAATTTTGAGTATTGTACGGCAACTGGAAATGACAAAGCAGTGAGGCACACACCTGACAATTGGATCATCAGCCTCCAAAAATGGCCTGAATCTTCTTCCACACATGCAGACAGAGGGTGTAATTCCTGCTGTTAAAGAATCTATATGAAAAATATATATAAAAAAAAATGGTTAGTGTAATACATACTTTTCAAAAACACCACAAAAATGTTTTACAAACTAATCCCTCCAATATGAACTTTTACTGTCAAACCTAAATACACACATGTTACATGTACTTAGAACCTATTAATGACAGTAAATTAACTAAACTTAAATGCAAATAAACCTCAACCAATCCTACCCTTGTAACCTATTTTTTTCTTCAAAATGTATTGATTTGTTTTTCTCTGTACGTGTGTGTGTGAGAGAGTGTGTGTGTGAGATCCTTTCTGTGAAGGATGATGTGACACTTTATCTCTAATAGGACTCACCAGAGCACTTTCCAGATGCTGGCTCCGTTTCTGGCTCAAAATGTGGCTTGCTCTCAGCATCTCGAGGAGCTCTGAGGAACAGAAGATGCTGCAGGAAGGAGTGAAGGTATGTTTCTCACCACCAAGCCCATCCTAATCTTTTCCACTAACAACAGAAGAAAAGAAAAAGTGAATACACACACACTTGATGGAATTTTGAGTATTGTACGGCAACTGGAAATGACAAAGCAGTGAGGCACACACCTGACAATTGGATCATCAGCCTCCAAAAATGGCCTGAATCTTCTTCCACACATGCAGACAGAGGGTGTAATTCCTGCTGTTAAAGAATCTATATGAAAAATATATATATAAAAAAAATGGTTAGTGTAATACATACTTTTCAAAAAACAACCACAAAAATGTTTTACAAACTAATCCCTCCAATATGAACTTTTACTAAATTGTGCAGGCAGGATGGATACATACACACACACATACACATACACACACACACACACACAAACACTGACTAGGACTGTCAAATTAAAGAGCTTTTGGCATTGGCTACCCCTGTCATCATGTGTCGTCTTCACTGTTATTATCATCATCAGCATCTGTATCACCTAGATGTTTTCAGTTATTAATGTTCGTTACAAATGAAAAAAAAAAGGCACTCACCTTCTCCGTAAACAAACCCTCCCGTGGGTTAGGCGCTGAAAGCAGGCTTCTGGCTCGGCGAAATATCTCGGCGGAAACACGACGTAGCCGTCGTTTGCTTAGCTCTTTTAAACGTCTCGTCTTGCTGAAAAGAACGGTACCTTGGTCATGGTTTTTGGTGCTGTTTTCGCGGAGATATTTGCCGAAAACCATCGGGTCCATTAAAAATGGCGGCCGCGCTTCAGAACGCGAGAGTGTTGCTTCTCTATGTATTATTTCTAATCCAACAGAAATATCACCTAGAACGCCGCACACCTGAACGTGCATGGTTCTTCTTTATGGAGTTTTTCTTGGTGGTTCTTCTTTATGGAGTTTTTCTAACCAACTTGCTTAGTAGTATTCATGTATTCCAAAAATGAAATAAAAACAATGACTCACCACAAAATTCTGAATGATAGTGTTGATAAACTTTGATCCTCAGTACAGGCTGACTTTAGAGTGCGCACCATTTAGAGGTGGCTGGTGGGGGCAGGGCTCATTTGCAGGTCAACTCTTGAAAATGTGTGAAACTGTGTGTCTTATAACAAAGGAGCATCTTTATGACAAATTGTGTCAAAATACAAAATGAGATGTCCTAAAGTTTATTATTTTATTTAAAACAATAAAAAATTTTTATAAATAATAAATGTAATTTATTTATTATAGGGGGTGAGATGAAAATAAATACAAGCATAAAAATGTTAACTATATATCTCGCCAGGGGATGCATTGTTATCCTGGTCTCAACAAATTTTACATAGTTTATATTAGAACTATTTTATTTTCTAACTACCTATTCTTTTTTTTTTTTATTATTATTTTAAAAGGGGCAATGCACATTTTCTTTATTAGTCTTCAAAATAATTAATATAATTAGTATAATTTATTAGTCTTCAAATCTAGAAATTCTAATCTAGATTAGAAATATTACATAGAAAGGGTAATCTTTAAATGTGTGTACCATTGTCTCAGACCAAGAAGCTTCAAAGAAATGATTAGCTGTTTTTGTGCATAGAATAGAATCTTTATTGTCTGTTATGTACATAATACAATTGAAAACGGTGTAAAAAAAAAAATGTGCAAACAACATGTATATATTTTTTAAGAGTGCAAATATGTTTGTGGTCCGTATGGTCCATCAGTCTTGGCCTTGGACTTGAACTGGTGAATGAATGGCCTGATGTGTTCACTCATCCAGCCAGTCGAGGTTTGTTGCTTCTCCTCGAAAAGATTTGCGCTTGACGCCGTAATCAAATAGCAGCTCCTCACATACATTAATGTCTCTTTTCGCCTGGAACAGGATGACATCCCTCTGTCCTTCAGGGAAGTTCATCACGCAGTGGACTGGCCTCAGGTTTGCTCTCTTGGAGGAATGATTGATCCTCCGGCCCATGGTGTTTTCTGTAGGGTGACACTCACAGGGGAAAGTCTCAGCATCCACACAGAGGTCCCGACCAGCAGCGTGGAAAAAGAAGAGGTAGCCCATGTCACCCTTGATGGACTCGACCAACTTCCGGCCCTCTGCTCCTGTGATTACCTTGCCATGGTAATCACAAACGACGGAGCCCATGGCAAAGGGTTTGGTGGCAACAACTCCTGTGGTCAAAAGAAGGTGCAATTAGTATTCACTCAGGAGTACAAATATCTGCTTACAAGACAAAAAGGGTATGTATTTTATGCATTATGTCTACATACCATGTCCTTTTGCGCCAAAGTCCTTGAGGGCCAGGCCTGTCCACTTTTGGTTCTGGATAGCGGTGATGATCCATGGATCTGACTCCACCTGCACCCTGGTGGCGGACCTCCACTTTGCCACGACATCCTCAGGGCGAGGACAGTTGCCGGTCCATCCCTCTTTTTGGATCAGCAGTGACACCTTGCTGACAGAGGGGGGCCGTCTTGAACACTGGGCTGTCAAAGACAAATGTTAAATTAAAATTCTTGTCCATAATGTGAATTGTTACTTTGATTATAGAAATGTGTATTATTTTTTTTATAATAAAGCACACCAACTTACACAAGAGGAGCTCCTCCCGCTTGGCCAACTGCACAGACCTCCACCTGTCATAAAACATTCTGTCAGGTGGAAACCCCGCAGCGGTCCGCTTCTTCTTTGTGGGCGGGGTGCTACTCGCCTCCGCTGGAAACGTCAGGAGAAAAGCTCCAAAGTCCCGGTCATCCTGGTCAGCTGGGCCTCTTCCTCTCTTCTGCTTCCGAACTCTCCTCTCGTCGGACGGCTCATCAGAAGAAGAGCTGAAAGTTTGAGAAGATTTCATGTCAGCTACTTACAAGGTCTGTCTAGCTTTCTGTCAGAGTTTGAACAGACAGAAACTATATGGATGTTGTGCGTTTTGGATGATGACACATACCATGCCATAGTCATTTGGGCTCTTCTGGCTTGCTGGCTCGAAAAGCTTGGTAAATCGTACCTGCAATGAAGAACAAATCTCAGATTAATCCTCAAATTCTTTCAGTTTATTTTTTCTTACAGAAAAATATTATTTGAACTTTATGTAGTACATAACCAGACTATCACTTAATTATTTATATTTCTCGGTACAGTGCATATAAATGCATACACTATTATATATGATTCTGCTAAAACTCACTGTTCATGCAGACGCCTGAGGTCACTCGTGACGTTGACAACTGGCAGCCCTTGTTTGGACAGGAAAAATCTGCCCTGGTCGTCCTGACTGTCCTGCATACATCCTGGACGAATCTTCTGGAAGTATGCGTCCAGCATCTGTGAGATCAGATATGAAGTTAATGCATACCGAAAACTTTAAGAGATCTGACCTCTGATCCTGATAAGATTCTAAAGAAAGTTTATTGTAAAAGGGACAATGCACATTTTCTTTATTAGTCTTCAAATGAATTAATTAGTATAGTTTATTAGTATAATTTATTGGGTAAGCTTTAAATGTGTGTAAAAGTGTGAAAATGCTGGGCAGAAATCCTGTTAGAGAACTTACAGCGGAGTCTTCCTCTGTGATGGAAAATTTTGCACTCTGCTTTGTGGACTGCACCTCCATGACGATTTGTCCATCAACATTTGTCTTGTTGATCCAGTCTGAAGCCTGGAAAAACAAAGAACACAGTGACTGACTTTATACACACTGAGGAAACACTGTATAGTTTTTTTTGTCTTGTTTCTAGTCAAAATATCTTAAAGTTCTTAATTAAAGAGGCATTTTCTTGACAAGTAAAAATTGTTGTTTTCAGAAAAAAATAAGTCAAAACTGAGTTTTTCCTTAAAACAAGCAAAATAATCTGCCAGTGGGGTTAGCAAAATAATCTTATATCAAACCAAAAATAAACTATATAATGTAGTTTATTATAAAATAATAAACAAGACAAACTCTAAGAACAGCTTTTTTCACAGTGTAAAAGTACTTACTTTAAATGCCCTCACTGCTTCTGGTCGCTGGAAGTATCTCAGGACCAGGATGGCTTCGCAGAAGTACCGGAACAGCGTCATCTGGTCCTCTTCCACATGCTGCTGATCCAGGAACTTCCTGTGGATGATCCGCATGTCCGCCTCTGACACTCTGAGGACTCTCTGGCAGTCTTGGAGAGTCGGCTGAGCAGGCCTAGAATGATTAGATGAAACAAAAAACAAATAAGGATGCGAGTTAGAGATGTTTCTGTATGCGTGTCTGGCAGCGTTCCAATATTAAATTTACTCAGCATTAAATGAAAAGTAATACTAGTGAATAACAACTCACTTTTTGTTGTGCGTTTCCACTGCAGCGCCTGGGTGAACTGGATTCAGCCTGTGCGTCCTTGGGGTCGTTAAGGATTAAAAAATGCCTTTCACGGAGGTCTTCCAGAAGAGCCTGTCTGCAAGCCTCGTCGGGGTACCGCTTGACCATCTCATTGTAGTCCCAGGTTCTACCTCGGAGGGTCCAGGCCTTCATGGACTTTTTGGCTCTCTCCAGCTCTGCATTCCTCTCCTCAGAAGTCCGGTCCTTCATGCAGACCCTTAAGAGGTGGTTGGGCAGCATCTCCTGTGGCCTGAAACACTGCAGACAGGAAATGATGCGACGATCCTTGTCACTGAAAGCAAAAGAATACAGAGTTGACTTGTGAAAAATATACTTGATATTTGTTGACTTTGGTCCCACTTAACAAGTGGTAGTTACACAAACATTGTAGCTGTAGATGCTATGTAAGCATACATGCCACTTAATATAAAGTGGGACCCTTTTTCTCACTTATCATGAACATGCATGCAAAGTTTCAACACTGCAAAAAAAATGCTGTTCTTGGAGTTTGTCTTGTTTCCAGTCTAAATATCTAAACATTCTTAGATCAAGAAGCATTTTCTTGACAAGTAAAAATTATTCTCTTGTTTTTAGGAAAAATAAGTCAAATTAGGTAGGTTTTACTTTAAACGAGCTAAATATTCTGCCAGTGGGGTAAGTAAAATGATCTTAATCCAAACTGAAAAAACTATATAATCTTGTTTTCAGTTTGGACTAAGGTTATTTTATTTACCCCACTGGCAGATTATTTTGCTTGTTTTAAAGAGAAACTCACCTAATTGACTTATTTTTCCTAAAAACAAGAGAATTTACTTGTCAAGAAAATGCTTCTTGATCTAAGAATTCAGATATTTAGACTGGAAACAAGACAAACTCTAAGTAAGATCAGCATTTTTTGCAGTGAACATGCTGTTGTGTTTTGACATGCATACAAAATGAATATTACCTTCGTAGAATTAAATCAAATGTTTAAGGTTAATTCTGTAAGGTATATCCAATGATCTGAACTTACCACTTGGGAGGCATTCTTCAGATGAAAAAGCTGTTTTCAAGCAGGAGGAATCTTCAGTGTTGGCTTCACCCTTTGTCTTGAAGAACTGAGTAACTGGGTTCCTCTGAGGCTCACCTTTATTGGCCACCTTGCAGAGTTTTAAACCTTGACCTGATTGGTGGATGGTTTAAGGTTGGGTGATCGGGCTATGAACAGGCTGAAAATGGGGCCCATTTTAAACACAACAACTCAGTCCTAACTTCTGATTGACCTTCACACCTTTCCAAGATGGTGGGCAATGAGATTAGACCTTACCCCCACCATCCTGGAAAGGTGTGAAGGTCAATTACCCCCACCATCCTGGAAAGGTGTGATGGTCAATTACCCCCACCATCCTGGAAAGGTGTGATGGTCAATCAGAAGTTAGGAGTGAGTTGTTGTTTAAAATGGGCCCCATTTTCAGCCTGTTCACCAATCAGGTCAAGGTTTAAAACTCTGCAAAGTGGCCAATTAAGTGAGCCTCAGAGGAACCAGTTACTCAGTTCTTCAAGACAAAGGGTGAAGAAGATTCCTCCTGCTTGATAAACCAGTTTTCTCATCTGTGAAGAATGCCTCCCAAGTGGTAATTTCAGATCATTTGATATACCTTACAGAATTAACCTTAAACATTTGATTTAATTCTACGAAGGTAATATTCATTTTGTATGCATGTCAAAGGTCTCACCCAAAAAATGAACTTTATACTTGGTGACCTTTGATTAATCTTGTTAATAAAATAGTATAAAGTCAAATTATTAACACTTTACCCACCAGCAGTTTATACACGATACCTTACAAAATTATCAAATTGAATATATAGTTAATGTTTTTATACTTCAAGAAAAAAAAAATAAAAAAGGTTAAACCATAAATAAATAAAATAAAAACTTCTCATTTGTCATAAAGATTCTCCTAGTTTGTTTTAAAAACAGTTAACAATGGTCATTGCAGGTCAACTTTTGAAACTTTTAAGTAGGTATTCAAATGAGATAATTAGACCTTACCTGAATACCTACTTAAAAGTTTCAAAAGTTGACCTGCAATGACCATTGTTAACTGTGTTTTATAACAAACTAGGAGAATCTTTATGACAAATGAGATGTCCTAAAGTTTTTATTCTATTTATGGTTTAACCTTTTCTTTTTTCTTGATGAAGTCAAGTCAATTGAAAATCAATACAAGTATATAAACATTAACTATATATTCAATTTGATAATTTAAGGTATCATGTATAAACTGCTGGTGGGGAAAGTGTTAATTTGACTTTATACTTTATTTTATTAACAAGATTAATCAAAGGTTACCAAGTATAAAGTTCATTTTTTTGGGTCAGACCAGGATAAAATTCTCCCCAGGGGAGCATTCCTAAAATATTTTATACATTTAATAAATATATTCTTATTTATTGTTTTTTGTTTTATTTTTGACTTTAAATCTGACAGTGTGGTAAGTAAAATTACCTTAGTCCAAACTGAAAACAAGATTATCTAATTTATTTTTGGTTTGAGAAGATAATTTCCAGATGCTGGGTCCTGATAGGGCCCTTGATAAACAATAGCAATCAACCTGATTGGTCTGCTTGACGATGACATCACACAACTGGGGTCTATACATACTGCAGGTAGTGAATCACACATTCACTTTGATTTTAAATCAGACTACGGATACCACCTTTTGACCTTTGCAAGGACATCTTGGACTTGAAAATGGCATCAGAATCCAACATGTAAGTTCAAATTTCTTTTCTCTAGTTGATTTTTCCTTTATTTGTGTTGTGTCTGATCCAAACTTTTTTCCAGGTTATTGCCATGTTCTTGTTATATGCTGTTATTTGCCTATTTGTTTGTTATTGCCTATTTATTGTTATATGCCAGTTGACATAGTATGGATAAAAACATGATAAAACTAATCTTGAGCAAATTGTGAAAAACTAAAGGATAGGTTTCCCTCTTTGTTTTTCTACACTGTAAAAAAAAAAAAAAAAAGTTGACTTAACCTACAATTATAAGGCACCTTACTGCAGTTTTTTAGTTTTTTTTTTTTTTTTTTGAGTTTACTCAACTATAACATCAGTTAAATAAACTCTATACTTGAGTAAACTCAAAAAAGCTGTGCATCAAGTTGCCTTATAATTTTAAGTTAAGTCAACTTTTCTTTTCTTAGTAAGACTTGTTTCTCATCCCTAAAACTAAAACAGGTCAAGGGTTAGGTGTGAATTGGTCAGCCACTTTAGCACACACAATGGGCCTCTGTGGTAAGAAGGCTGAAAAACTGGTTCTGGTAGTATTACAGTAGTTTTATATGATAAGTTTTGCTGGTTAAGGGTCACATCAGGCCTCTGTGTTAAGAATGCTCTGTCTTCATTCATTTTCACATTTGTAATCTTTGGTGTGTCTGCTTTGTCTCACAGCCAGAAATCTGACCGTCGCATCGTTCACTGCCTGCTGTGTGAAAAACCACAGGACATGCTGACGACGCACCTGAGTAGGGTCTGCATGAAACACAGCACGCCCGAAGAACGGCTGGCGGAGGCGAACAGGGCCAAGGAGTCCGCCAAGTCGTGGACACGGGAAGCCAGAAACTGGGACTACAAAGAGATGGTGAAACGTTACCCCCACAGACCATCTAGGCTGGCTCTTCTGGAAGAGCTGCGCCAGAGAAAGTTCTTCGTGGCCAACGCTCCTGACCAGGCAGACTTGGAACCTGAAGAGCCGTCCACCAGCACAGCTGTCGTATCCACAGCCGGTGGCAGCTCTGAAGCGGCTGGTGGCAGCTCTGAAGCGGCCGGTGGCAGCTCTCAAGCGGCTGGTGGTGTCCTGGTTTCGGAGGACAGCAGCTCTGAAAGCAGCACCACCGATCCAAGTGACCGAACATGGCAAAGGTATGTTCTAAACCTCACACACATCAGTGCAAAAACTGTGAACAAAATGTAAGGTTGCTTTGAGCTTATTTTCTTCTGTCTGTATTTTTTTTTCAGAGATCAAGCGCAGCCGAGCGCAGGAGTCCGGGTCAAGATGTTGAGCATGGGGCTCTATCAAAAATTCCCTGCGGAAGAGCCCATGTTGACAGACTTCAAGGGCTACCTGATCAACACCCTGCAGGTCACAAACTGCCAGCAAGTGGTAAGATACATCCCATTTTCTGTTTCTTTTTAGTCTGTTCCGTATTGCTCTCGGGTGTGTGTGTGTGGCTTTTCTTCTCACTGCATCATCTCACACTTCTCTTTTTCCTTATCACAGATAGACAACGTCTCCAGGATGCTGAGATACATCCAGCCGAGTGGGGACGTAGTCACCTTAGACTTCCTGCTGAAGTCCACTGAGACCAAGGACTTCCTCACACAACTCCGCCGCACTGACATGGGCCCATCCACCATACTGAACTACATAAAGAACATGATCCGGTTCGTTCAGTATCTGAAGACCCACCTCAACTTGGTTGCAGCAGATGCTGACTTCTACAGGAAGTGCCAAGCATACATCGACCTCCTCACTTCCCTCAGAAAGCCAGTTTCCAAGTCGAACAGCAAGGTGACTTGTAAAATCAGGTCAGTTGCTAATCTGCCTTCCATTTTGTTTTCTTTCATGACTTCCTCCATGTTGATAGTACTTATGTGCTGGCTGTACATCTGGGGTTATGTGCTACAGACGTGTGTAATTCATTGTTGTCTTGTATGTCATTCTAGGTATGAACGGTTCCTTGAGGGTGAGAAGAGCCTTCAGGAGTGCCAGGCAGTCCTCCGGAAGGCCCATAAAGACATGCTGTCCGTTTATGGGAGGATGCTGGAAGGTGACCACGTGGCTTCAGAGGAAAAAGACCATGTTCCGTTACTACTGTGAAGCAATCCTGATCCTCGCTCACTTCCAGAGACCAGGAGCGGTGGAGGGATTAACTGTAAGTGGTTTAGACCTCAGTTTTTGTGGGGGCATCAGCCTAAACAGATTGTATTAGGTAGTCTGCAAAGTTTATGTCAGTTATTCACTCTGTGAGTGTTTTTTTTTTCCTTCTTTTTTCAGACAACAGAGTGGGATGAGAGAAAAAATCATAGGGGAAAGGTGTGCGTGGCTGTCAGCGAACACAAGACTGCAGCAATGCAGATCGCCGTGTTTGCCCTAACAATGGAGGAGGCAGCAGTAAGTACACTTTATACAGGCTAAATTGCCTTACCATAAAATACAGTAACACCAGCAATGAACCAACAGATATTAACAGATTTTTTTTTGTTTGTCTCTGCAGATGCTGGACGCATACTACACCTGGATCCGCCCTGACTGCATCCGGCCGGATGTAGAACATGGAAACAGGTTGTTTGTTTCATCCTCGGGCACGAAGATCAGGAGTGCGACCAATGACCTCGCTCGTCTGCACGCACAGTAAGTATTAACAGCAGTCCATAAGTCCAAAAATATCTGTTGGATTAGCATTCAGCTAATAAACGGATTTGTGCATTTATTAAACGAATCAGCCTCTAGAAAATGATATAATTCAAGTTTGGGAGTTTCATCTGATATTTCTGCCCCATTGCAGCTACAAACTGCCCAACATCAAGAGCCAGCAGGTACGCAGGACCGTGGAGACAGATGCGGCTGCAAACTTCACAGAGGAGCAGAAGGCGTCTGTCGCACACTACATGGCCCATTCGACGGCGGTGGCGAACCAACACTACCGCATGAAGACCCTGGACTCTGTGGTGGCGACCTCAAACCTGCTCACCTCCATGAATCGGTATGTAATTATCTGAAACAGTTATAATTATAATGTCTCTCAACGCTCACCCGTCAGTTTGTCAGTGTGTGTAACCGTGAAACCTTTTCAATGTTGCAGCTACTCTTCTGACGACTCTGGTGAAGAGTGCACCCAGGCAGAGAAGAGAAGGCGAGTGCAAGAGGAAGAGGTTAGCAGCCCAACACCCGACTTTGACGATTTCCTAAAGGCCTTCCCTGTAGGAATCACTGGCCAGCCACCCAACAAAAACCAGAGAGCAAAAGCTGGGTTCCCCGCTGACAGAGTCTTCTATGACAAGTGGAGAGCTCTGCAGTACAGCAAGCGGGAGCAACATCTTTTGTGTAAGTGTAGATACTTTCTTAGCCAATGATTAGATCCGCTCCAACAGAAAAATTTAAAACTCGTAATATATTACATGATATTTTCCAATATACTGCAATATATTTTTGTTTCATAAGGGTGAACCTGAATTTTAATTTAAATGTTCTCTCTTTGACAGCAAAATGCTCAAGATGTGCCCCAACTGCAGCAAAGGTGGCTAAAGTCATAGAGGCAGAGGGCTGGACGGCCAATCATCCCCGTCCAGAGGACATCATTGGGAAGTGGAGGCCGCTCAGCAGAGCACAGGCACAGAGTGACCCAGCCATCATCAAGGCGGTCGCCAGTCAGAAATGGCGGGGTCTGGCTGTGAAGGATTTCGGGGGGCAGAAAGGTAAAAAGTGATATAACGTATAATGTCTTATGAGCACAGTAAAATCCATAAAAAAATGAATATAATAACATCATGAACAGCACATTAATGACAAAATGTAGTAACATATAATTCCTGTTACAAATGTGTACTTACCGAAGTGGAAAACGTTGTTTTTGACCACAGGAGTTGTTGCAACCAAGGCCTTCGGGAAGGGCTCCATCCTGTGTGATTTCCACGGAAAGGTGATCACAGGTGCTGAGGGCAGGGAGATGGCAGAGATGCAGGATGAGCTGGGCCGCCTGTTTTTCTTCAAACACGGCAGTGAGGAAGTCTGCATCGATGCGGAGACCTTCCCCTGTGAGTGCCACCCGTCTCTGGAAACCCCAGGGAGATGGATTACGCACTCCAAGAAGAAGTTCAACGTGCAGCCACGCCTCTGCACAGTGAAGCTGCAAGAAGGAGACAGGGACGTTATGCTCTTTCAGGCCACAAAGGACATTTGCAAAGATGACCAGATCCGCTTCGACCACAGCATTAAGAAGAGGTGTTTTCGTGGGGAGGAAGAGGAGCTGGAGTGGCTGGATGACTGACAACCTACCCAAACAGACTCTATAATTGTATTATAGTGTACAAACACATAGGCTAATTTATCCTGCTGTTTATTTATTCCAAAAAAGAAATGTTGTTCTGATTGTCTAGTTTGAATACAAATAGTCATTGTAGAGCATCTTTATGACAACATGTGTCAATAAAGTTTTTATTTGATATATTTATGGTTTATTCATTTTTTTTCTTTTATTGCGAGGTATAGGGGGTGAAATAAAAATCAATACAAGTGTAAAAATGTTAACTATATATTCAGTTTAATAATGTTGTAAGGTATAATGTATAAACTGCTGGTGGTGAAAGTGTTAATAATTTGACTTTATACTATTTTATTTATTTATTCCTTTTTTTCTTTTATTAGGAGGTATAGGGGGTGAAATGAAAATCAATAGTCTTCAAAATAATTAATTAATATAATTTATTAGTCTTCAAATCTAGAAATTCTAATCTAATTTATGTTAAACTTCTGAATGATAGTGTTGATAAACTTTGATCCTCAGTACAGGCTGACTTTCACACCTTTCCAGGGTAGAGTGCACACCCTTTAGAGGGGGCTGGGCAAGGGTCATTGCAGGTCAACTCTTGAAACAGTTAACTGTGTTACAAACAAGGATCTTAATGACAACGTGTGTCAATATACAAAATGAGATGTCCTAAAGTTTTTATTTTATTTATTTATTCTTTTTTTTTTTTACTTTTATAGGAGGTATAGGGGGTGAAATGAAAATCAATAATAAAAGTATAAAAATGTTAACTATATTCAGTTTAATAATGTTGTAAGGTATCATGTATAAACTGCTGGTGGGGAAAGTGTTAATAATTTGACTTTATACTATTTTATTAACAAGATTAATCAAAGGTCACCTCAAGGGTTAGGGTCATTGTTGGGTGAGAGCAGGATAAAAATCTGCCCAGGGGATCATTGTTAACCTGGTCTCACCCAAGAGGGCAGATTTGCTGCTGACTCATATGCCTTGCTAAATACATATTGGTTCCTCTTTATGTAGCACATAACTCATCTGTATGACAACATATGTCAATATACAAAAAGAGATGTCCTAAACTTTTTATTTTATTTATTTATTCATTCATGAAACTGCACAACACGAGCTTTGCAATGATATAAGACACATTGTGATTGGACTTTGTTTTAATGAACAATAAATAAATGTGTACAGGCAGCTTTTGTACAGGCAGCTGCAGCCTTGGAAAGGCCCAAAAACAGGCTCAACTGTAAATCTCCTATTTCACTTTGTGAACAAGACACAGTAAATTCATGCACATATTTGTAAACTACAGATATTCAGCTTTCCAATGATATAGACACATTGTGATTGGACTTTGTTTTATGAACAATAAATAAAATTGGACAGGCAGCTTTGTACAGGCAGCTGCAGCCTTGGAAGGCCCAAAACAGGCTCAACTGTAAATCTCCTATTTCACTTGTGAACAAGACCCAGTAAATTCATGCAATTTGTAAACTACAGATATTCAGCTTTAATTTGATACAAACGTGAAAATAGCTTAAGATTAGGCTTATTTACAATGTTTTGGTGAGAATATATCCACAACAAAGCTCTGAATGACCTCGGCAAGGCCTTACTTGACCCCTGTTCTCTCGGCCTGAAATGTTAACTATATATTCAGTTTAGTAATGTATAAACTGCTGATGGGGAAAGTGTTAATAATTTGACTTTATACTATTTTATTAATAAAGATTAATCAAAGGTCACCACAAGGGTTAGGGTCATTGTTGGTGAGAGCAGATAAAAATCTGCCCAGGGATCGTTGTTAACCTGGTCTCACCCAAGAGGGCAGATGTGCTGCTGACTCATATGCCTTGCTAAATACATATTGGTTCCTCTTTATGTAGCACATAACTCATCGTTATGACAACATGTGTCAATATACAAAAAGAGATGTCCTAAAGTTTTTATTTTATTTATTCTTTTTTTTTTTTTTCCCCTGTTATTAGGAGGTATAGGGGGTGAAATGAAAATCAATATTATTTAAAATGTAGAGTTAATAATTTGACTTTATACTATTTCTTTAAATGTCTAAAAAAAACATGAACTGTTTCGAATGTCTGCCCTATCAACTTTCGATGGTACGTCCGGCGCCTACCATGGTGACCACGGGTAACGGGGAATCAGGGTTCGATTCCGGAGAGGGAGCCTGAGAAACGGCTACCACATCCAAGGAAGGCAGCAGGCGCGCAAATTACCCATTTCCGACTCACACGGGAAACCTCACCCGGCCCGGACACGGAAAGGATTGACAGATTGATAGCGCTTTCTCGATTCTGTGGGTGGTGGTGCATGGCCGTTCTTAGTTGGTGTCATAAGGGTGAACCTGAATTTTAATTTAAATGTTCTCTCTTTGACCACAGCCATTACACCCATCCCCTGATCAAACTGATATTTTTAAGAAACAGGACGAGATGCAAATTTTTCAGCCTCACAGCAACTCCGGAAAATTACACCATTGTTCTCGACGAGGAGGGATTTAAAGAGCTACAGCCATCCGAGCACTTACAGGTCGAGGGCTCTACTTGGCTATGTCGTCTCCAATGGCAACGCCTCCAGCAGCTCACAGGCCGTGGGGAGGAAGAGGAGCTGGAGTGGCTGGATGACTGACAACCTACCCAAACAGACTCTATAATTGTATTATAGTGTACAAACACATAGGCTAATTTATCCTGCTGTTTATTTATTCCAAAAAGAATGTGTTCTGATTGTCTGTTTGATACAAATAGTCATTGTAGAGCATCTTTATGACAACATGTGTCAATAAAGTTTTTATTTGATATATTTATGGTTTATTCATTTTTTTTCTTTTATTGCGAGGTATAGGGGGTGAAATAAAAATCAATACAAGTGTAAAAATGTTAACTATATATTCAGTTTAATAATGTTGTAAGGTATAATGTATAAACTGCTGGTGGTGAAAGTGTTAATAATTTGACTTTATACTATTTTAAATTTTTTTATTTAAAATCAATAGTCTTCAAAATAATTAATTAATATAATTTATTAGTCTTCAAATCTAGAAATTCTAGACCAGGATAAAATCTACCCAGGGGATCATTGTTAACCTGGTCTCACCCAAGAGGGCAGATTTGCTGCTGACTCATATGCCTTGCTAAATACATATTGGTTCCTCTTTATGTAGCACATAATTCATCTATATGACAACATGTGTCAATATACAAAAACAGATGTCCTAAACTTTTTATTTTATTTATTTATTCATTTTTTCCCCCCTGTTGTATAGGGGGTGAAATGAAAATAAATAAAAGTATAAAACTGTTAACTATATATTCAGTTTAGTAATGTATAAACTGCTGATTGGGAAAGAGTTAATCATTTGACTTTATACTATTTTATTAATAAAGATTAATCAAAGGTCACCACAAGGGTTAGGGTCATTGTTGGGTGAGAGCAGGATAAAAATCTGCCCAGGGGATCATTGTTAACCTGGTCTCACCCAAGAGGGCAGATTTGCTGCTGACTCATATGCCTTGCTAAATACATATTGGTTCCTTTTTTATGTAGCACATAATTCATCTTTATGACAACATGTCAATATACAAAAAGAGATGTCCTAAACTTTTTATTTTATTTATTTATTCATTTTTTCCCCCTGTTGTATAGGGGGTGAAATGAAAATAAATAAAAGTATAAAACTGTTAACTATATATTCAGTTTAGTAATTTATAAACTGCTGATGGGGAAAGTGTTAATCACTTGACTTTATACTATTTTATTAATAAAGATAATCAAAGGTCACCACAGGGTCATTGTTGGGTGAGAGCAGGATAAAAATCTGCCCAGGGGATCATTGTTAACCTGGTCTCACCCAAGAGGGCAGATTTGCTGCTGACTCATATGCCTTGCTAAATACATATTGGTTCCTCTTTATGTAGCACATAATTCATTTCATTCATTTCATTTTTTTTCCTGTTATTAGGAGGTATAGGGGGTGAAATGAAAATCATATTATTAAAATGTATAACTAAAAGTATAAAATGTTAACTATATATTCAGTTTAATAATGTATAAACTGCTGATGGGGAAAGAGTTAATAATTTGACTTTATACTTTTTATACTTTATACTCTTTATATTTTTTTAAATGTCTAAAAAAAACAAGAACTGTTTCGAATGTCTGCCCTATCAACTTTCGATGGTACGTCCGGCGCCTACCATGGTGACCACGGGTAACGGGGAATCAGGGTTCGATTCCGGAGAGGGAGCCTGAGAAACGGCTACCACATCCAGGAAGGCAGCAGGCGCGCAAATTACCCATTTCCGACACGGAGAGGTAGTGACGAAAAATACAATACAGGTCTCTTTCGAGGCCCTGTAATGGAGCGTATCCTAACCCATGGGCGAGGACCCATTGGAGGCAAGTCTGGTGCCAGCAGCCGCGGTAATTCCAGCTCCAATAGCGTATACTAAAGTTGCTGCAGTTAAAAAGCTCGTAGTTGGATCTCGGGAGCGGGCTGGCGGTCCGCCGCGAGGCGTGCCACCGCCTGTCCCCGTGTCCCCCTGCCTCTCGGTGCCCCCCGGATGCCCTTGACTGGGTCGTCCGGTTTTGCCTGGGGCCCAGAGCGTTTACTTTGAAAAAATTAGAGTGTTCAAAGCAGGCCGCCCGTCGCCGCTGAATACCGCAGCTAGGAATAATGGAATAGGACTCCGGTTCTATTTTGTGGGTTTCTGGAACCCGGTGTCATGATTGAGAGGGACGGCCGGGGGCATTCGTATTGCGCCGCTAGAGGTGAAATTCTTGGACCGGCGCAAGACGGACGAGAGCGAAAGCATTTGCCAAGAATGTTTTCATTAATCAAGAACGAAAGTCGGAGGTTCGAAGACGATCAGATACCGTCGTAGTTCCGACCGTAAACTATGCCAACCCGCGATCCGGCGGCGTTATTCCCATGACCCTCCGAGCAGCGTGCCGGGAAACCAAGAGTCTTTGGGTTCCGGGGGAGTATGGTTGCAAAGCTGAAACTTAAAGGAATTGACGGAAGGGCACCACCAGGAGTGGAGCCTGCGGCTTAATTTGACTCAACACGGGAAACCTCACCCGGCCCGGACACGGAAAGGATTGACAGATTGATAGCTCTTTCTCGATTCTGTGGGTGGTGGTGCATGGCCGTTCTTAGTTGGTGGAGCGATTTGTCTGGTTCATTCCGATAACGAACGAGACTCCGGCATTACCACAACATGACCACATTTACTTCAGTGATATGTAGCATAGATTCCAGCCTGATGTTGACTCTTTTTTTAACTGACAGCCATGATTGAGGGTGGCATGATTGTGAGGGACGTCCGGGGGCATTTGTATTGCGATGAGATTCTTGGACGGGTGAGAGGCAAAAGCTTTTGGCAAAAAGAACGAACGCCGTGAAGCCAAAGCAGGGCTTTGGAGGCTGTGATGAAACTGCACAACACGAGCTTTCCAATGATATAAGACACATTTTGATTGGACTTTGTTTTAATGAACAATAAATAAATTTGTATAGGCAGCTTTTGTACAGGCAGCTGCAGCCTTGGAAAGGCCCAAAAACAGGCTCAACTGTAAATCTCCTATTTCACTTTCTGAACAAGACACAGTAAATTCATGCACATATTTGTAAACTACAGATATTCAGCTTTAATTTGATACAAAATATGTGAAAATAGCTTAAGATTTGGCTTATTTACAAATATTTTGGTGAGCATATATCCACAACAAAGCTCTGAATGACCTCTGTAAGGCCTTACTTGACCCCTGTTCTCTCGGCCTGCGAACAACGCACAACAGTGATGTTGAGCTCATGTGAAACTGCACAACACGAGCTTTCCAATGATATAAGACACATTTTGATTGGACTTTGTTTTAATGAACAATAAATAAATTTGTACAGGCAGCTGCAGCCACAGCTTCAGCCTTGGAAAGGCCCAAAAACAGGCTCCACTGTAAATCTCCTATTTCACTTTCTGAACAAGACACAGTGAATTCATGCACATATTTGTAAACTACAAATGTTCAGCTTTAATTTGATACAAAATACATGAAAATAGCTTTAGATTTGGCTTATTTACAAAGATTTTGGTGAGAATATATCCACAACAAAGCTCTGAATGACCTCTGTAAGGCCTTACTTGACCCTGTTCTCTCGGCCTGAAACGTTAACTATATATTCAGTTTAGTAATGTATAACTGCTGATTGGGAAAGAGTTAATCATTTGACTTTACTATTTATTAATAAAGATTAATCAAAGGTCACCACAAGGGTTAGGGTCATTGTTGGGTGAGAGCAGGATAAAAATCTGCCCAGGGGATCATTGTTAACCTGGTCTCACCCAAGAGGGCAGATTTGCTGCTGACTCAAATGCCTTGCTAAATACATGTTGGTTCCTCTTTATGTAGCACATAACTCATCTGTATGACAACATGTGTCAATATACAAAAAGAGATGTCCTAAACTTTTTATTTTATTTATTTATTCATTTTTCCCCCTGTTGTATAGGGGGTGAAATGAAAATAAAAGTATAAAACTGTTAACTATATATTCAGTTTAGTAATGTATAAACTGCTAATGGGGAAAGTGTTAATAATTTGACTTTATACTATTTTATTAACATGATTAATCAAAGGTCACCTCAAGGGTTAGGGTCATTGTTGGGTGAGAGCAGGATAAAAATCTGCCCAGGGGATCATTGTTAACCTGGTCTCACCCAAGAGGGCAGATTTGCTGCTGACTCATATGCCTTGCTAAATACATATTGGTTCCTTTATGTAGCACATAACTCATCGTTATGACAACATGTCAATATACAAAAGAGATGTTCTAAAGTTTTTATTTTATTTATTTATTCATTTTTTCCCCTGTTGTTAGGGTCATTGTTGGGTGAGAGCACACAGCTTCAGCCTTGGAAAGGCCCAAAAACAGGCTCAACTGTAAATCTCCTATTTCACTTTGTGAACAAGACACAGTAAATTCATGCACATATTTGTAAACTACAGATATTCAGCTTTAATTTGATACAAAATATGTGAAAATAGCTTAAGATTTGGCTTATTTACAATATTTTGGTGAGCTATATCCAAAACAAAGCTCTGAATGACCTCTGTAAGGCCTTACTTGACCCCTGTTCTCTCGGCCTGCGAACAACGCACAACAGTGATGTTGAGCTCATGTGAAACTGCACAACACGAGCTTTCCAATGATATAAGACACATTTTGATTGACTTTGTTTTAATGAACAATAAATAATTTGTACAGGCAGCTGCAGCACACAGCTTCAGCCTTGGAAAGGCCCAAAAACAGGCTCCACTGTAAATCTCCTCTTTCACTTTCTGAACAAGACACAGTGAATTCATGCACATATTTGTAAACTACAAATGTTCAGCTTTAATTTGATACAAAATACATGAAAATAGCTTTAGATTTGGCTTATTTACAAAGATTTTGGTGAGAATATATCCACAACAAAGCTCTGAATGACCTCTGTAAGGCCTTACTTGACCCCTGTTCTCTCGGCCTGCGAACAACGCACAACAGTGATGTTGACATTGTGTGAAACTGCACAACACAAGCTTTGCAATGATAAGACACATTTTGATTGGACTTTGTTTTAATGAACAAAATAAATTTGTACAGGCAGCTGCAGCCTTGGAAAGGCCCAAAAAAGGCTCAACTGTAAATCTCCTCTTTCACTTTGTGAACAAGACCAGTAAATTCATGCACATTTTGTAAACTACAAATGTTCAGCTTTAATTTGATACAAAATACATGAAAATAGCTTTAGATTTGGCTTATTTACAAATATTTTGGTGAGCATATATCCACAACAAAGCTCTGAATGACCTCTGTAAGGCCTTACTTGACCCCTGTTCTCTCGGCCTGCGAACAACGCACAACAGTGATGTTGACATCGTGTGAAACTGCACAACACAAGCTTTCCAATGATATAAGACACATTTTGATTGGACTTTGTTTTAATGAACAATAAATAAATTTGTACAGGCAGCTGTAGCACACAGCTTCAGCCTTGGAAAGGCCCAAAAACAGGCTCCACTGTAAATCTTTCACTTTCTGAACAAGACACAGTGAATTCATGCACATATTTGTAAACTACAAATGTTCAGCTTTAATTTGATACAAAATACATGAAAATAGCTTTAGATTTGGCTTATTTACAAAGATTTTGGTGAGAATATATCCACAACAAAGCTCTGAATGACCTCTGTAAGGCCTTACTGGAACCCTGTTCTCTCGGCCTGAAACGTTAACTATATATTCAGTTTAGTAATGTATAAACTGCTGATTGGGAAAGAATTAATCATTTGACTTTATACTATTTTATTAATAAAGATTAATCAAAGGTCACCACAAGGGTTAGGGTCATTTTTTGGGTGAGAGCAGGATAAAAATCTGCCCAGGGGATCATTGTTAACCTGGTCTCACCCAAGAGGGCAGATTTGCTGCTGACTCAAATGCCTTGCTAAATACATGTTGGTTCCTCTTTATGTAGCACATAACTCATCTGTATGACAACATGTGTCAATATACAAAAACAGATGTCCTAAAGTTTTATTTTATTTATTATTCTTTTTTTTTTTTTTTTTTCCTGTTATTAGGAGGTATAGGGGGTGAAATGAAAATCAATATTATTTAAAATGTATAACTAAAAAGTATAAAAATGTTAACTATATATTGAGTTTAATAATGTATAAACTGCTGATGGGGAAAGAGTTAATAATTTGACTTTATACTATTTTTTTAAATGTCTAAAAAAAACATGTCTAAAAAAAACATGAACTGTTTCGAATGTCTGCCCTATCAACTTTCGATGGTACGTCCGGCGCCTACCATGGTGACCACGGGTAACGGGGAATCAGGGTTCGATTCCGGAGAGGGAGCCTGAGAAACGGCTACCACATCCAAGGAAGGCAGCAGGCGCGCAAATTACCCATTTCCGACACGGAGAGGTAGTGACGAAAAATAACAATACAGGTCTCTTTCGAGGCCCTGTAATTGGAATGAGCGTATCCTAAACCCATGGGCGAGGACCCATTGGAGGGCAAGTCTGGTGCCAGCAGCCGCGGTAATTCCAGCTCCAATAGCGTATACTAAAGTTGCTGCAGTTAAAAAGCTCGTAGTTGGATCTCGGGAGCGGGCTGGCGGTCCGCCGCGAGGCGTGCCACCGCCTGTCCCCGTGTCCCCCTGCCTCTCGGTGCCCCCCGGATGCCCTTGACTGGGTCGTATATTCGTTTTACAAGGCACTTTATACAAACTCAAAGTCAACACTATTTTTTATATTATATTTTTTATATATTTGTTTCTTTTCATATGTAGCACATAATTACTATCATGTTTGAAAAATCTGTTTTCTAAAAGATGCAGGGAGAGAATGGACAGAACAGGAAACTCTCTTGCTTTTGGAGAATCTGTATAAGGATTATATATGGATTATATATATATGTCAGAGCACGTGGGTAACCACACACAAGATGACTGTATTCTTCACTACTTGCGGTTGCCCATAGAGGACCCGTACCTAGAGGGAAACCAAGAGTCTTTGGGTTCCGGGGGGAGTATGGTTGCAAAGCTGAAACTTAAAGGAATTGACGGAAGGGCACCACCAGTTAAAACATTAAATCTTTATTAAAACATAAAATTATTTAAAAAAAAAAAAAAAAAAAGTTGTGTTCTTTCTAATTTTGCACACAACAAAACAAGCCCAGAACTAACCCAGGAGACATTCGACGGACAGGTTCTTGGTCGCCAATGTTTTGAAGTTCGAGTGTGTGCATGTCCAGGCCGGGACCGCAAAACGGAGGAAGACAACCTGAAAAAGACTAAAGGGGAAGTGGTTACTGGATCAGGGAGAAAGCGTCAGACTTCAGATCAGTTAAAGGAGCCGGTCCCTGTGGCTGATCTTGATTTTAGCAAGAGGATCAAAAATGACGATGAGGAGATCTACACTCTGCATGTGCGTGGGCGAAAGCGTTTCAAAATGTTGCGTTTCGAAATAACTCACTCGATGCAGTCAGTGTATGACGTTTAGTTATGTTTGACTTGAAATGAACCAAGATCTTAGAGTAACATGACCCTCAGAGCTTGAGTATGTGAAATATTTGTTTGTTGGGTTAGCAATAAATGATACAAATAGCATGTTTGTGCATAACTTGGGGATCATTGGCATGACAAATGTTTGTTGAAGAGCTGCTGCAGAGAGGAAGATTACAGATCTTCATCAGCTCCTGCTAATGTCATTCATGTTCTCTTAGAATATAACTTAATGTAGTGCTGCTTTGAAATCTTGAGGTTAATTACTGAAGATGTAATAATGTGAAAAAACTGTAATGTTGCAATAGAGTTAAATTTAAATTGAGATTATCTTACCTTTGCTGTTTAGGAGCATTCCATATTCTTAAAAAGCTTGGCCTGCATTTTCTTTTGCTCAGAAGTTTTGGACTGGACTGATGTTGTGTCCTCGTTGGTTTTTCTAGGGTGGACTGTCTCTGTGGGAAATACAAAGTGTAGAATCTAAAGCAAAAGTTACAACTAGGGCTATGATATTTTTTAAACACCCCTGGTTTCACAGACAAGGCTTAAGCTAGCCCTAGACTAAAATGCATGTTTGAGCTGTTTTAACTGAAAGAAACTTGTACTGATATATCTTAAATCATGTCTAAGCCATTGTTCCGTCTCAAGATGCACACGTTTTTTTTTTTTTGTTTTTTTTTTATAAAAGCTACTTAAATATTCATATTGAACTAAGGCCTAATCCTGGCTTAGGCCTGTCTGTGAAACCGGGCCATAGTGTAGTTAACAGTCATGCATTTTTTATTTCTCCACTAACGTTACATGTGTCTGACAGCTAAAATATTACTTTTTAAACATATTATTCTTACATTAACATTTAAAGATCATAGAATTATGCCCTTCAGTGTAATAATCTACTCGTAGTTATTTCTGCTCATTTAACCGATCTGTAGCATACTAACTGTGATAGGTACATCAGTGGCTCATGCAGTTTAGCGATCATTTAAAATGTATTCTCAATGTGTGAATTATAATGAAAAAAATCAGAAATTACCTGCAATTTTATGCACCATTGCCTCGTAAATGCCATCCTCCTTGAGGTTTTTTCTTCAGTCCACCTCTCCACTCGGTTAAATATACAGATCTGTCATCCAGTCCATCCAAGAAATCATCATTGTCTAAGATTGTTTATGTGTGATGTTGTAACAATGCTCCAACTTTCGTTCCACTTCTTGTTTCCAAGCGCGCAATGACATAACTGTGCCGCGTCCTAAACGCAAGGCCTGAAATGCACAGGCTGCGTCCGAAACCGAAACCGAAACTTAATTTCAATAAGTACTTTACTTAACGAGCGCCAAAAGAGTAGGTACTTAACAGCCAAATCTCGTTGAGTATGCGAGATCCGGACATAATCCGCCATGTTGACGTTATCATGTGACCTACGACGTTATCACAAGCGCAACAACTTAAAAGAGTGACAGGTTTAATTCTTCTATCTGTTAATATCTTGATATTGATTAAACTGCTTATTTGTGGTCTTGTTGAAGAACAGCTGCCAGTAATTTAGTATTGTAGTACAACTAATATATATATTTGGGTTAATTTAAAGTTCTTATATTTTTATAAAGTGAGTTTATTTTTTGTTACAAATACCCAAATTCGCGTGAATATGTTATTAATTTCTTTATTTTATATGCAAAAATGTCCATCCACAAGCATTTTCTTTTTCTTGTTGAATTAGCTCTAGTTTCATCCCTCAGGCTTACAAATAATAAATAAAATAAATACTTTTATGCATTATGATGTATTCAAAATATTTAACCTTGTTAAAGAATATATCCACAACAAAGCTCTGAATGACCTCAGTAAGGCCTTACTTGACCCCTGTTCTCTCGCCTGAAATGTTAACTATATATTCAGTTTAGTAATGTATAAACTGCTGATGGGAAAGTGTTAATAATTTGACTTTATACTATTTTATTAACAAGATTAATCAAAGGTCACCTCAAGGGTTAGGGTCATTGTTGGGTGAGAGCAGGATAAAATCTGCCCAGGGGATCATTGTTAACCTGGTCTCACCCAAGAGGGCAGATTTGCTGCTGACTCATATGCCTTGCTAAATACATATTGGTTCCTTTTTATGTAGCACATAATTCATCTTTATGACAACATGTCAATATACAAAAAGAGATGTCCTAAACTTTTTATTTTATTTATTTATTCATTTTTCCCCCTGTTGTATAGGGGGTGAAATGAAAATAAATAAAAGTATAAAACTGTTAACTATATATTCAGTTTAGTAATTTATAAACTGCTGATGGGGAAAGTGTTAATCACTTGACTTTATACTATTTTATTAATAAAGATTAATCAAAGGTCACCACAAGGGTTAGGGTCATTGTTGGGTGAGAGCAGGATAAAAATCTGCCCAGGGGATCATTGTTAACCTGGTCTCACCCAAGAGGGCAGATTTGCTGCTGACTCATTGCCTTGCTAAATACATATTGGTTCCTCTTTATGTAGCACATAATTCATCTATATGACAACATGTCAATATACAAAAAGAGATGTCCTAAACTTTTTATTTTATTTATTTATTAATTTTTTCCCCCTGTTGTATAGGGGGTGAAATGAAAATAAATAAAAGTATAAAACTGTTAACTATATATTCAGTTTAGTAATTTATAAACTGCTGATGGGGAAAGTGTTATAATTTGACTTTATACTATTTTATTAACAAGATTAATCAAAGGTCACCACAAGGGTTAGGGTCATTGTTGGGTGAGAGCAGGATAAAAATCTGCCCAGGGGATCATTGTTAACCTGGTCTCACCCAAGAGGGCAGATTTGCTGCTGACTCATATGCCTTGCTAAATACATATTGGTTCCTCTTTATGTAGCACATAATTCATTTCATTCATTTCATTTTTTTTCCTGTTATTAGGAGGTATAGGGGGTGAAATGAAAATCAATATTATTTAAAATGTATAACTAAAAAGTATAAAAATGTTAACTATATATTCAGTTTAATAATGTATAAACTGCTGATGGGGAAAGAGTTAATAATTTGACTTTATACTATTTTTTAAATGTCTAAAAAAAACATGAACTGTTTCGAATGTCTGCCCTATCAACTTTCGATGGTACGTCCGGCGCCTACCATGGTGACCACGGGTAACGGGGAATCAGGTTCGATTCCGGAGAGGGAGCCTGAGAAACGGCTACCACATCCAAGGAAGGCAGCAGGCGCGCAAATTACCCATTTCCGACACGGAGAGGTAGTGACGAAAATAACAATACAGGTCTCTTTCGAGGCCCTGTAATTGGAATGAGCGTATCCTAAACCCATGGGCGAGGACCCATTGGAGGGCAAGTCTGGTGCCAGCAGCCGCGGTAATTCCAGCTCCAATAGCGTATACTAAAGTTGCTGCAGTTAAAAAGCTCGTAGTTGGATCTCGGGAGCGGGCTGGCGGTCCGCCGCGAGGCGTGCCACCGCCTGTCCCCGTGTCCCCCTGCCTCTCGGTGCCCCCCGGATGCCCTTGACTGGGTCGTCCGGTTTTGCCTGGGGCCCAGAGCGTTTACTTTGAAAAAATTAGAGTGTTCAAAGCAGGCCGCCCGTCGCCGCTGAATACCGCAGCTAGGAATAATGGAATAGGACTCCGGTTCTATTTTGTGGGTTTCTGGAACCCGGTGTCATGATTGAGAGGGACGGCCGGGGCATTCGTATTGCGCCGCTAGAGGTGAAATTCTTGGACCGGCGCAAGACGGACGAGAGCGAAAGCATTTGCCAAGAATGTTTTCATTAATCAAGAACGAAAGTCGGAGGTTCGAAGACGATCAGATACCGTCGTAGTTCCGACCGTAAACTATGCCAACCCGCGATCCGGCGGCGTTATTCCCATGACCCTCCGAGCAGCGTGCCGGGAAACCAAGAGTCTTTGGGTTCCGGGGGGAGTATGGTTGCAAAGCTGAAACTTAAAGGAATTGACGGAAGGGCCCACCAGGAGTGGAGCCTGCGGCTTAATTTGACTCAACACGGGAAACCTCACCCGGCCCGGACACGGAAAGGATTGACAGATTGATAGCTCTTTCTCGATTCTGTGGGTGGTGGTGCATGGCCGTTCTTAGTTGGTGGAGCGATTTGTCTGGTTCATTCCGATAACGAACGAGACTCCGGCATTACCACAACATGACCACATTTACTTCAGTGATATGTAGCATAGATTCCAGCCTGATGTTGTACAGGCAGCTTTTGTACAGCAGCTGCAGCCTTGGAAAGGCCCAAAAACAGGCTCCACTGTAAATCTCCTATTTCACTTTGTGAACAAGACACAGTAAAATTCATGCACATATTTGTAAACTACAGATATTCAGCTTTCCAATGATAAGACACATTGTGATTGGACTTTGTGTTAATGAACAATAAATTAATTTGTACAGGCAGCTGTAGCACACAGCTTCAGCCTTGGAAAGGCCCAAAAACAGGCTCCACTGTAAATCTCCTCTTTCACTTTCTGAACAAGACACAGTAAATTCATGCACATATTTGTAAACTACAGATATTCAGCTTTCCAATGATATAAGACACATTGTGATTGGACTTTGTTTTAATGAACAATAAATAAATTTGTACAGGCAGCTTTTGTACAGGCAGCTGCAGCCTTGGAAAGGCCCAAAAACAGGCTCAACTGTAAATCTCCTATTTCACTTTGTGAACAAGACACAGTAAATTCATGCACATATTTGTAAACTACAGATATTCAGCTTTAATTAGATACAAACATGTGAAAATAGCTTAAGATTTGGCTTATTACAAATATTTTGGTGAGCATTATCCAAACAAGCTCTGAATGACCTCTGTAAGGCCTTACTTGACCCTGTTCTTTCGGCCTGCGAACAACGCACAACAGGGATGTTGACATCTTGTGAAACTGCACAACACGAGCTTTCCAATGATATAAGACACATTTTGATTGGACTTTGTTTTAATGAACAATAAATAAATTTGTACAGGCAGCTTTTGTACAGGCATGCAGCCTTGGAAAGGCCCAAAAACAGGCTCCACTGTAAATCTCCTATTTCACTTTGTGAACAAGACACAGTAAATTCATGCACATATTTGTAAACTACAGATATTCAGCTTTCCAATGATATAAGACACATTGTGATTGGACTTTGTTTTAATGAACAATAAATAAATTTGTACAGGCAGCTGTAGCACACCACTCACCTCAAGGGTTAGGGTCATTGTTGGGTGAGAGCAGGATAAAAATCTGCCCAGGGGATCATTGTTAACCTGGTCTCACCCAAGAGGGCAGATTTGCACACAGCTTCAGCCTTGGAAAGGCCCAAAAACAGGCTCAACTGTAAATCTCCTATTTCACTTTGTGAACAAGACACAGTAAATTCATGCACATATTTGTAAACTACAGATATTCAGCTTTCCAATGATATAAGACACATTGTGATTGGACTTAGGGTTAATGAACAATAAATTAATTTGTACAGGCAGCTGTAGCACACAGCTGCAGCCTTGGAAAGGCCCAAAAACAGGCTCCACTGTAAATCTCCTCTTTCACTTTGTGAACAAGACACAGTAAATTCATGCACATATTTGTAAACTACAGATATTCAGCTTTAATTAGATACAAAACATGTGAAAATAGCTTAAGATTTGGCTTATTTACAAATATTTTGGTGAGCATATATCCAAAACAAAGCTCTGAATGACCTCTGTAAGGCCTTACTTGACCCCTGTTCTTTCGGCCTGCGAACAACGCACAACAGGGATGTTGACATCTTGTGAAACTGCACAACACGAGCTTTCCAATGATATAAGACACATTTTGATTGGACTTTGTTTTAATGAACAATAAATAATTTGTACGGCAGCTTTTGTACAGGCAGCTCAGCCTTGGAAAGGCCCAAAAACAGGCTCAACTGTAAATCTCCTATTTCACTTTCTGAACAAGACACAGTAAATTCATGCACATATTTGTAAACTACAGATATTCAGCTTTCCAATGATATAAGACACATTGTGATTGGACTTTGTTTTAATGAACAAATAAATTTGTACAGCAGCTTTTGTACAGGCAGCAGCAGCCTTGGAAAGGCCCAAAAACAGGCTCCACTGTAAATCTCCTATTTCACTTTGTGAACAAGACACAGTAAATTCATGCACATATTTGTAAACTACAGATATTCAGCTTTCCAATGATATAAGACACATTGTGATTGGACTTTGTTTTAATGAACAATAAATAAATTTGTACAGGCAGCTGTAGCACACCACTCACCTCAAGGGTTAGGGTCATTGTTGGGTGAGAGCAGGATAAAATCTGCCCAGGGGATCATTGTTAACCTGGTCTCACCCAAGAGGGCAGATTTGCACACAGCTTCAGCCTTGGAAAGGCCCAAAAACAGGCTCAACTGTAAATCTCCTATTTCACTTTGTGAACAAGACACAGTAAATTCATGCACATATTTGTAAACTACAGATATTCAGCTTTCCAATGATATAAGACACATTGTGATTGGACTTAGGGTTAATGAACAATAAATTAATTTGTACAGGCAGCTGTAGCACACAGCTGCAGCCTTGGAAAGGCCCAAAACAGGCTCCACTGTAAATCTCCTATTTCACCTTGTGAACAAGACACAGTAAATCATGCACATATTTGTAAACTACAGATATTCAGCTTTAATTAGATACAAAACATGTGAATATAGCTTAAGATTTGGCTTATTTACAAATATTTTGGTGAGCATATATCCAAAACAAAGCTCTGAATGACCTCTGTAAGGCCTTACTTGACCCCTGTTCTTTCGGCCTGCGAACAACGCACAACAGGGATGTTGACATCTTGTGAAACTGCACAACACGAGCTTTCCAATGATATAAGACACATTTTGATTGGACTTTGTTTTAATGAACAATAAAAATTTGTACAGGCAGCTTTTGTACAGGCAGCTGCAGCCTTGGAAAGGCCCAAAAACAGGCTCAACTGTAAATCTCCTATTTCACTTTGTGAACAAGACACAGTAAATTCATGCACATATTTGTAAACTACAGATATTCAGCTTTCCAATGATATAAGACACATTGTGATTGGACTTTGTGTTAATGAACAATAAATTAATTTGTACAGGCAGCTGTAGCACACAGCTGCAGCCTTGGAAAGGCCCAAAAACAGCTCACTGTAAATCTCCTCTTTCACTTTTGACAAGACACAGTAAATTCATGCACATATTTGTAACTACAGATATTCAGCTTTAATTAGATACAAACATGTGAAAATAGCTTAAGATTTGGCTTATTACAAATATTTTGGTGAGCATATATCCAAAACAAAGCTCTGAATGACCTCTGTAAGGCCTTACTTGACCCCTGTTCTTTCGGCCTGCGAACAACGCACAACAGGGATGTTGACATCTTGTGAAACTGCACAACACGAGCTTTCCAATGATATAAGACACATTTTGATTGGACTTTGTTTTAATGAACAATAAATAAATTTGTACAGGCAGCTTTTGTACAGGCAGCTCAGCCTTGGAAAGGCCCAAAAACAGGCTCAACTGTAAATCTCCTCTTTCACTTTGTGAACAAGACACAGTAAATTCATGCACATATTTGTAAACTACAGATATTCAGCTTTCCAATGATGTAAGACACTTGTGATTGGACTTTGTTTTAATGACAATAAATAATTTGTACAGGCACTTTTGTACAGCAGCTGCAGCCTTGGAAAGGCCCAAAAACAGGCTCCACTGTAAATCTCCTTTTCACTTTGTGAACAAGACACAGTAAATTCATGCACATATTTGTAAACTACAGATATTCAGCTTTAATTAGATACAAAACATGTGAATATAGCTTAAGATTTGGCTTATTTACAAATATTTTGGTGAGCATATATCCAAAACAAAGCTCTGAATGACCTCTGTAAGGCCTTACTTGACCCCTGTTCTTTCGGCCTGCGAACAACGCACAACAGGGATGTTGACATCTTGTGAAACTGCACAACACGAGCTTTCCAATGATATAAGACACATTTTGATTGGACTTTGTTTTAATGAACAATAAATAAATTTGTACAGGCAGCTTTTGTACAGGCAGCTGCAGCCTTGGAAAGGCCCAAAAACAGGCTCAACTGTAAATCTCCTATTTCACTTTGTGAACAAGACACAGTAAATTCATGCACATATTTGTAAACTACAGATATTCAGCTTTCCAATGATATAAGACACATTGTGATTGGACTTTGTGTTAATGAACAATAAATTAATTTGTACAGGCAGCTGTAGCACACAGCTTCAGCCTTGGAAAGGCCCAAAAACAGGCTCACTGTAAATCTCCTCTTTCACTTTTGAACAAGACACAGTAAATCATGCACATATTTGTAAACTACAGATATTCAGCTTTCCAATGATATAAGACACATTGTGATTGGACTTTGTTTTAATGAACAATAAATAAATTTGTACAGGCAGCTTTTGTACAGGCAGCTGCAGCCTTGGAAAGGCCCAAAAACAGGCTCAACTGTAAATCTCCTATTTCACTTTGTGAACAAGACACAGTAAATTCATGCACATATTTGTAAACTACAGATATTCAGCTTTAATTAGATACAAAACATGTGAAAATAGCTTAAGATTTGGCTTATTTACAAATATTTTGGTGAGCATATATCCAAAACAAAGCTCTGAATGACCTCTGTAAGGCCTTACTTGACCCCTGTTCTTTCGGCCTGCGAACAACGCACAACAGGGATGTTGACATCTTGTGAAACTGCACAACACGAGCTTTCCAATGATATAAGACACATTTTGATTGGACTTTGTTTTAATGAACAATAAATAAATTTGTACAGGCAGCTTTTGTACAGGCAGCTGCAGCCTTGGAAAGGCCCAAAAACAGGCTCCACTGTAATCTCCTATTTCACTTTGTGAACAAGACACAGTAAATTCATGCACATTTTGTAAACTACAGATATTCAGCTTTCCAATGATATAAGACACATTGTGATTGGACTTTGTTTTAATGAACAATAAATAAATTTGTACAGGCAGCTTTTGTACAGGCAGCAGCAGCCTTGGAAAGGCCCAAAAACAGGCTCAACTGTAAATCTCCTCTTTCACTTTGTGAACAAGACACAGTAAATTCATGCACATATTTGTAAACTACAGATATTCAGCTTTCCAATGATATAAGACACATTGTGATTGGACTTTGTTTTAATGAACAATAAATAAATTTGTACAGGCAGCTGTAGCACACCACTCACCTCAAGGGTTAGGGTCATTGTTGGGTGAGAGCAGGATAAAAATCTGCCCAGGGGATCATTGTTAACCTGGTCTCACCCAAGAGGGCAGATTTGCACACAGCTTCAGCCTTGGAAAGGCCCAAAACAGCTCCACTGTAAATCTCCTATTTCACTTTGTGAACAAGACACAGTAAATTCATGCACATATTTGTAAACTACAGATATTCAGCTTTCCAATGATATAAGACACATTGTGATTGGACTTTGTTTAATGAACAATAAATAAATTTGTACAGGCAGCTTTTGTACAGGCAGCTGCAGCCTTGGAAAGGCCCAAAAACAGGCTCAACTGTAAATCTCCTATTTCACTTTGTGAACAAGACACAGTAAATTCATGCACATATTTGTAAACTACAGATATTCAGCTTTCCAATGATATAAGACACATTGTGATTGACTTTGTGTTAATGAACAAAATTAATTTGTACAGGCAGCTGTAACACAGCTTCAGCCTTGGAAAGGCCCAAAACAGGCTCACTGTAAATCCCCTCTTTTCACTTTCTGAACGACACAGTAAATTCATGATATTTGTAACTACAGATATCAGCTTTCCAATGATAAGACACATTGTGATTGGACTTTGTTTTAATGACAATAAATAAATTGTGCCTACAGGCAGCTGCAGCCTTGGAAAGGCCCAAAAACAGGCTCAACTGTAAATCTCCTATTTCACTTTGTGAACAAGACACAGTAAATTCATGCACATATTTGTAAACTACAGATATTCAGCTTTCCAATGATATAAGACACATTGTGATTGGACTTTGTTTTAATGAACAATAAATAAATTTGTACAGGCAGCTTTTGTACAGGCAGCTGCAGCCTTGGAAAGGCCCAAAAACAGGCTCAACTGTAAATCTCCTATTTCACTTTGTGAACAAGACACAGTAAATTCATGCACATATTTGTAAACTACAGATATTCAGCTTTCCAATGATATAAGACACATTGTGATTGGACTTTGTGTTAATGAACAATAAATTAATTTGTACAGGCAGCTGTAGCACACAGCTGCAGCCTTGGAAAGGCCCAAAAACAGGCTCCACTGTAAATCTCCTCTTCACTTGTGAACAAGACACAGTAAATTCATGCACATATTTGTAAACTACAGATATTCAGCTTTAATTTGATACAAATATGTGAAAATAGCTTAAGATTTGGCTTATTTACAAAGATTTGTGAGCTATATCCACAACAAGCTCTGAATGACCTCGTAAGGCCTTACTGACCCTGTTATCTTGAGCTAGAGGAGACTCTTTTTCAGTTGTGATGCATCAAATTGTAGCCCTGAATCCCCACTTTCCATCAAGCCCAACACATTATATAGCCCAATGTGTCAGCTAATAATTATCAGTACAATAAACCCATTTTAGGCAGTATTCTCAGTGTCCAAAAGTTTGTCCAAATAATAACCAGGCTGTTCAGGCCAGGAGACTCAGATTTTCAGTTGCGATGCATCAAATTGTAGCCCTGAATCCACACTTTCCATCAAGCCCAAACACATTAATATAGCCCAATGCGTCAGCTAATAATTATCAGTACAATAAACCCAATTTAGGCGATATTCTCAGTGGTCCAAAATTTTGTCCAAATATTAACCAGGCTGTTCAGGCCAGGAGACTCAGATTTTCAGTTGCGATGCATCAAATTGTAGCCCTGAATCCACACTTTCCATCAAGCCCAAACACATTAATATAGCCCAATGTGTCAGCTAATAATTATCAGTACAATAAACCCAATTTAGGCAGTATTCTCAGTGGTCCAAAGTTTGTCCAAATATTAACCAGGGCTGTTCAGGCCAGGAGGCTCAGATTTCAGTTGCGATGCATCAAATTTAGCCCTGAATCTCACTTCCATCAAGCCCAAACACATTAATATAGCCCAATGCGTCAGCTAATAATTATCAGTACAATAAACCCAATTTAGGCGATATTCTCAGTGGTCCAAAAGTTTGTCCAAATATTAACCAGGCTGTTCAGGCCAGGAGACTCAGATTTTCAGTTGTGATGCATCAAATTGTAGCCCTGAATCCACACTTTCCATCAGGCCCAAACACATTAATATAGCCCAATGTGTCAGCTAATAATAATCATTACAATAAACCCAATTTAGCGATATCTCAGTGGTCCAAAATTTTGTTCAAATATCAACCAAGGTGTTCAGACCAAAGCCAGATTTTCAGTTGCGATGCATCAAGTTAGCCCTGAATCTCCACTTTCCATCAAGCCAAACACATTAATATAGCCCAAAGGGACAGCTAATAATAATCATTACATAAACCCAATTCAGGCAGTATCGTCAGTGCTACAAAATCATGTCCAAAAATTAACCAGGCTGTACAGGCTAGGAAACTCATATTTTCAGTTGTGATGCACCAAAACATAGCCCTGAATCTCCACTTTCCATCAATCCCAAACACAATAATATAGCCCAAAGGGACAGCTAATAGTAATCATTACAATAAACCCAATTCAGGCAGTATCGTCAGTGCTACAAAATCATGTCCAAAAATTAACCACGCTGTACAGGCTAGGAAACTCATATTTTCAGTTGGATGATACATAAATGAACAGAGGAGATTTAGGCCTTCCCATAGATGTCAAAAGCAAGACGGTAGGACTAACAATTCAAGGCTTAGCTGGCGTGCTTATGCATCTATTGTGCATAATTATGGAAATGGCCCAATTGGCACTTTGAGATTTTCGTGATATTCTGGCGTCATCGGAACCGGCTCGGGAAGACGAGAACAACCGTGCCTGAACCGACTTTCTAACACAAACGGAAACCGCGAAATTGGCACAAAAGGATTGGGGTATTTTCCTGCTGCACATGTGATGCGGTCAATCCAAAAACATGAAAAAAATCATAAAAAATCAAAACAAGGTCCTGCGAACGAAGCGAAGGCACTCAGGTGATCGGGGGGCCTGGGGGCACCACGCCCAACAATCGTTTTGCCAATCCAACGCAGTTTAGGGCTGAAATATTAGCCATATTCAGCGTTGAGGCGATATTGGACGCGCTGGACGGCTGTGGATCTGTACACTAGCCATTGAATCTTGTACGCCTGCGTTCGGCCGGCCCTCAGTCACGACTCACCGTCGGATTCAACGCCCTCGGGCGTGCGGTTCCGGATTTGGCCTTCTGAAACGTGCAGCGTATATGCTGCATATTGAGGGTTGACCCGAAAAATTATTTTCATATAAAAAAATATAGATCATCTGAATCGTCATGAAAAACCGTACGATAATCTATAAAAATCAACTTCGGGTGTAAAAAACGAGTCAGCCTGTTGAGCGTGACTCGACGATGATTGGACTATATCCAGAGGCAGAACAAACAGCCTAGCAGTGACAGCTAGCGTAACTCTGTGGTTGAATGTGATTGAAAAATCCGTCCCTTTCTCACTTTGGTGGTGCGTCGCCCTTTTGCCCTAATGAAGAAACCGCCCCTGGACCTGTGATAGCATTACTCACCCACGACCAGAGGGCGGCTAACGTAACTGAACGATATAGTTGAATGAAGAATGCTAACGTTTCTAGTGCTATCTTATAATTTACATGCTACCAAGCGTGAGCGCTGAAATTACGGCCAGAGTCAGGTATACTTGGGGAAAAAACGTTAACTGTAGACAAAGTTTAACTTACCAGTATCAATGTTGCTCGTGTCGCAGCCTGGCTGGAGGAGTCTGACGTCTGTTGAAGTACACCGTCACGGCCACCGCTCGACAGATTGTGTGTGTTGTGTTCTTCACAGACTGTGACGGACGGTTATTTTTTGAATCAGAGAGCGGCGGGATCTCCAACTCAACAATGCGCATGTGCAAATCATGCTTAATCTAATAAAAATGCTCTGATCAAATTAATAAATTCAGTTTAATGTCCCGCTGCCAATTTATATTGTATCAATGTAAAAAAAAAATGGATTCAACCATAAATATAAACTAAAATGTTTACTTTAAATGAAAAAAAAATATTTTTAAGCTATTTCAACGAGAAAATAGACATTAAACGAACAACAGCAATGTTAGACTTTTTTCAGTGTATAGTAAATTTAGTGAATTTTCAGCATCATTACTCCAGTCTTCAGTGTCACATGATCCTTCAGAAATCATTCTGATATGATGATTTGCTGCTCAAGAAACATTTATGATTATTATTAAAGTTTTTGTTTTTTTGTGGAAATGGTGATACATTTTATTTTTCATAATTCTTTGATAAACAGTAAATGCAACGAACAGCATTTATCAAACATGGTCCGCATTCATTCATTTTTTGATTGAATATTGAAAGTAGCCTAGAAAAATGAGAAAACTGCACATTTATTTATTTATTAAGAGAATTTGCCATGATTTTCTAATTTTAGGTCCAGGGTTAGAAAATGAGTAAAGGCTTGAATATTTGATTAAACGCCTCTTTCCGCTGATTGGTGGAACAAAGATCAACCTGTGACACAACAGGATAATAATCCTCCACTGCTACAGTTGGACTCTTAGAGTTTATTATAAATAAGGAATGTTTTATTACAAATAATCTCTCTTATTAAACAACCGGACTAAAGAATGCTTTGACACACACTGCGCAGGGCCTAGAAAGAGCTTTCTTCTGTGTTCGACAACATGAGTGCCAGAGAAATTTGATTTGATTATTTAAGAAATATAATTATTATTTTTTTTGATAAAAAAATCTGCATCTGCACCCTCACACCCACCTGCTGGTTTTATTTCGCTATCAAAATCTGTGTGTCAAAGCTCAGAGCGGATGCTTTTACACTGCAGAACAGTTCTGATGTAAGTGTAAATTCGCAGGTGTTTTGTGGAAGAAAGTGATGTTGATTCACTCTCTCACCTACATTTCCTGCCAGTACTGAGACTCAAACCTGTGACCTTCGGGTTATAAGCCCAGCTCTCTAACCAGAACTGCCCACAATGAACTTTACAAGAAACTTTATACTTTATATTTCTGGACTGAGTACGGTTCGTTTTTGGGTCCTTTTAGGGGGTCTGAGATCACTTGAGTTTGTTCAAATATACACTGAACCGCTCTGAGAGCGTTTGGAGGCTCAAGTGAACTATAGGTGTGAAAACACCCTTCATTTCTAAAAGTCAAGCAAAAGCAGCACAGAGGTATTTATTCACACTCTCATCTTCAGCTCAAGTGTTCAGTCGTGTCTGGACCGTTTGATAGAACATTCCAGAACTGAAGACAGAAAATGATTCACCCGGTTTTCTTCAGTTTGTGCTTGTGGAGTCTAGTTGGTAAGTTATAGGCTGTCTATGGTGTCAATGAGAAGATCATGACTGTAAATCTTTACATTTATTTTACAATGTAAACTTATTTCAATTGTGCATTTGAATCAGGTGTGTTCGGTGTTGATGCAGTGAAGTCAGTGTCAGTGAAGGAGGGAGATTCTGTCACTCTAAACCTTATTGAAAAACAGACGGATGGGGTGATCGAGTGGAGGTTTGGACACAACAACATCCTCATAGCTCGATTCAACAGGCAGAACAATAAAGGCACGTTTTATGATGATAGTGCTGATGGGAGATTCAGAGGCAGACTGAAGCTGGATCACACTGGATCTCTGAGCATCACGAACAGCAGAAACACAGACTCTGGACTTTATAAAGTCACCGGCAGCAGAACAGACACGCCGATCAGCACATTCAGCCTCAGTGTCTACGGTGAGTAAACCCTGTTTGGGGAAAAAGAAACTGCACAGTTTTGGACAAAAAGTTTGTTGTGTAGCGAACCACTATGTTTAAAAAAGAAATGAGAGCAAACGCGATTGAACATGTTTGTGTCTCGTTATTCTATTCAAAATATCAACCAACTGATTTTGCATGATTTTGCATTCCTGGCACAAATTAATAATTATTAGTGTCATTGCCAAGTATTATCATAAATAATGGTCAAATATCAAAGCTATCTAATGTATCTAATACTTTAAAGCTCAAAGTCAAAATCATAATATTTATTGTTTCTGTAACAACTGACAAAAAATAGTCTATATATATATATAGAAAGAGCTCCCCTGTGGTTTGTGGTTTTTCTTCAAGAGAAAAAAACTTTTCAAAACATCCCCCTCTGTTTTTTTTCACAAATCGCACCTTGTATATATATATGTGTGTGTGTGTATATATATATATATATATAGATATATATATATATATATATATATATAAATTAGTCATTCTGATATAGTAAAGTGTAGAAAGTAGTAGCCATGTTTTTTGCAGATTGATAACCATTTGTAACCACAGTTTTACTACAAATGGTTAATTTCCATGGTTAAAAACTTTTGTCTTTTTAATGATTTAATTTAAATCAAGTGAAGAGTTCCAACGCAAAAACCTTTAAGTCCGTCTGACATCTTTTCCTTTAAATGAGGATTTTTTTTATCAAGCTTCTATATTTAGATTCAGTAATTTCACTTAATTTGCAATGAAAAGGTTATTAGTCAGTAATTGAAATGCATATTTTCAGTAATGTCACTTTAGTCAATTCATTGGTATTTAACAAATTCGATCTGTTTTTTTGTATTTTGCTGCATGCCTTTTTTTTTTCGCTGGATATCTTGGGAAAAAGGTGTCAATAATTGTGGCCAACGTAACTAGAGAAAAAAATTATTTCATAGTAAGATTTTCCCCCAACTTTCCAATGTTGTACTTCAATGACAGGTTAGAATTTTGTGATTTTATTTAAAAGAAAGATCAAAAGGATAAACAACATAGATTTATTTTCAAAGCCTCCTTTGATCATATTTCCCAGCTGACTGTATCCTGTTAAAAACCGGTTGAAACTCTCCTCATGTTTGTGGTCTCACATCGTTTTAATATCGGTTAGGTTTGTGCCCCAAGCCTCAATCCCTTCATCCCAGTTCACCTTCTTATATTATGTCCTAAAGCTATGCTTTATGTGTAGAAAAAGTTCATACTTTTGAGCAAAAGCATACTTTTATTGCCAGTGCTGTCTTCATGTCACTGGACATCGCTTTCTTTGCAAAAATAGATGAAGATGCTTTGTCAATGGAAGTTGTTTCCTGTGTGGATGCTGTAATCTAATCTATTCTGTCATGTTTTCCAGCTCCTCTTCCCATTCCCGTCCCCACACACTTTACACAATGTCCTTCATCATCAAAGCAGAATTGTTCGATGGTGTGTTCAGTGGTGAATGTGAGTCATGTGACTCTCTCCTGGCACATGGGAAACAGTTTGTTCTCCAGCATCAATCTTTCTCTACCTCCGGAGGTGGAATATCAGGATAAAACACCTACAGATGTGTGCTGACCAATCCCATCAGCCACCAGACTCAGAGTTCAGGTAGGTCTTCATCAGCGGTGATATAAGTGACCAGCCGATATATTAGGTTTGACAAGGCTGAACGAAGCAACTGTCTCATTCATCCAATAACAATCAAATTTGTTTTTGTTTTTGCACTTCTTGTATGAATATCATGGATTTGGAGGTTTATATTCACAGTAAATGGATTTTCCACAACATATAATACACTCGATTACTGAACTCAGATAATGATGACTATATTTTGTACTATATGAATCATATTTCTGTTTTCTCTCCAAAGACTGTCACTGTTGTGGTTTCACTGACGCTGTGATCCGATTGGTTCACTGTGTTCTGGTGGGCGTGGCCACTGTGGTCGCTCTGGTTTATGAATTCAGATCCAGAAGTCTTCAGCAGAAGATGAGAGAGCAGACATCTCCATCAAAATCTCTTTCTGATCAGTCTGGACCTCAGGAGGATGAAGATGTTCACGAAATTCTGTAACCAATATATCCCAAGATATCCTTTAAGCATTTAACAAATAACTCTGCTTAAAGGTATGCTGTGTAAATGAACACAATTGAAATAATGATTAAATACATCACCAGAGCCGTTGTGCAGGGGATAGAGTCTCTCTCTGTAATTAAATTATCACTTTATTTAAGCCTGAATTCTGTATTTCATGCACAAATGTGTGCATACGCATGCTTAGTGCATGTCACCCAATGTTCTTCAGCAAAATGCATGGTCTTGTTTTTTACCACTAGAGGGCCAAAAGTTGCATAGTGTACCTTTAATAAATGCTCCATTAAAATCAGTGAAAAGGTTTTAGTTATTAATTATTAAAGTGTGTTTCACAGTACAATATCATTCAAAAGCACCTTTACAAGGAATAGTGCCTTAAAGCACCAGAATTGAGAACCACTGTTCATCAACCACAGCTGATTCAGTTAATTGTCGAATTTTGTAGTGAAATGCTGTATTTTATGAACGCATAAATTATGAAACTTGGTATGGATTATCAGCATGATGTCCTGAAGGAGCTGGAGAAGTTACAAGACAGTGCCACCTAGTGGAAAAATCAAATATTTACATCAACTTCGGATGTAATGACTTATTTTCATTCCTGAATCCTTGCTGAGTCCAATGATACCAAACATGATAGGTTTTGCCTTATGGTTTGTGCAACGTTGTGATTTAGATTTAAAACAACTTTTGCAAATATCTTTAAAACCGTTTGTCCAATCGAGACAAAACCACTGTAAGAAATTCAGAAAATAGGTTGTTGTGTATGTGTTGTAGGCCAAATGTAAAAGTGTGATAGTAAATGGCAAAAAAATGCAATTAATGTCGTGCATTTTATATCTATAACTCCTAAACGAAATGAGATATTTTCACCAAATTTGACACACTATGTATGGGGGCACCGTGGTGGGATTGTGCCTGTTGGTGGCACTATAACTGAACAAAATATGAAATTGTCAGTAACAAACTAAATGATATAAAATGCTCTATAAGGCTTTGAAGGCTGTAAAGCACATAGCTTTGTCTGATCCACTTTAAGGAATTAAAAATGTCTTGATTGCATTTTACTGCAGCCATCTGCTCTCATCTACTTTCATGGCAAGATGTTTGAAATCTAAAACAATCTAATTAATCTGTTCATTGAAGGTCAACATCACATGTGAACAAGTGCATCAACACCACATGCAGCTTGTTGCTTTTGTGCATGGGTACTTGGTTTTCTTAAAGAGCTGTAATGCAATATCTGTACTTTATAATACTTTATGCCTCTTTTTGTACAATATTAAACACGCATTATTATATTCTTTAAATACTTACTTTAAATCAGGGGTCTCAAACTCAAATTGGCTGGGGGCCGTTGCTGTGATTGACACCTCATAGGAGGGCCATTTTAATATTCAAGCACAAGAAAGCGCAAAATTTCTGAAAATTTACTTTCCTTGCATTATTTGTCATTTACTTCAAATTTCATTTCTAAAATTTAGATCCCCTCTGATGGATAGATCGGTTTAGATCCACTCTGATATTATGTCTATTTCTATGCATTCCATTTTTATTATTATGTATTTGGTTCTTCTTTATGTAAAGCACTTTGAATTACCATTGTGTATGAAATGTGCTATACAAATAAAATTGCCTTGCCTAAAATATTTTTGCCATACTTAAACAGCAGTGTGTCTCTATCATTGTTACATTCAATTTTAACAGTTAGTGCAAATATTTTCCCTTACTTTATTTTAGCTTAAATAGCATCAAAATCTTGCACTGAACAACACTGAACAAATGCAATCCCTGAATACATTTGTACACTATTATGTCTTGCCAGACATCTGGCAACGCTTCTGCTCACACAGCTGAGCCACATTTGTCCAAGATGCCGTTTGACGCGCATCGGACGCTTTTCGGTGGTTTAAAATCGACGCTCGCGACTTGCGCGAGTGCTTTTACTGTAATTTAGGCAAACGCGCTCATAATAGATGCGACGCAGTCACGACGCGCATGTGGTGCGGCGCGCTCATTTTTCCAGGCGCGCCTATGCCGTGGCGAGATGAAAACAATTCAAACAGCTGAACAGCTGATCATAGCTGTACAGGGCGGGTCTTTATTTCTCATCTCCATAAATATATATATTTTTCTTTTGCTGAAACTTCGTTATCTTGGAGAGCGCAGTTCATGGCTGCATAGCAACGACAGAAGCCATGGGAGCGCAAGCGCTTTGGAAAGACGGAGAAAGTGGTGCGGCCGCATATTTGACGCGATATCTGTGAACGGCGACTTTTTCTTTGCATGTGGAATATGGTATGAGAGACAAATAGAAAATAATAATAAAAATAATAATAATTTAGCGGGCCGGATTATGTTTTATTTTTAAGATCAGTTGCGGGCCGGGTGGAGGGGGAAGGCGGGCCGTAAATGGCCCGCGGGCCGGCAGTTTGAGACCACTGCTTTAAATACACCACAATACAAGAATATATCCATGTACAGGTTTGCACTGTCAACTTCATAAATAAAATCTAGTTTAAAGAATATGGTGTATTTTTCAGATAAGATAACTAATGAGATTGAGAGTAATGAATCTGTGTACAAAATCATACTGGCAGTACCATTCACTTATTTTTATTATGCAAAACTAAATGCCTCTATATTGCTGTTGGATTCTATGATTACATTTACTACAGAAACTTTTACCCAGATTAAATGTCTTTTAAAAGGTGGTATACCTTAAAAGCAGAATGGATGTGGGTGTTAAAACACCGTTCTGAGAAGCTGCTGACCACTAAAACAGGAAAAAAAATGTTTTGTGTGAAATGACAAGTTGGGCAAACAAAAATAAAAGTGTGAACATTAGTCACTCTTTCAGTTTAAAGGGTCATGAAACCCCCCTGTTTTACCCTGGTCGTTCACACCTATGACTTGAAAAAACTCTGTGAAAATGGGCGTGTAAAGCTCTGGAAAAGTGGGAGTGTAGAGGGGGGGAGAAGAAGGGAGAGAACAACCAATGAAACAGAGACATACAACACACTCATTATACAGAATAATGAATATTAATATATGAGCACGGAGAAAATGACAAACTCCCAAGCACAAGGGAGAAATGCGAAAGAATATTTAATAGGGCTAATAATAGGCTACTTTGATTACGTTTACGAGCACTGCAGTCTCAAAATCAGTCTATTAGAATAATCGTGTCGTCGCGTTCAGATGGGCTACACCACTGTATCAGTGTCCAGTTTGCACATATAATTCATTTGAAGCAGACTTGATGAAATATGTGTGCATAACTACACCGTGCTGGTTAATGTTTGGTGCAGGAGAATGTGTGAAATAAAAACTTTAAACACGGATACTTTATTCTGTATGAGCTATGTGTCACGTGACTAGTGTTATTAAACTCACCGCGGAGCTCCGCGCTCAAACCGAGCATATGCGCGCTCCGCGTGTTTATCAATCACAATCGTATTTTTCATGTGTTCGTATTCAAACTTCAGTTCTGACCCCACATCGCGAGCAAAATACAAACACACACTGTGCTGAAGGAAACAGAGCCTACGGCTCGCGTGTTTAAACGCAGCTAGAGCAGGCAGAGGAGAATGAGCCGCACTTTTGTGACATTTGAATTCTCCGCTGTAATGCGATCTCACGCGAACATATTTTCCATTTGTGCTGGTAGATTACTGCAAAACAATCCACATGCACACAAACCTCTGGTCGCGTCGCAGGAAAACACATTGTGTTGTGGCACTGAGGAAACGAACACCAACAATATGTCTCTGAATGACAACAGACCGAGGTGAGAGAAGTGATGCTTCCTCATGCATAATACCAAAATTATAATCTTATGCATACTACAGCGCAGTGATTGGATTAAAGGAGGTTTATGTCATGAATATATGTCGAGAAACAGTCTACGTCACCATGTTCGACCATGTCCATACATGCTTGGGCCGAAAACACACGATGACGTCAGATTTTGTGACGTTGCTCCGACTTAGCTTTTCAAACAGGAAGTCAGAAATTGCTCTGAAAAATGAAAAAAATAACTATTTTTCACTTATGAATAACATTAATGAGTACCTTTAGTGTTTTCAATGATGTGCAGCCTATCTGTTTACATCTCAAAAAAAGTGTTTTGGGGTTTCATGACACTTTAAATTCCTCACTACTCTAGTTAGTCTTTCTCTCATTAAGATTATTTTAGGCCTTCATGTCTGCTGAACCCCATCAGTTTCCTGACACTGAACATGAAAAAACTGACAACTTTGCCAGTAATCACTTTGCTTATTTGAATGTTTGTACATTAATCCATCCATGAATCGATGAATGTGTTGAATCTGCCAATGGAATTAAAACATTTTAGAAAACCGCTACGACAGGAACTATGTTGTCACTTTGTAGGCTTTTGAATTATTGCAAAAAGAAATAAGCTCTGTGATCAACAAAAGTTAATGATACTTGTACGTTTTGTCCATCAAGATAATGTTCACAGATGAACACAACTTTTATGAAGCTTAAATGCAGTCGTTAGAAACAAAGAGCTAAAGGCTATAAACGAACTACACCACATTAGCACGTCAACCAACGTCACCACTACTAAACAGACATCTCTTTTATTATTTATCTACAAAACATTTTCCCTTTAAATTTTGAATTACAATTGTTTGTAAGTGATCAATTATAAGCATAACGAGGTTGTAAAAGCGGACTGCTTTAACTGTTTGACGTGATTACATTTAATGTCAACAGCTTTTAAAAAAAATCACGAGTAGGCTAATCGGTCTTTGTCAGGTGACGTCACACTCGTGAAAACCGAAGTGCATTATGGGTGTCGCCGCCATTTGTGAGGTATCCAAACAATCTCTGTATCAGTGCGGAGTTGTTTCTTCTTTGGCTTCTTTTCATTGTAAAAATGGCACACTTTTATTGTGTGAAAAGCTGCAATAATATGTCCCACGATAGAAAATGTCAAAAACTTTACTACGAGATTAGATTTAGTCGGTTTCCTACTTGAAAAAAGGCTGTACGGAGAGTATGTAGAGGCAGTAACAGAGGCGCCGGATCGCATGTGTTGCCGCAGTGAGATGCAAAGCATCACTTTCGTCAAGATATCTCCATTCACGTATGCTTGCTCTCTACATTTTCACAAAGGTGAGTTAGAGATTTCTGTTTTCTAAAGTAGCAAACGTTATAGCAACGCATTGTTTTGGATTGTATGTGCTATGAAACAATAGTCAATTTAAACTGAATCCCTTTACTTGAATATGTCTTCATTTTTTTATTCTTAATTTTGCTAAGGCATTTTTATTTTATATACTTAAGGTACGACATTTTTGCTCTGTATCCATATGCTGATTCTAATTTTCTGACTACTTTTTACAGCTGTGGTCTTATGTTATGTAGCTAAAAACCTTCTGATTTCATTGCAGATCAGCCTGCTTAAAGATTATGGAGACTGACCCAACTGGACACCATCCCTCCCTACATTAAGGCCACATCAGCATTAAACACAGGCTGTGTCTCAATCAGCTCCCTAGTTCAGTAGTTAGGGCACTGATCAGGAGAGCTCAGAGCTGATTGAGATGCACACACAGACACTAAGGAAAAACAATGCAGTCAGCTACTTCAGTAAAGTTGGTTTTATATTCGCACATTCAGACTTCTGATAAATTCAGACTTTCCAATAAATATGCAATAAATTAACGTTTGCGAATTTTAAGCAGTGACATGATATTGACAACCGACGATTGTCAACTTACAACATTTTTCACAGTCGATCAAATAGGCAAGTATTGTTTAATGGCATATTTACTTGTGAATGTCCACTGATGTCCAATGTAGTGTGATTAACAAGGCTATTGAATATGAATGTGCGAATATAAAACCAACTTTACCCAAGTCAGTCAGCTGACACTATGGTCCATCAGGCTGGAGAAAGTGATCATCTTCACACTGAGAAGATGCAGGAGGCTGGAGGAGATGGTGATCTGCATGTGCAGAAGTAAACCGACTTGATATGTACAGGATGTCTGATGTTTGTTTTGGAGATGATGATGTTAATGTACTATACGTGTCTGCCAAACCTGGGAACCTTTATGGCGTTATTACAATTTTTTTTTTTTTTTGGTGCCTCTGATTCCAGATGCAACAAATACAAATTTCAAATGCTTCTGTGAACCTTAATGTACCTCAGATTTGATCTGCCTGCACAACACTTCTCATGTTTCCCCTGAGACAGTATACAGAACATTCAATGAACTGTTGTTTCATATGTGTCATATCTATATGCAAACCTGAAGCTTTCAGCTGTATGGGCAGACAGATGATTTGCACAGAAATATGTCTCCTTTGTTTAAATACAGAGTAGCAGAGATTATTGACTGTTTGAGATTTTCACAGAGAAACCATCCAATCTGACAGCGCATGTTTGAATCTTTTGTAGAATTGTAGTGTAAAATGTGCTGATGCTTTATCCAGTCTTGCATGAACAATAAAGCATGTATAATTACATTTTTTCATGCTGATTTGTAGATTTATTTTATGAGTTCACAGGTATATGCACTTATAGTATTAACAGGATAATTACTAATATACACAATCTGTAAACCAGATATTTAACTTGCACGACATATCTTTGTTTTTATTATTATGAAGGCCTTTTGAAAAAAAAAAAAAAAAGACCCATAATGTCATTGACCCAGACAGCACAGAGGTAGATGGAGGACAATAATTTACAAATTATTTTGGCTCTAAAAGGTATACTATATCAATGTACTATAATAAAATACACTATTAAATTCTACATACATCTCTGATGATGCCTTGTTTATTGGAACAATGTTTATCGTGTTATACATTGGTTTATGTACTTAATGCAATAAAGAAAAAAATGCATGAAAAAAGGGGTAGTATTAGTTCAAAATTCTTCCTGATCACAACACTAAACCATCCTTAATCAGGCACTTATTATATACAGTTAACACGACATCATCATCATTATCGTTTACTACTGTGTTATCGCAGTCCTTCCTTCAGAATATAAATAAATCCTGCACCCAGCCATTAGTGAAATGTTGTGGGTTTCGAGATATTTATAGTTTTTAAATTGTTCACTAGTATATGCGTTTATACCATAAACAAGATAGTTTTACAATATTTAAGTATGATGATTTAGGTAGCAATGCGGGGTCAGCAGCACTCCAACTTACTGCAGTCAGCTCGTACAGATCTATGTTATGAATGGATGAAAAATTCTCCAAATAACGGTCCCTGGCCATCTTTGGTGAGTTTATCGCGATATGACATTTTAACTTTTTTCTTGTGCTTCTTCATTTTTGCGAGTTATTTGCTTGTTATCTCAACTCTCGTAATCTCTTTCATTCTCACAGTCAGCAGGGATACCACAAATATGGCGCCGCGGTGACGTCACACACAACAAAATCACGTGTCTGACAAAGACCGATACTTGTTTTTATCTTGTAGAATAAAATATGAAAGTATCTAGAGCTTGTGTTAACTACGCATCTTATTTCAGAAATTTAACCAAAATCCCATTCAAAAAACAAACATTCACTTCAGGATGATGCAACCTTATGTAGCCCCGCCCCTTTTCAGCGCCGCGGTCGTTGTCTTTTGACTTCCGGTTTGTATTTCCACAGCGATCTTACGTATTTATGAATGAACTGCTCGTTTTAAAATATTCACGGTCTACTGACATTTGTTAAGACGTCTGATTTAAACATTACAGTGCTCATGATAACTTTTGTTAACCCTACAATAAGTAAATGCACTTCATCAGCTAATTATCCTTTGACAGCGATGACAGAAATGCTACCGCAAAACCGGAAGTTCGAAATTCTAAAGATGGATGCGCGCACGTTTCTCTTGCGCACAAGGTTAAAAATAGCCAATCACCATCGAGTATTTCAAATTTCTCAACAGTTAGAAGCGAATCATCATCGAGTATTTCACTTTCAATGACTGTAGAGATGTATGGAGCCCCGCACATTACTTGCAAGAAAAAAATTAAATCGTGCACTATTTACTATTTCGTTCCCTCGATTTATAAATCATTTAACTAATTTATGAAGGACAAGCTACAGCAGATGAAGACAGGCGGATATGTTGTACAACAATCTTCAAACACGCTATTTTGACACGGAGATTTAAAATGACAGTATGAATTTCTTCAGGTGAGTGAAATTCTTCATTGACACAGTCAAATTAAAATAAAAAAATGTATATTTAATTAGAGTATGTAAAACAACGCTGTATCAGTTCAGTGACAACAGAATCAGTGTTTGTACACTAGAACAGTCAAAAGATCAAATACACATTAATATGCACATTTATGTAAAACTTACTAACAAATCAGAACAATACTAACAGTAGTGAATAATCCAAGGCACAACATCATGTGGTCTCATGAAACATTTAAGTGTTAACAAGCTTTTTTCTTTTTACTATATGTGGAATTTATCAGGCAAGTACTTAAGCATGTAAAAAAGTGCATTTCAGATTACATTCACAATTTTACATTCAGATTTGATCAGAGGACATTAGCATCAATATGAACATGAGCATTAAGGTTCTGATGATAAAGAGGTAGTTCAAACTCATATCATGAATTACAGTATTAGGTGTTAAAGCGTGTAGCGCTGAAACTGTACTGTAATTGTTAAATTTTCCAAGCATCAGCATTCTCTCCTAAAAGTGATTATTCCCTAAGGCGCCAAAATGTTCAAAGTGGGCGGCCACTTTTACTAAAATGGCTATAACTTGTGAACAGAATGAGATATTTTACCAAACTCAGCACACCTATGTAAGAGATTATTCTGTGGTTGTGTACAAAAGGATGTGGAAACTGGCCACTTGGTGGTGCTATAACAGCAAAAAACATGAAAACTGCTATAACTACTTCACCGTTAGTCCATCGACTACGGATGGAACGCAGGGAGTGTCGTCATTCGAGGTCCCATGACTGTCTACAAGGACGTTGACGTATTTCAAAAAACATGTCTGCCATTGGCCAATGAAGTATGAGCAGCTATCAAACAATGTTAATGGAGAACGATCAGAAACAAAATTTACTGGGCCAGTGTTGCCAATTTAGCGATTTTTAACACTATATTTAGTGACTTCCCCAAACCTTTTGTGACTTTTTAAAAAAATTTAGGAACAAAATCTAGCAACTTCTTGGACAAACCTTATCTAGATTCTTATTTTGCCTACTGATTCCCAGAGGCCCGTGAGAAATTCGAAATTAATCGTCCACCGATTTTTGCACTTTTTCATGTGCGCAAACAATTGTGTATCGTGCAATTTTTCGCACACGCCCATGAAATTCGTACTTTAGTGAACTAGTCCTAGGTTTTTGTCTCAATCTTGATAACTGTTAAAAATACTGGGTGAACTATCCTTATTATTATATAAAACAGCATAAATGCACAGTTTGAGAAATACTGCTGTGGTTCACACATCTTATAAAACATGATATTTCTGACATTCACATGTTTATTTTTCACTTTCAGTGGATGTATTTGAGAAGTGCATGTAAAACTGAACTCAGTTGTTGATGTGATTGACGCTGGTGGGCGTGTCTTATCTCATCAAACTAAACTTGTTGACTGCTGCACATTCAAACAGGATCCTCTCCATTCATCATTATAACTGTTGATTTATTCACTCTGTTTCCTGTGTAATCTGAAATACAAAGAATATGAGAGACAGACATTAAAAAGGTCAAGTCTGTAGTAGGGCTGCACGATTTATCGCAATTTTATCGCACGCGATTTGGCAAAAGCTGCAATTACTTTATGCACAGCTTGTCAGAGCTGTACGGCTCTGTGATCAGTAGTAAATGTTTCTTTTTCTGAAAGCCAGGGCGCTCTTGTGCAGAAACTGCAAATATGCCCTGCTGCCGAAGTAGAACACGCGTCATTCCAGGAAATCGCATACTATTGCTGTAGCTGAATAAACAGAAGACTGAAACGTTTTGATTGATTAAACATGACTGAAATAGTTTTGATAATAAACACAGGACTGCCTTATTCTGTGTAAGAAGCCACATCATCTCACGGAAGGACGCTCAACTGTTGTTATGAAGTGAGTTTGGAGTAAAAACATGTTATTAAATGTTGTCTTTTGTTGGACAAGATGTTAATAAATGCTTCTCATGTCTGGAAAGATGCTTGACGCGTGTTGTTTTTTTGTTTTTTGTCACTCTCAGTGCTTTTTAGATGGATTAGCATTTGGAGCCATAGTTTATTGATAAGCCGCGCATAAAAAATAATCACTGCTTTGCGATTTCATAATCGCACTAAGCCAAATCGTTTAAGTGCGATTTCAATGTTTTTTCTAATCGTCCGATTAATCGTGCAGCCCTAGTCTGTAGTCGGACATCAAAATTAATGACAAGAATTTATCACAAATTTTTTGTGAATAATGATCTACGTCTGAGTCTGTTCCTCACAAAAACTAAAACATGATTTTAATACTCTTGAGATTTAGTACACAAGTCACTTAGTCCTTTTTGAAGACTAACACTGAATGGTAGCATCTAATTTTGTTATTTAGAAAAGAACATGAAAGTTAGGTTTGGCACAACATAAGGCCAGGTAAGTCATGACAAATGATTATATAAATGATGACATTTTTCAAGAAATCTCAAAAAGTAAGAGTATCATATTAAAAGAGTTGATATACTCACCACTGACAGTAACGCTAAATTCCCAGCAAATGTTCTCTCCGCTTCTGCTGCAGAACGTTAGTTGATAAACTCCAGTGTCGCTGGTTCTGGTGTTTTTGATGGTGAGAGATCCCGTTTGATGGTGCAGCTCCAGTCTGTCTCTCAATCTCCCATCATCACCGTATGAAGTCTTTTTTGAGTCTCCATTCATTCCAGTTGCTAGAGTTTTGGCTCCAAAGTTCCACTGTACCCTCTCTTCTCTTTCTATGTTAAAATCAGTGATTAGAATTAAACATTCTCCCATCATCACTGACATTGTCTTCGGACCGGATTCACCTTCAGAACAAACAGAGGAAGTTACTTGTACAGAGATAAACACTGTCAGATTCAACTTGATATAGTCTACATTTACTCTATTTAATGAATAATGTTATTTAAAGGTATCATGTTGTTTCCAAAAATATATTGGCTGAATTGATCCATGGACCCCAATTTGAAAACCCATGTTTTATGACATATACTATATTGCCAAATGTATTGGGACACCCCTCCAAATCATTGAATTCAGGTGTTCCAGTCACTTCCATGTACACATTTTGTGAAATTTCCTCACTACTAAATATTCCACAGTCAAGCAATTGGGAACGCGTGTTAAACTATTCATTTGTCAGAAATGCTTAAAGCATTCTTATGTTTTGTAATTTGCGAATGATCTGTACTTTTGCAGACCAGATTAATTGATAATCAAATTTTTGCACATTACTGATCATTTTTTGGACATATTACATTTTAATTTGTTGCAAGAAGGAAACAAATATTGCTCAATTCTTTTGCAATAAAAAAAAGTAATTAAAGTTTCCTTAAAATGAATGTGAAAGACTCACAACACATGAAACTCTGAATTTCCTAGACAAGGTCCCTCTGCTGCTGATGATCTGTAGTTTATAAGGTCCATTTGTGATGTTTCTGATGGTCAGAGATCCAGTGTTCTTGTCCAGCTGCAGTTTGTCTCTGAATCTCTCGTCAGCATCAGTGTATGTCGTCTCTTTGGTCTCTCCAGTCAGTTGAGCTATGGGATTGTCTCCAAACCTCCACAGGATCAGATCATCTCTCTGTACTTCAGTATCAGGATTTAGAGTCACATTGTTTCCCTCCTTCCCTAATATCTTCAACACTGACACAGTTGTGACAGCAGCACAAAGAACAAAAGAAATACAGAGAGAAAGTTCCCATTACACAAGCGCGTGTGCATGTGAACATCCGAGTGACAGTACCACACAAAGATAATTCAGGACTCTGTTTGAAATGAACACTACTGGCTTGCTTCTCACACCCCATCTCAGTTTGCTGTGTCAAAGACCATTCGGACTGGAAGAATGTCACATTTTCCAGGCTTACAGAGTTCTGCTCTAATAATAACTGAATGACGTACTCATGGTGGAATGATGTGATTATACGGTTCAGCAGGAGATTTTGAAACTTTAATCTTAGGGTGTGCTCACACATGGCAGGTTTGATTCAAACTCTGGTGTTAAAGTGGTGCATTTGAAAAAGTGAATGCTGCCATGCGAACCAAACAAGCGGACAGAGGCCCACACTTTCAGGGGTTCTTGGTCTGCTTCCAAATTAACTCTGGTGCAACTGAAATATGAATGCAACATGGACCAAAGGCATCTAAACAAACCAAAGACAGGACTCGATGTCACAAGATGTGACCCTACAGAGTACAGACTGATCAAGCATACCTGGTTCTTTTCATCATAGTCACAGTGTTGCCCGTTACAATCCAGTATAGATGTCAGAACGCCAGAGAAACAAACTACAACTTTGAACACACCTTTGAGCTTCTGATGACTGTCTGAATGGAATCTGTACAGTTTGACTTGAGATACTCACCCCTGACAACAACATTGCATCTCCTGGTTATTATTTCTTTGCTGGTGACGAGCTTCAGTGTATAGACTCCAGCATGTTCAGTTGTGATATGTCTGATTGTCAGTGATCCAGTCTTCTCATCCAGGCCCAGTCTGTCTTTGAATCTCCTATCGGCAATGTCAAATGTAGAGATCTTTCCAATCCCTCCTTTGATTTCAGCTAGGAGAGAGTTTTCATCTCCAAAGATCCACAGTAACTGATATTTTCTATGCACTACAGTATTGGTCCTCAGAGTGACAGTCTCTCCCTCCTTAGCTGATATTTTCTTCACTTTATATCATAGAGGCACACAGAAACAGAGAAATGAGGGAGGTTATGTGACGTGAGTCAGTAAAGCTCATCGAGGCTGTGTGTGTACTAGTATTGGTAAGAACAAACTGCAAACATACATCTGCACTGATGAGCCAAACATTATGAGCACTCACAGGTGAGGCAACTATCAGTGAACATCACCTAACAAGGCCACGTATTAAGGTCCGGGTTGATTAGGTGGTAAGCAAACAATCAGTTCTCATAATCAACATACTGGATGCAGGAGAAATGGACAGGAATAAAGATATGAACCAAAATGAGGATTGTCAGAAACGGTGTTCAGCCTTACATTGTTCAAACCGGAGTCGACACTGATGGAGAGACTCAGGAAGAAGTTACAACTTTTAGAATGAAACTGGACGTTTCTGAATGGTTAGTGGATAAATTGATGTAGTTGCTGTGGAGTTGATTCAACTCATCACTAGCATGTGCCGTCATGTTCATCTTTTGTGTTGAATTGACCCTCGTTTGTGAAGCAGTCCGGCGTAAAATGACGGCATGACAACAACACTCTACTACAACAACTCTTCCTCTTCTCTAAAGCAGCCCAACATGGCCCCGCCCCCTTTGTTGTGTGTTCTTGGGGGTGAGGTTTATGTAAATTTTAGGGTTAGTGATGTCACCACCAACATGGGAAGCAGCTCATTGTAGTCCCTACCAGCTGTTTGTTGTAGTCCTAAAACAAAGAATTCTTTAGAAGAAAATATCTTCCTTTGCATTGAACTTTGAGCGTTGTAACTTTGCAGATGTTGTTTATGCTCAAACAGCAACATTACACACTAACTAAAGTTAAAAAAGTGAAATCATAATCAGCAACACCCCTTTAACATCCAAGAAGGGACAAACCGCAAACCGGCAACAGGGTGTTGGGTGCCCAAGGCTCTTTGATGCACAAAGGCAATGATGGGTCTATCCCATCTGGTCCAAGCAAACAGAAAGTCTACTATGGCACAAGTAACAAAATGTTAATGATGGTTATGGGAGGACTGTGTCACAATGCACAGTGCATCACACTCTGTTCCGTATGGGGCTGTGATCAATCACTAATCAGAGTGTCTATGATTACCCTTGTCAAAAGCGCCAACAATGGCCATACAAGTGTCATTACTGGACCTTACACCCCGACTTAAAGGGGCGCGTGAGCGAGCAACTGATTCTAGGGACTGCAGTCTTTAGCATCCTTGTTAGCGTGCCCGCATCCCATGTCGGTGACCTGGGTTTGAGTCCCACTTGGATTGGGGTGGTTAGGACCATAAGGGGTAACACTGGTGCTGTGACCTGGAAGGGGTGAGGTTTAGGGGAGTGAGTGTAACGGAGACCAGCCAGTAGAAAGCTGTGTGGGTAAACCTCACTCCCAAGAGGCAGATTAGTGAAAGATTGCTCGGTGAGTCCTGTTTTCTTTTAAAGAAACGTGGATGGCAGTGTATGTGTATGCTGTTTACCTGGGGAAGTGATGGCACCAGGATACACTGCACTGAAGGGAGAGTGATGCCTGAGTCTGGCCTGTCATGTGGACGGATATTTTGACACGTACCACCTAAACATTGTTGCAGACCAGGTACCACCCCTTCTTGACAATGGTGTTCCAGGTGGAAGCAACCCCTTTCAGCAGGATAATCACCTTGCCACACTGCATGCATTATTCAGGAATGGTCTGAGAAACATGATGAAAAGCTCAAGGTGTTGCCCTGGCCTTCAAATTCCCCAGATCTCAGTGCAACTGAGCATCTTTTGGGATGAGCTAGATCAACAAGTTCGATCCAAGAGAGCTCTACCTCGCAACCTACAGGGCATGAAGGATCAGCAGGGCTCTTGTAGAGTCCATCGCTTGGTGGGTTTTGGCAGCACGCGGTGGACCAAGAGCATAATATGATGCTTTTCCACTGCATGGTACAGTTCAGTATGCCCACTTTTTGGTGCTTTTCCACTGCATGCTACGACTGGCTTAAATAGTACAACCTCGGTGGATGTTCTAAGCGTGCCGTACCGATACTAAATGTGACAGTAAACACTGCAAATCACTGATAGGTCAGAGAGAATTGTCTCTACCAGTGACACTGGATTTGAGACACGAGACACTAACAAACCCGCTAGATTAAGGGTGCGTTCACACTTGTCATGTTTGGTTCGAATAAAACGAACCCAGGTGTGATTGCTCGGTTAGTGCGGTTCATTTGAACATAGGTGAACGCTGCCATCTGAACTCTGGTGCGCACCAAACAACCAAACGAACTCCGGTTCGAATGATATATGAACGCAACACGGACCAAAGACATGTAAACGAACCAAAAACAGGAAGACGAGACCCTAAAAAGGACAGAATCCTCACCCATGTTGGTTTTTCTCGTCATAGTCGCGAGTTTGCCCATCACATGCATCAGATGCGCGTCTCCTCACAGCAGATCGTTTGTGTGTGACGGATGGATCCCCGCCACTGTTTTGTCTACTTTACACATTTTATAAGCTCTTCACGAGTTCCCAGCTGGCCAAAATACCATCATATGCAGGCTACGCACACACAACGAGCGCATTTACCTCAGCAAACAGCATTGTTTTGGATGTTCGGTAAGTTCCGTCAAAATAGGCAATACGTCATAAAATCCGACCAATCAGGTTGTGAATGTATCCCTATGCCTTAAGGTACGGTATCTTTTGGTTCGGTGATAAAATTGACAATCTGAATGCTAATCGGACCAGGACTAAATGTTTTTTTTTTCTTCTTTGGGCCGGACCAAATGAACCAAGCGAACCGAACTACAAATGTGAATGCACCCTTAAACAGTCAGTAACAGTCACCGCAGTATTATTTGTTTGCATGACTTTTTTAAAAAGACTTGCTTTAAACGACTGTTGCACGCAACTTGGAAAAATAAATGGCTGTGTTGGGGTCAGTAGACGAGGTGCAGAATCGTTGGTAGCCGAGGAGCAGATCCACGACAGTAATTAGGCAAGTGCTCATAATGTTTTGGCTCATTGATGGATGTGTGTGCATTATTTACACTATGAATAACTGGCCAGTGCATTTCAATGCATCATCACATAAAAATAAAGACAAATACTCACAATTTATAGCAAATTTGAATCTCTTGTTTGTGGTTCCTCTGCTGCTGCTGCTCATCTGTAGTTTATAAAGTCCAGAGTGTTCAGTTCTCGCGCTGTTGATGGTCAGTGATCCAGTCCTCTTGTCCAGCTTCAGTCTGTCTCTGAATCTCCCATCAGTACCTTCATACGTTTCTCTGGTCTTTCCAGTCATTTGAGCAATGAGAGTGTCTTCATATCCAAATGTCCACACGATCAGATCATCTTTCTGTACTTCAGTGTCAGGGTATAAAGTGACCGATTCTCCCTCCACCGCTGATATCATCACGACTTTATTTGTGACAGAAGCACATAGAAAGAGAGAAATACAAAGAAAATGTCATTATAGCAAGTGTGCATGCTGTTTTTATCCGTGATATATATATAATCTTGGAGGTTATACTGTACTGTATTATGCACATATACTGTATTAACCCTACTTAATGACATACCGTGCACAGCATAAATGAGCATATACAAAAGATGTATTTTCTTTATGATCACTAATACAATTCATGGAAAGATGGCAAAACTAAAATGTATTAAACATACACATAATAACTGAGAAAATATGTCATTAATAGCCATAAAATAAGTCATTTAGCCAATTTTGTTTAAATTAGGGATTGTAGTAAACACCCTAGATTTAATTCAACAAATGTATAATATTCTAGCACTTAGTATGCCCTCTATAATTTTGAATATACTGCTCTGACCCTTCTTGGCACAGAGTGTACAAGTTCATGACAAATTGTCACATCTGTCCTGTTTAACTCCTGGATGATGAGCTCCTTAAATGCCCTGATCTTTAATGGGGAGTGTTGCTCAACCTCTACAGAATCCCCACATCCTCATTGTCATGTTGAAAAAATGCCCAACAATGCAGGGAATGAGGAAAGGGTAACATCTTCTGTTTCAAGTTTGTGTATTAAATCACACAGTGGTCTGTGAATTCGTGACAGCATTGATAAAGCACAACTCCCTCACACCTTCAGCACTCATACATCCCTATATAAGAGCCTTACTGTGGGAACCAAGCACTTCTCGCTGTACTCCTTCTCTAGCAACACCAGAGCATTTTGGATTCTGTTTGATTTGGTCTCATGAGACCAGAGTATTGATTCCCAGAATCTCTTTTTTTGTAAATATGGGCTTTGGAAATGGCTAACTGACTTTATTGTGCTTTGGCTACAGTAGGTAGTTCCAGTGAGGAGAACAATCATGCATGTCATTTCTGCAGGCTGCATCTTACTCAGTGAGATAAACAGTCTCTCTTTTCATAGCTTTTGCTGGCTCTGAGTCATTCTGAGACACATTTCTCCTGCTCTTTGTCTAGCAAAAAAATGAAAGCTTGAACTGATTATTGAACAAGTCCATTGTTTTGAATTTCTGTGTTACTTTTGCTATATTTGCACAATTAAATGAATGATTTGGTATTCCTCTTGTACCACTGTCCTCTTTTGTGCTAAGAAATAAGTCTCCTGACAGTTTTACATGCTTCTTTGGTAACTGATTAAGCAGACTTGGTGTACTCATTTATGCTGTGCACTGTATTTTAGTCACACGAGTTTGCAGAAGAACTAGGAAATGGAAACAGGATACTGTGCAGGGAGTGTGCATCCGCTTCACATGAGAAGCAAGCTTGACAAACCCTGATATTTTAAACTGAGTGAACTGAGACAGAGATTGACCGATGCATGACTAGATGATTGATAGAGAACAAGTAATTTCTTTACAATACTGAGTGAAGAGGCTGCAGCATTCTCCCCTAAAAGTGATTGGGCACACCAAACGGTAAGTCGTAGAGATTGAACAAAACTGCCAAAACAACCGATGAGGGCGGAGCCACTTTTACTAAAATGGCTATAACTAAAGAATGAAATGAGACATTTGCACCAAGATTGGGACACGTGTGTAGGGGCTCAATCTTTGGTCACGATAAAAAAATATTTCGATTGGACACTAGGTGGCGCTATAACTCGAAAAAAAACCCATGAAAACAGCTGTAACTATGCAACCGTTTAGCCGATCGACTTGAAATTTGGCATGCAGTGTCTTGGTCCAAGGGGACATGATTGTTTATGAGGACATTGGTGTATCTCAAAAAACATGGCCGCCATCAGCCAATGAATTTTGAGCACCTATTAGACAAGGTTAATGGAGACCAATGGGATGAAACTGGGCGGTGGGCATGTTCGACTCATGGTCCTAGAGGTCTGTAAAAATTTCGAAATAGGCCACTAGTTGGCGCTAACGAGTTTTACGCCTCTGTAATCACGTGGTGTTTCACAGATCCACACAATATGCATATCATTTGAATATACAGAAAAAAGCCTATAAAGCCTAAATGAAAACTCAGAACTTAACGAAGTGAGCACATGCAACATATGACTCTAAAGAAGCATGCCAATTTTTATGGAGATTGGACCATAGGTGGCGCTATAACTGTTATAAAACATGTTTTTAATGGTTTTGGATGAAAATGTATATAACTTTGGGTGTGGTCAACTTATTTTCACATCCTTAGACTTCTGAAACCTTGCCAAATCCAACGATACCAGACTTGCCAGGTTTGGGCTCATGGTTTGTGCAACGTTGTGATTTAGTGCTTAAAAAACTTTTGCGAATATCTTCGAAACCGTTAGTCCGATTGAGACGAAACCAGCATACTAAACACGGAACCCAAGCTGGTTAACTAAGTGTTTCAACACTAATGACAAAATTTTGATAGGAAGTGGCAAAAAAATCCAATCAAAGTCTCTCATTTGTCATTTTTTATGCTCTCATATATATATAAGTATCTATAAGTTGAAAATGAAATGAGATATTTTCACCAAAATTAACACGCATATGTATGGACACCCCAAAAAAGTGGTGGAGATTGGGCAATAGGTGGCACTATAACTGTCAAAAAACCTTTAAAAATATATTATTTTATATATTTTTCCTCACTATATTGCCTGTAAATGGTCTTTTCCATCTATGATCTAAGTGTTTACATGCTTGCTAAATAAAATATAATAACTTTTTATGTGCTTAAAGGCCTTACATGCTTGAACCCTAATAAATACTGCTTGTAGCTTTATAATACTTGATATACTCACCTCTGACAGTCACAATGAATCTTTGGAACAAGGTTCCTCTGCCGCTGCTGATCTGTAGTTTATAGACTCCAGTGTGTTCAGCTGCAATGTTTGAGATGGTGAGAAATCCAGTCATCTTGTCCAGCTTCAGTCTGTCTCTGAATCTCCCATCAGGACCATCAAATGTTGCGATCTCACTGGTCTCACTTTTAGTTTCAGCTATTGGAGAGTCTTGAGGTCCAAACTTCCACAGGATCTGATCATCTCTCTGTATTTCAGCATCAGTCTTGAGAGTGGCAGAATCTCCCTCCTTTACTGATACTGTCCTCTCTTCAACTATCACAGCAGTGCGTAAAAATACACGATTGTAAGTGAACGAGCAAATGGACACGTCAGTAACGATGAGAAGATATAATCGATAACCATTTACAGTAATATTGTGTCTTTATATTAGTTAAACTCTTGCCAAACAAATTGAAATACTCACATGTTTTACTTATTAGTTGTTCAGAGGCTGTCTCTTCATCTGTCACAACACCACCTACATATTCTGATAATTATAATAATAATCATTAATGTACATTAACAAGCAATATTTATTAGTCTTGTTTAAAGTTTATGTAAACATTATAAATATTCGCTTAGGCAGTAGAGAAGGATTTTCCACCATACTGTTAATACTCCATTAATTAAAATAAAAAAATAATTTAGTTTACCCAAAAATGAATTTTTTTTTTTTTTTTTGAAAATTCTTACTTGCCCTCATGTCAAAAAACCTTTTTTGTTCTGTGAAACATTGCAAAAACCAATATACTCATATATCGAGCAAATATATAAAATAGGAGGCAGGAGTGTGTGGAACTGGACCCTGAACAACACCTCTGTCAGTAATAAACTAAAGCATTGAAGCATAAAAGACATAACTGTAGTGCCGTCTTCAGAGTTTCTGTGTTAAAGTCTGAAAAAACAAGCATAAAGGCAAATTTTCTCAAGCTTACATTAGTTCTGTGAGCTTCAATAGCAGACGAACAAACATTACTGTGGGTTAAACATGCTCGACTCCTAAAACATAAATGCAGTTGATTAGTATATTAATGTCATGCATCTCAATACTGGAATAAATATATAATCACACACTCCATTAATTACTGCACCAAAACAATTACAAGCAGAACTTGTGTTAAAATAAAAAGTAAAAATACTAAATATGGAAACTCAACATTTTCTCTTGCTGCAGTAATACTCACCCGTTTCTGACAGTCGTTCAGAGACCTCTGCTTCTTGTCAGCACAGAAAAACAGGACATCATTAGCAGATCATTTCATCATTATAAAAACAACCGATGCCAATTACCATCAATCATTATGATACTATTATGGTGCTTTTTTAATTTTTGACAGAAATGGTTTCTATGAACTTCAACTCTTAATATGGAAAACACATTATATGTTTAAACTTTTGTAGCAAATGCAATAAGGCTTGTTTTTCTCGTTATATGAGATGTAATAATTACCCAATAAACGTTTTAGATCACAGATTCTGTGTCGATAGTAAACAGCAGCAGCAACAGCAGAAAACACCAACAGAACGACAACAACTATTCCTGCTTTAACACCTGGAGACGGACCTGGATCAGATAAAGACAGACAGTCATTAGTGTGAATGAGTCTGATCTATAACAAACTCTATAAACATCAGCTCTATAACCTGACTGACAATTCACAAAAATCAGTTTTATCTAATTAAAGGTCTGGGGAAGAAGTTTTGCTCTCTGAATGTTACAGTATGACGTCAATGTACAGTTTGTTCATTTATAGTTCATAATTTGAGCTCTATAATGTAACATCATCTGAATTATTCAATCATTACTTTACAACTAAAGTTTCTCACCAATGATGGTGAAAATTAACAGATTTGTAAATATTAACTCTAGTGGAATGAAACCAAACAAGATATCTAACCGTACTGTGTGTGAAATGTTCAGTTTCTGTTCTGAATATCAGTCATGTGATCACCTGTGGCCCAATCACAGCTGAGATTACATTCAGATCAACAGCATGAGTGTGATACTGTGAATATGAAGAACAAACTTGAAAACAACTTATTCAAATAATAAAAGTGTCCTCACCAGTGACAGTCACATTGAATCTCTTATATGAGAGCCCATCATTTTTGTGATCGATCTCTGCTTTATAAACTCCAGAGTCTGTGATTCTCGTGTTGTTGATGGTCAGAGATCCAGTCTGATTATCCAGCTTCAGTCTGTCTCTGAATCTATCCGTGTCAATGAGGGGATATGAGATCTTCTTGTCATTTTCATACATTACAGCAATGACCTTCTCATCATCTCCAAACATCCACTGTATCCTATTAATTCTATGCATTACAGTAACATTAGGGTCTAGAGTGACAGAATCTCCCTCCATCACTCTCTTCACTCCATCTTCATCAGCTCCAAACACTGCAGAACAAACACAAACAATCAATCAGAGATTAAACTTATAAACACTGCTGGTAATGTGATAGTGAACAAATTGAACACATAATTTACTCTTGTCCAATAAACACAATCTGAACTCTTCAGCTGTAAATAAAGAACAGACAGACTTACTGAAAGTAATAGTAATGAGAGGAGATCTCCTGTATCTGATCTAGAATCTACAGATTTACATTTATTCATTTATCAGACACTTTTCTTCAAAGCTACTCACATGAGAAACAGCACAGAGATTACTCATACAGAGACGTGCTGCGATTTAATGATCCACAGATGTTTCAGAAAGAACCAAAAGGGTAGATTGGAGTAGGTTTTGTGCAACTTTGTTTTTATATTTCATTTACCACAATTGTTGCCAGTACTTACAGACCGGGAAAGAAATTTTGTTCATGCACTGAAAATAAAGTTCATCATCCTTTTTTTGTGTCATACTTGTTGTTTCTTTGAAAAAAATGTAGAAATAAAATCAACTAAATTCCCAGTAGTGATGTACAGTGGCATGAAAAAGTATGTGAACCACTTGCAGAATCTGTGAAAATGTGAATAATTTTAATAAAATAAGAGAGATCATATAAAATGCATGTTATTTTTTATTTAGTACTGTCCTGAGTAAGATACTTTACAAAAAATATGTTTGCATTTAGTTCACAAGACAAAACAATAGCTGAATTTATTAAAATGACCCCATTCATAAGTATGTGAACCCTTGATTCTCAATACTGTGTGTGGTCACCTGATGATCTATGACTGTTTTTGTGTTTTGTGATGGTTGTTCATGAGTCTCTTGTTTGTCCTGAGCAGTTAAACTGAGCTCTGTTCTTCAGAAAAATCCTCCAGCTCCTGCAGATTCTTCAGTTTTCAAGCATTTTTGCATATTTGAACCCTTTCCAGCAGTGACTGAATGATTTTGAGATCCGTCTTTTCACACTGAGGACAATTGAGGGACTCAAACCAACTATTAAAAAGGTTCAAACATTCACTGATGCTCCAGAAGGAAACACGATGCATTAAGAGTCGGGGGTGAAAACTTTTGAACAGGATGAAGATGTCACAATTTTTCTTATTATATTTAAATATCGTTGTTTTTCATTTAGTACTGCCCTTCGAAGCAACAGAAGATACTTGCATGTTTCCCGGAAGAAACATTAAGTACAATTTACTTGATATTTGAATTCAAAATTGTTCACCCCCCTCGACTCTTAATGCATCATGTTTTCCTTCTGGAGCATCAGTGAATGTTTGAACCTTTTTTAATAGTTGAGTTTGAGTCCCTCAGTTGTCCTCAGTGTGAAAAGACGGATCTCAAAATCATTCAGTCACTGCTGGAAAGGGTTCAAATATGCAGAAGATGCTGGAAAACTGATGAATCTGCAGGAGCTGGAGGATTTCTTGAAGAACAGAGCTCAGATTAACTGCTCAGGACAAACAAGAGACTCATGAACAACCATCACAAAACACACAAACAGTCGTGCATCATTTACATTTAGTCATTTAGCAGACGCTTTTATCCAAAGCGACTTACAAATGAGAATAGTATTCTGTATCAGTTGAAGAGGCTTGACAGTGCATGCTGGAAGGCCAGCAAAGAGAGCATTACAATAGTCCAGTCTGGATAGAACAAGAGCTTGGACAAGGATTTGTGTGGAATGCTCCGATAGGAAGGGTCTAATCTTCCTGAGGCAAGGCAAATCTGCAGGACCGGGCCGTTGTAGCAACATGATCTGAGAAGCTTAAAGAATCATCCATCACCACTCCAAGGTTCCTAGCTGTCCTGGAAGGAGTAATGGTTGACGACCCAAGTTGAATTGAAAGGTTGTGATGAAGTGTTGGGTTGGCACCGATCACAAGCAGTTCTGTTTTTGCAAGGTTGAGTTGAAGGTGGTGGTCCTTCATCCAGGCAGAAATGGCTGTCAGGCAGGCTGCGAAGCGACCAGCAACCGTCGGATCATCTGGTTGGAATGAGAGGTAGAGTTGAGTGTCATCAGCATAACAGTGATAGGAGAAACCATGCTCCTGATGACAGATCCTAGTGATGACGTGTAGATGGAGAAGAGAAGTGGTCCAAGCACTGAGCCCTGAGGTACCCCAGTAGTGACGCGTGTGAAATACACACTGAATCTCTTTTGCTCAAGAGATTGGGCAACCTGGTAAGTTGTAAATACACATTTCACTTTTGAGTCACGTACACGTTTATCGACCCGCGAATACAAAGCGGTAGCTCTCTCGATGAACGCACGATCAACATCAGCCATCTTGCAAACAGACAACCGCCTAACACTTGCCCCTCTCACAAGAAGCGGATTTCGCCTCGGACACGCGTCAATTTCACTTCAAACGCTTGTTTTTTACGTGCGTCTTTTTCGCTCTAGACGCGTGAATGCATTCAAAATGTTCAAGCGGCAAACTAGACGCGGTAGACGCGAATTTGACGCTCTATTCGCGTTTGGTGTGAACGCAGCATTACAGTACGCAGATCCTCCTGTAGCTTGAATGAATCTCTCATCAGGTAACCACACACAGTATTGAGAATCAATGGTTCACATGCTTATGAATGGGGCCATTTTAATAAATTCAGCTATTGTTTTGTCTTGTGAACTAAATGCAAACATCTTTTATGTAAAATATCTTACTCAGGACAGTACTAAATAAAAAATAACATGCATTTTGTATGATCTCTCTTATTTTATTAAAATTATTCACATTTTCACAGATTCTGCAAGTGGTTCACAACTTTTTCATGCCACTGTATGTCCTGATTGCAGTTTGCGGTCTGGAAAGCATTTGGCAGATTTATGGCACCAGGGTAGAAAATGTACTTTTCCAGTCAAATGCAATTTCAATTAATGGGAGGAACAGCCTACGCATGATTTTGAGTTGGAAAATGGAAGAAAAAACGATTGAATGTTAATAAACCCCCCTTGTTTTACACCAGTTTAAGTACTGAGATAAAAACACATCGCAGAGGAAGATAGCTTCACTTACAGTCATTGTTGAGATGTGAATTTCATCACCGTTTATGATATAAATTAAAAAGACAGGAAGATCCCAAAGTTGGACTAGGCTACATAATCATCTTCACGAACAAAACTCTCTTAACATGGATATTTAAGGCAATTCCAGTGTTATGGATGACATTAGACATTAGAAAAAAATATTAAAATTGGGTAAAGCATATTCTCAGGAAATTGGAAAAACAGGCCTATTTAATAATGCATTATGGATGTGACATTTCAGTAGTACACTGTATGACTTTCTCTTAAGTCTGTGAAATTTTAAGTTTAATGTATAACACTGAAATCCACATGATGAAGGGGTCACATGATATCAGTGATTTAAAACATTTTTATGAAGCGTATTATGAAGAAAAGCCAATGGATGCGACACGTCTGAAATACACACTGAATCTCTTTTGCTCAATCATCAATCAATCCCCATCATGGCACTTTTGTTAACACATGAAATTATTCTGAATGCCAGTTGGGACATTAAGAACACAAATTAAGATATTTTTGATGAAATCCGATGGCTCAGAGAGGCCTGCATTAACAGCAATGGTACTTCCTCTCTCCAGTTCATGTGAGTACAGTGTTTCTAGCTTAATGTTATGAAGTGTCGTAATACTCTTTGTGCACTAAAAAAACAAATAACTTTTCAACAATATAGTGATTGGTGATTTCAAAACACTGCTTCATGGAGCTTTACGAATCGCGTATCAAACTGCTGAAATCATGTGACTTTTGGCGCTCTGAACCACTGATTCAAATCAAATGATTCACAAAGATTCGAAGCTTCATGAAGCAGTTTTGAAATCATCCATCACTCGATATTGTTGAAAAGTTATTTTGTTTTTTGGTGCACAAAAACTATTCTCATCGCTTTATTATACGTATTAAGGTTGAACCACTGCAGTCACATGTTTTAACTGTTTTAAATGTGTTTTTAGTAGTTTTCTGTGCACTGAAAAAGGAAGTGCTGTCAATGCAGGCCTCACTGAGCCATCGGATTTCATCAAAAATATCTTAATTTTGTGTTCTGAAGATGAACGAAGGTCTTATGGGTGTGGAACGACATGAGGTGAGTAATAATGACAGAATTTTCATTTTTGAGTGAACTAACCCTTTAAACTAAAGTGAAAGTAAAACTGAAACTAAAACTAAAGGGAATTTTCAGGCTATCCTAAAAAGTCAAAATGAAAACTAAAAGATCTAAAATTTTCCAGAACACTAAACTTAAAACTATCATGCACAACTAGATTACATTTTCAGTTTTAATTTTCAATACTTTTGACTCGCACATCATACATTATACAGCTATTTCTTATTTTACTATTTCTACATATTGCACATAATCACAGTTATGAAGGAACAATAAACAAGGCTTTATTATTCCATAACAGTTTTAAAATGACTCACACTAAAAGAATGATTTGGTACTTCCCTGTCCTCTTTTGAGCTAAGAATAATTCTCCTGACGGTTCATAGTTTTCAGCATTAATTCTGAATGAATGATTCAGTGGACAATAAAACACTTTTAATTGTCAAGAAATGACTTCTCTTTAAATGTTTTGCTTCAATATACTTACTTGTTGATCAAAAACTGCCTTAAACCTACACCAGAAAAACTTTATTAAGTTCTGTTTTGTAACTTTCAGGAGATTGTACACATTTTTGCAACACAACATTTTATTACTTTGATAGGAAAATCTTATTTTCCTGAATAATTTTGATATGCTTATTTGGTAATTGATCAAGAACCCTAACATGTCTTCTAAGTAAAGAGTAATTGCTGATTTTGTGAAGTTTCAGAGGTGGGTTTACTCATTTATGCTGTTTATAGGGTACAACGGGGCTAAAGGCGCCTTTGATTTTATTTCCCTCTGAACCACTAGATGGCACAAAAACGTGCCGCAGCACTTTCCTAAACATCCGCTTTTCAAAATGCACGTGCAAATTTGTCTGATCCTTGACGCGATCTCGAGCAGCAACACAAAGTTGATTCTGAAGTAGTTTGATCTAATATTTGCTGTTTTTTAAAATGTTGTTGATTTAAGTAGCAAATAAGAATCCATTAAATTAATGTTTGTATTTTCAGACAAAGGTCTTCTTAATGATTTTCAGTTTTGTTCAAGGTAATTCAAGCAACAGTTTTTCAATAACGGAAGAATATGTAAAAGTATGGTATTTGGGGTAAAAAGCGCCGCTGCTGTTGGGGCAAAAGGCACAATAATTAACATGATAAATGAATCGCTGACCGACTTTTCCATTTGTTGACATGGTTAGATTCACATAGCAAATATCATATATCAAATTGGCTATCCATCTTAGAGATAAAGATATATTTATAATGAAACAATCATATTTTAAAATATATTAATCATATCATAATAAAATATCACTTATTGTTACTACTGTAAATCTATATTATTATGGGATCTCCTTCGATGCTTTCAAAAAATAATTTTGTTTCTGTATTTTTAAAATCTATTTTTATATTTTATATATAAATATATAAATCAGATAGGCCTGTTTTAATGACAGTATATTTACAGAACAAAAATGAATTCTTTTATTTATCAAAATAAACAGAAAATAGTACAAACTTTGCTAAAGTTATTAGTTTGAACAAGTATTAACCTAGTCATTATTAAAAACACATTATTTTAGCTAAAATATTTGTATGATTACTGTGTGCCTTTATCACCACCTCATACATTTATAAGATTTTTAAACAAAATTAACCACTTTATGATTTTTTTTCCCTCACAAAATATGTTGCTCCATCAATGTCCAATACAAACATATATATTTTTCCTGCAATCATATACTTTGAGAGTATAGTGTAAAGCACAATTTTTCTTAGTGTGCCTTTAGCCCCATTGTACCCTATATAGGCCTATATATAGGCTGCAATGATAAATGATACAACATAGACCTACACACGTCTCCAGTTATATTGTATAATATCAGTTATGTTAATACATAGCCTATATAGGCCTAACACCGTTAAAACATTTGATAAGCCTGTCTTGTCTTCTAATCTTGTTTTATGAAACAAGCCTCTGTTTCGGAACAGTTTTGCATACCAACTGATTCAAAGCACAGATCCAAAGCTTCGAAAGCTCTTTCTCCGAGTGAAAATGACATGCTGAAGAATAAACAGAAATCATAAACTTACCGCACATTATTAGTATAAGCAGACCGATACTGAAAGAGATCTTCATAATGTTGCAGATCTCAGCGAAATCTGATTTTAACTCGTACTGTTTGTTTCTGAATCACTCTCACTCGATGGACAGCGATAACTGTTATCAAATCCACTAGAGACTGACTGACGACTTTATATGAAAGCAGCAGATTTCGGTTTCCAAACCAGACGCGCAAAGAAGGCGGATCTCCACAGCTCCATCTGTTGGTCCATGATCCTCCTGTTTCAGTCAATAAAGTTTGTTTGTGAAGTTAGGAATACATTTGAATTGTTCAGTCAAGTAGGAGAAAGAAATAAAAACTTAATGAAGATTTTAAAAACAGAAAATAAAAGTAAGGACACGAATAAAAAGAGAAATAATAGCGACATTTTTCTCCAACCCTGTCAAAAAAAAGTTTGCAATGACATCAGATGATCTAAAGATATGAGATGGGATGAAATTAGACTCAGAAATGATTAACAAATGCATTGCTTGATTTGCAGATCCACAACCAAATGCCGTTCAACTTACGTGTGCAAAATATTAAATGAATGTGCAGCAACTTGTACAAACAGAGACATATCTGTGAATACAAATGCTTTCTTTTGTATTAGTGTATCATAATTTGCGCGTGCAACAAAGAAGATGTGCGTTTGTGGATCCGGTGACGCGCGTGCATTCATTGAATCGTTTCTGAGTCGACTCTATTTGATTCATTTGGACTTTAAACTTTCATTTCGCAGGTTTAGCTTTGCATGTCCAAGAAAGCCTGCTACCACTCGATGGCAGTATAGCCTGCTAAAACAGACAATCACATCGAATGTTTCTTAGTTATAAAACCCTTATATTAAGAAGGATAACATTAATAAAGCATGCTTTGTACAGGCAAGCAGATTAAATCAGGTTATGAACATAACACGAGAAGTTAGGCATTTTTTTTCCCCATAGAAAACTATAAAAATGCTTACATATGCAATGCATGTTTAATAAGGTGTATGAGATTTAGCATCTCAACTGCGAGATTTCAAGCGTTTTCTTTATAATCTTTTATATCCTCCCTTAGAGTTGCGTTCATAGCATCTTTTTATCTGCACATATGCTATATTAATAAGGTCCGTCTGAAAGCATTAAGCCACGTATGTTATTCTGGGAAATGCTTAATGTGGAGCCTAATTATAAACGCGTTGCATTCATTTTCATTATCATCTGCTTTTTTTGCTAATACTACCTATGCTTTATTAATAAAGTGTGCTCAGGGTTTGGGTTAAAAGAATGTTTCCGAGGAAACACTTCATGTGAAACTGTGCGCATTTTTATGGTTGTCCTTCAATATCACTGTCTTAATGCATTAATGCATTCTGGGCTCATCTGCTTGTCTGTATGCATGATCAGTAAGGTCAAGGTTAAACTATATACAAAGTTTTAATATCATTGACCTACTGTGCAATTTCACGTTAAGCGTTTTCTTTTTAATAGGCTCTTCTACATAGATGTAAAAGAAAGTGATATTGATGCACCAAATTCAGTACACACCTTATTAATAAAACACAACACAGATTAACAGAAAAATATGAACTCAAAACACGCAATAGACCAAACTCGGCAAGCCTATAATAAAGCATACTTTGTACAGGCAAGCAGATTATGGGTACGTTTACACGACAACGTTGTACTAAAAATGGAAAGTTTTTTTCTTTGTACAGATGACAGTGTTATCACAATAAATACATTTAACTAAATTTAGAGCCATTGATCAATTTTAGGTAATGCAAAAAGAATTCTATTAAACAAAAATCACATTGATCAGAACATCACATTTTAACATCACATACATAACAGTTGCAGGGTTGCCAGGTTTTCACAAAAAAACCCCACCCAACTGCTACTCCAAGCCTAGCCCAAGTGCGCTTCAGGGTCCCACAGTAAAAATTGCGTTCCAGGGGGTAAATATCATGTTATTTGGGGTCATTTCAACACGCAGACATGAAAAACCACCCGTGGCAACAGTGTAAAAGTAGCCCAAAACCACAGACTTGGCAACATTGCACAGTTGGTACATTCTCACTTCCTTTAGAATTCACATAAAAACAGTTCAACTTCCTGTTTGAACCTCTTTGTCTCTAGCAGTGTTGCCAAGTCTGCTGTTTTCCTGCAGAATTGGGCTACTTTTACACTGTTGCTGTGGGTGGTTTTTCATGTCCACGGGTTGAATCATCTCAAAATAAAGTAGCCCCTGGAATGCGAATTTTAAACTGGACCTGCGGCAAAGAGATGAAGCCGCTATAATCTGAGTCTGCGTCTCAATGTCTATCCATGTGACATTACTTATACTATACACATATGCAGGGAGAGAGTTTTCATTCCTCTTTGTAAAAGCAGATCTCAAACTACAGCACCATCTCTGTTGGACCATTTATTATCAGTCAATAAAGTTTGACAAATAAAATTGAATTGTTCAGTAAAGTAGGAGAAAAAAATAATTACTTAATGAAGATATTAAATACAGAATATAAAATAAACAAAAGACAATGTTGTATGTCGGATGATCAAAAGATATGGAGTGGCAAAAAGGGAACTCATAATCTCAAAATAACATCAAACAATATACTGCAGTGTCTTCGAGACTCGTGCGGGTAAGAATATATTTATTCACAGTGAGCACTTTAGACATCAATCTTCAGAGTCGTATCAGGAGATATTTGATAGACTATAGCATTTCTACTGAGTTTGTTTCAAATTATTTGAAACTGTTCTAGTGTTCAAACTGCTGAAGAAAATGATTCACCTGATTTTCTTCCATGTGCCCTGTGCTGTGTAGCTGGTAAGTTAGTGTCTGTTAATATCATGTTTTTAAGTTTAATTCAAACAGAGATTAACAACTCAAGCAAAATAATCTTACTCATAAAATGTTAACTGTATTGTTAAATTATGCATTCAATATTGTGGTGTCAAATCATTATCGCAACGATTTTCTTAAAAAAAAATATATATATATATATATATATACACAAAATCAAATTTGCTTAAAGCAATTATTTTTGTTTGTTTTCCAGGTGTATTTGGTGTTGATGCAGTGACGCCAGTATCAGTGACGGAGGGAGATTCAGTCACTCTGAACATACAGAGAGATGATGAGATCGAATGGAGGTTTGGAGATAAAAACATCCTCGTAGCTGAAATCAGACAGGACAATAAAATCACATGTTATGATGATAGTGCTGATGGGAGATTCAAAGACAGACTGAAGATGGATCAGACTGGATCTCTGACCATCACGAACACCAGAACCACAGACTCTGGACTTTATACAGTCACTAAAACAAGGAAAACAAAGACCCCGCTGAACACATTCAGTGTTACTGTCTATTGTGAGTATACCTGTACCTTCTGTGTGTGTGTATTTTATATATATATATATATACATACCAATCAGACATAACATTATGACACTGACAGGTGAAGTGAATAACACTGATCATCTCTTCATCACGGCTCCTGTTAGTGGGTGGATATATTAGGCAGCAAGTGAACATTTTGTTTGAACATTTGTGATTCATCAGACCAGGCCACCTTCTTCCATTGCTCCGTGGTCCAGTTCTGATGCTCTCGTGTCCACTGTTGGCTCTTTCGTCGGTGGACAGGGGTCAGCATGGGCTGGTCTGCAGCTATGCAGCTCCATACACAACAAACTGATGCACTGTGTATTCTGACACCTTTCTATCAGAACCAGCATTAACTTATGGAGCAGTTTGAGCTACAGGAGCTCATCTGTTGGATCGGACCACATGGGCCAGCCTTCAATGATCCTCGGCCGCCCATGATCCTGTCTCCGGTTCACCACTGTTCCTTCCTACTTTTGATAGATACTGACCACTGCAGACCGGGAACACCCCACAAGAGCTGCAGTTTTGGAGATGCTCTGATCCAGTCTCTAGCCATCACAATTGTCCTTGTCAAACTCCTTAAATCTTGCCCATTTCCCTGCTTCTAACATCAACTTTGAGGACAAATGTTACTTGCTGCCTAATATATCCACCACTAATGAGAAGAGATGATCAGTGTTATTCACTTCACCTGTCAGTGTCATAATTATGCCTGATCGTGTATATATTATACATGTATCTATCCTTGAACTGTTAAAGTGTAAACAATCAGCAAAAGTTCGGTATGAATGCAACAATATGATTTTTAGAAAAGATTGGGTACAATGAAGTGGCATTACTTACGCTGATGCAAAAATTAATATTCTGTCATCATTTACTCACCCCTACATTGTTCTTGTATATCTTCCGATGAACATAAAGGAAGATATTTTGAAAAATGTTGGTAACTAAACAGTTGCTGGTCCCCATTGACATTGAAAAAATCATCATCGGAAATAAAAGAAAGAAAATACTGTGGAAGTAATTGGGGAACGTTGGCTACATTCTTAAAATATCTTCCCTCAGCACAAGAAAGAATGAACAACTTTAGGTTGAGTAAATGATGACAGAATTTTCAATTTTTGAATGATGGATGATGATGAAAAGCCTTAACAAAGTACTTTCAACAAACCATGAATAACCCCAAAAGCTTGATTCTTCTTAAGCAGTAGTATGATGGTTGTGTTAAACATCACTGTAGCAATAGGCTATATGTGATACACTGCCTTAATCAGAAATGATCAACTTTAGCATTAAGTGATATTGTATTTAAATAATAAATATTCCAGTTTCAGTAAGCACTGCTAACAGGAATTAGAAGTGAAAAGGGAACACAATAACATTTTAAAGCGTCTTAAAAACAAACCTAGAAAGAGACATGAGGATTCAAAGAGAAAAACAAGAGACTCTTAGTGCGCAGTTGGCCTATATGTTGTCTTTTGAATACTGTTACAGTTGAAAACAAAGAAAAAAGAAAATTAGACAGAAAAGTTTATAGACAAACTTTTATGTTGGCTTGGCAAAGCCAAATTAAAGTTTAATAGTTGCATGAAGTGGAAGGAGAATGAAAGAAAGATATTGCTAGCATGAATTAGCATATTAATGTACACTGTTAGCATGAAACATGCTCCCTCCTCCACCCCATCACCTCACTCTTGGCTGGTTTCTCTCCCACTTAAGGAGGGGAGTACTCTGGGTTCAGGCCAAATTCTGAGCTCTGAGCCCTCCCCTGGACAGCACGCCAAATACGCATAAATTACTATACAAATGACTTTATTTTGATTTCATTTACATGTAAACTCGTGAATTAGCATGTTTTGCTAGCATGTTTTAACAGGTTGCTACCATGTTTTAACACATTGCTAGCATGATTTGACATTCTGCTAGCATGAAACATGTTTTAACACACATTGCTAACATGATTTAGCATGTTGTTAGCATGAATTAGCATGTTGCTAGCATGTTTAAACACATTGCTACCATGAAGTAGCATGTTGCTAACATGATTTAGCACTGCTAGCATGAATTGTCATGTTTTAACACATAACATATTATCACATTTCTAGTATAAATTGTTAGAAATATGTTGACATGACAATTCATGCTAGCAGTGTACTAAAACATGTTAGCAACATGCTAACATGCTAACAACATTAATTAATGATATCAATGTACTAAAAAAATGCTTGCAACATGCTAATTCATGCTAACAACATGTTAAATCATGCTATTGAGTTTCAAATTCATGTTCGAAGTGTGAAAACATGTCAGCAATGTGGTTTAAAAACATGCTAGCACACTGTTCATGTTAATAATATGTTAAAACATAATTCTTGTTAGAAGTGTTAAATCATGTTAGTCACATGCTAATTTATGCTAGCAATGATGCTAAAAAGTGCTAGCAACATGCTAACAGCGTGTGCTAATACATGCTAGCAGTGTTAAAGTATGCTAGCAATGTGGTAAAACATACTAGCAACATATTAATTCATGGTAGCAACCTGTTAAAACATGCTAGCAAAATATGCTAATTCATGCTAACAACATGTTAAATCATGCTATTGAGTTTCAAATTCATGTTAGAAGTGTGAAAAACATTTTAACAATGTGGTAAAAAACATGCTAACAACACACCGTTCATGTTAATAATATTATAAAACATAATTATTCTTGTTGGAAGTGTTAAATCAAGTTAATCACATGCTAATTTATGCTAGCAATGATGCTAAAATGCTAACAGTGTGCCAATTAATGCTAGCAGTGTTAAAGTATGACAGCAATGTGCTAAAACGTTAGCAATGTGTGTTAAAACATGTTTTTTTTTCATGTTAGCAGAATGTTAAATCATGCTAGCAATGTGCTAAAACATACTAGCAACATATTGATTCATGGTAGCAACCTGTTAAAACATGCTAGCAAAACATGCTAATTCATACTAGCAATGTCTTTCATTCATTCTCTTTAAACTTCATGCTTATAAAAAGTTTAAACTTTCATGTGTTTTTGCCAAGCTCATGTCATGCTTTAATTTTCCTGTAATGTTCTTCAGCTCGTCTTCCAGTTCCTGTCATCACCAGATACTCTCCACAGTGTTCTTCATCATCATCATCATCATCATCAGAAAGGTCTTCTAAATGTTCACTGTTGTGTTCAGTGTGAATGTGAGTCACGTGACTCTCTCCTGGTACAAAGGAAGCAGTTTATTGTCCAACATCAGTGCGTCTGATCTCAGCGTCAGTCTCGCTCTTCCTCTGGAGGTGGAATATCAGGATAGAAACACCTACAGATGTGTGATCAACAATCCCATCAACAACCAGACCAAACATCTGGACATCAGTGGACTCTGTTCTGGTAAAGCTGTGATATTAGCGATTATTAACCCATTTTAGCCCACCGGCAACTATAGTTGCCGCAGTGTATGGTTGTCATTTTCCTTTTGTAAGTTTTTTTCTAGATGTTTTCCATTTTTTATTTCTCAATGACATGCAAGAAAACATCTAAATAAAGGATTTCAAGAACAAAAAAAAAAGGTATTCACTTCTTTCCTGTGACATGAGGCTGTCAACTTCTACCCCTACTTCCAGGAAGCATAGTGAAGGCAAACCCTCCCAAAGAAAAGTAATTTTCATGTTAACATTAGAAATTTTTTTTTTTACATATATATATCTACGTAATCATGAGGGTCTCTAGAATCATCCAAACAAAACAAATCTTACAAGAGATCTATAGTTTTTTGTATTTTTAGTCAAAAGTCCAAGCGGCAACTATAGTTGCCGGTGGGCAATGACTTGTAAGTACATATATAATGGGGAAATGGGGTATAATGTGTTTAATGGGTTAATAAATCAAGGTTATTGGTCTTGTTTAGTGCTTTTTGCTTTCATATATTATATTGTTATATATTATATTTATTGTTAATTAATTATTTTTTTGTGTTTGTTATATGTGACCCTGGCTACAAAACCATTCATAAGGGTCAATTCTTGAATTAAGATTTATACATCATCTGAAAGGTGAATATATAAGCTTTCCATTGATGTATGGTTTGTTAGGATAGGACATTTGGCCGAGACTCAACTATTTGAAAATCTGTAATCTGAAGGTGCAAAAAAATTGAAATATTGAGAAAATCACCTTAAAGTTAAAATGAAGTCCTTAGCAATGTATCTCCACTCACAAAATAATTTTTTTATATTTACAGTAGAAAATTTACAAAATATCTTCACAGAACATGCTTTACTTTATATCCTAATGATTTTTTGCCATAAAGAAAAAAAAAACAATAATTTTGACCCACAATGTATTGTTGGCTATAGCTACCAATACCCGTGCGACTTCTGACTGGCTTTGGGGTCCAGGGTCACTATAGATGTATTTTTTTCAAATGAATGATGTAATTTAACTTTTTTGATTCACATGCTCTGTTAGAGCAACTTAATGGCTGGACTTTGTTCGGCACTATGTTCCACCACTTTAAGACTAATGGATTTGTTGTTTGGTTGTTTCATATTCAAGAATTATATGCTAGATGCAACTTTTTTGTGTTCACATTGAATGTTCTTCGACTTTGATTGATCTGTTGATCTGTTGAAAGCAGTTATTTTGAGTTAGATGCATAAATGTTCTCCTCCTATTCAAATTTTACATTGAGGGGTGCATACAACATATTTGCCCACCGGCAACTATAGTTGCCGCACATTCAAACACGTTTTTAAGAAAAAAAAACAAAAACCTGGGAAAAATAAATGCAGAACATGTTCACATAGGACACTATTAACAGGACTATATGCATGAAACCATTCAGAAAAATTTGGGCACAAATGGGTTAATGGAGCCAAACTCTCATTGATCGATCCGTCATTATAATAATTCTGTTTTTGCTCACTTGTTCTCTCAGAAGGCTGTTGCTGTTATGGTTTCACTGAAGCTGCGATCCGATTGGCTCTCTCTGCTGTGGTGGGCGTGGCCGGGGCGGTCATCCTGGTTTATGAATTCAAAACCAGAAACCTTCATCAGAAGAAGATCATGAAGAACGCAGCAACAAACACTCATCAACCAGATGTAGTTGCCTCTGAATGATTAGAGACATTTTTTCATTAACATCTCTTGCTGTAATATTTGATAGTATAATTTGAACTTCATATTACTTTTATTACTTCATGCCTCTTTGTTTTATAATATTAAATAAACATGCTTTTAATAATCTTTAAATCCTTTGGCCTTATTCCTGACACAACACTATCATTCAGCTCTTGTTTTTTCATCTTCAGTCTGTTAGTTTCCATAATTACAAGTTCAAATCTCTCCATGTTTTGTATTGTTTGCTGCATTACTAAAAGCGTAAAAAACTATTTCAGCATTTGGTGTCATCGTGTCGCTTTCATATGAGCACCTAACAAGACTAATTCAATCATTGAGAATAACACAGGCCTGTCCCATTGGCAATAACATAGAAAATTCATTTTATATTCTATATCAGCAATCACTTTTATCCAGAAAATATTAGAGACTCTATTAGACCATTAAAAAAAAGATAAACTACAGATGAAAATGTCTGGCAAAAGGTGGCATACCTTAATGCATCATGAGTTTTACCTTAAACACAGTTCTGAGAAGTTAAAAAATAAAACAGAGTGTGAAAGCAGAAGACAAGAAAACAAACAGCAGCACAGATGCAAAAATAAATGTGTGAATGTTAAATAGGTATTCAGTTCCACTCTGCTCTTAGTTTGATCTTTATCTCTCATCTCACTATTTTTGCATTCAGGGCCGTTGAACACATGAGTTTCCTGACATACTGACCTTCAGATGTTTGCCTTGATCAAGTTTCTCATTGTCCTTCAGCTGTTAAAATCATTGTTTGGTGTAGTCAGAGGTTTTCTGCTTCCCACAAACCATAATGAAACCATAATTAAAGCATGGTAAACACAAACTCCCAATGGTTTTGCTACAAAAGACAAAAGTTTAATAAATATAGTGTTATACTATAACTAAATCAACAGCATCAGCTGCATCAGTTTTTGTTAATGACTGATAACTTATTTACAAATGCATTATAAGTCGTTGATAAGCAGTTATATCTGCATGAATAACTTTAATATTATACCTGACAAATAGTGAGCCATTTTTAACTCGTTATGTTATAAATGCTTAATAAATGTATTTATTCACATATTTTACTCAGAACCAGATTTCCGGTTATTTCATGATGCAGCAAAAATATACTGTTATGGTGAGACTGAAGAGTGATTTATTTGTTTTTTTCTCAATAATATCTCAGACTTTACTTTGTGCATTACCCATGATACTCTGTAAAATGGCCATGATGCCTATGCAGAGGAATGTATAAAAACTGATTTCATGTTTATCAAGATGAAATGATCAAACTTTATTTTGAAAAAACAAACAAACATATGAGCACAACCACAACTTGATGAGATATTAATAATGAAAAATATGATTACTTTATTAGTTACCTGTGAACCCTAATGAAGGGTGAACCATTTATTTATGAGTTATAAATGTTATAAATAAAGACATGATTCAAGTTTCCACTTTACATTAAGGTTCATTTTCAAAAAACCTTTTGTTTTCTAACATTGCTTATGTCTCCTGACCCAAGACTGATTCATGACCCCTGCAACAAAACCTATTTACAACAATACAATAAATGAATAAAAATAAATAGCCTTCATTTATTGTCAGATATCACAATGGGTTTGTATGACACCATTTTTTGCAAAGCTGCTTTAGAACCATTTGTTTTGTGAAAAATAAAACACAAACAAATTTGAAGTGAAAATGCTTTAACATTTTAACAAAATAGTTTTTGCAATGGTGCAATTTAACTTACACTTAAATGACATTTTTCATTCAGATGATGATATACAGTTTCCCAACATACTGATGCACAGATGTCTGAGGTGAACAAATCTCTGAAAAATCATTGTTTTGGTTTAATCAGCCTTTCTTTTCTTCCCACAAACCATAACGAAACTCCACAGACCAACTAAACCACCAATATGAATCTTCACCCCATGAAAACCTTTTCAGCAAGCTCCCCCTTGTGACTGAATATGGAAACACATCTTTTTTTTCACTAATAATTTTAGGCCTTCAAAAGCTTTGACAATACTGCTTATTTGAATATTTGTACACGGACTCCATGAATGTGTTGAATCTGCTGATGCAATTACGACAGTTAAGAAAACTGATGCTACTGCGATAGAGATAATTTATGATTTTTAGTATGATTTCTGGGGCCTGCAGCAGCAACATGACTCTCATAATGCAGATGATGCTTTAGCGCCCCCTGTGACTGAATATGGAAACTCTTCAGGATAAGAAAGAAGCACGGTTTGGAAGATGGATTCATGATGAACTTACTCATTATATAAATTCTGAATTAAAAAAAGTGCGAAAATAGTGCAACTAATGTTTGACCTCGTCCGATCGTCCAAATGCTGTAAACGAGAGATTCTTCTTACAACCACTAGATGGACCTAGATATCTCTAAATGGAGAGATCTGAATAATTATGGTGTACATCATTAATAGAATATAGTATGATTTCACATGATCTTCTTATGATAGTCTGTGGACAATCTGTATCATGAAAACACATTAAGTTTTTTTTTTTGTAGACTTTTATTGTTCTTTTTTCTTCAAAATTCATAATATAAAATAGAAATAGAAAAGTAGCAGTAGTCCTCAGATCTAATGTAAATATTGTTGACACTTTACATGATCACACAGAATGTTAATTACATCTCTCTGATGCTATCGTTCATAAATACGTTTGTCGTCACGATCTGTTTTTGCTCCTTCCTCTTCCTCCTCGTTTCCCTCTTCCTCTCGTTTTCCCATCGAACACAGAACGAGCTGTAACCCATAGCAACGCCCCTCCTGCGTTCAGAATCATCCTCTGAGCTGGAGCTGCTTGACTCCGCCCTCGATGACATCAGCATCCTGTGCTGCGTAGCCCCGCCCACCTCTCCGCCCCTGGTCTCGTCCTGTATGTCTGCGTGAACCGCTGACCCTATGAATCCTCCTGCTGACGGCCCCACAGCGGCTGACGGCGAGACCTCGGTCCTGCCCTGTTTAGACGGAGAGGCCTCTTCCTCCTCCTCTTCCTCCTCTCTCTCTTTCCTCTTGAGGCAGGTGACGGCTCTGCGCAGGCGCTGGCTACGGATCGTCTGCCTCTCCTGCTGCTCCAGACGGAAGAACGAATCGATGCGCATCTGCGTCTGCACACACACAATAAGAGTGAGTCAACAAATAGACAACAATTATAACAACTGACAAAATATACAGTAACACTCAGATTTTGTTTTTGAACAGTCTCTACTGCATTTATTTGATCAAAACACTAAACTGTGATGAATTAATATTTCAATATATTCACTGTATTTTTGATCAAATCAATGCAGTCTCTTGTGCTCTTTCAAAAAAAGCTTAATTAATTAATCATAAACATAATTTATGAGCTTTTATGTATATTTTTGTCATTTTTATTAGTTTTAATTTCAATACTTTTTACTGTATTTTTTACTGTATTTTAATAATTGTATTTTACTAATTTTAATAGTATTTTAATAATATTTCAATATTTTTTAGGATAGCTTTAATTTCAATATTTTTTACTGTATTTTAATAATACTTCAATATTTTTACTGTATTTTTGATCAAATAAATGCAGCCTTAGTGAATAGAAGAGATTCTTTCAAAAACATTTAAAAAAAATCGTGATTAATTAATTGTAATCATAATTTATGAGCTTTTAAGTATTTATTTTCATTTCATATATTTCCATTTTTAGTTTTTTCTATGTAGCTTTAATTTACTGTATTGTTACTGTATTTTAATAATTTTAATTGTATTTTAATAATTTCAATATTTTTAGAATAGCTTTAATTTCAATATTTTACTGTTTTTACTGTATTTTAATAATATTTCGATATTTTTACTGTTTTAATAATTTATTTGTATTTTAATCATTTTAATTGTATTTTAATAATTGTAATATTTTTAGGATAGCTTTCATTTCAATATTTTTACTGTATTTTAATACAATATTTAATAATGTAATAATATTTAATAACTGTATTTTAATAATACAATTTCAATATATTTTTTACAGTGTTTTTGATCAAATAAATTCCACCTTTGTGAGCAGAAGATACTTCTTTAAAAAAAAAAACTATTTGAACAAGCAATCATAATTTGAGCTTTTATGTTTTTCATTTTAAGTTTTAGTAATTTTATCAGTTTTTTATATAGCTTTATATTCAATATTTTTACTGTATCTTAATAAATGTATTTTAATAATTTAAAAGCATTGTAATAATTTTATTATTTGTAGGATAGCTTTAAATTTCAATATTTTTACTGTATTTAATAATATTTCAATATTTTTTACAGTATTTTTGATCAAATAAATTCCACCTTTGTGAACAGAAGATACTTCTTTCAAAAAAAAATTTCAAGCAATCATAATTTGAGCTTTTATGTTTATTTTTCATTTTAAGTTTTAGTCATTTTGTCATTCTATATTTTTTTTTATATAGCTTTAATTTCAATATTTTTACTGTATTTTAATATTTCAATATTGTTACTGTATTTTTGATCAAATAAATGCAGCCTTGGTGAGAAGAGACTTCTTTTAAAAACATAAAAAAAAAAATAAATCGTAATAATTTGAATTTATGAGCCTTATATTTATATTTTAATTAAGTTTTAGTTATTTTATTTTATTATTTTTGATCTAATATCTATATTTTATATTCATTAAAGCTGATCTTCAGTAGTGGAGATGACCTGTTGCGTCTGGAGCTGTCTGAGCACCGGCTGTAGCGTTTCTTCAGTCTTCCTGCTGTTCCATCCGAAGCGGTTCAGGCAGAACGTTACACTGGTTAAGAAAATCTCCTGCAGTCATGCATGACGTGTGATAAACGCTATCACACTGTAAATGACATGAAGGATATTCTTTAATGAGCTCCAGGTGTGGGCGGCCCCAGCTGAACGCGGCGTCTGATTGGTCGACGGTGGGCTGCAGGTAAGCCTGGGCCACAGCAGGGTTGGGAAAACCAGGATGAAGCTGAAGATTCCTCAGTTTCTTCTTGACTTTTGTGTCTTTGGGATTGGCAGACAGCTTCTTATTCTCCTGAGCTTCAGCCCACCATGCACTACATCACACAGAACACACACATTTAAAAAAAAAAATACAAAATTATACAAAAAGCACAATCTTCCTATAAAAAACGTAGTAATTTAAAAGCCTCTGATTAGTTGTTTCGTTCACATGCTCAACAGACATGTCTGTGATTGGCTAAAATGCTCAATGATGCAAAAACATGTTGTAAAAAGAAACCTTTGACACTCTTCACAGATCTTATCAGCTAAACTTCTAACATCATGTCGAAAGATGTCGAATATCAGTAAAACCCAGAGCATCGTTGTCACTGTGAGTGATTTATAAGTGTGTTTCTGACCTGAGCTGAAGGAGCGGCTCTAATCCAGCGCCGGGAAAACTCATTGAGGATCTCCATCCCTGTGACGAATCCCACTCCGGGAATCCCCTCGGTGTAATCGCTGCCCAGCAGATACGCCAGATTGATCAGTTTGCTCCGGTCCAGACCTACAGACCGATACAAGGAGGGTTTGTGTCTCTTTCGTAATAATTTAAAGGGATCGTTCTGGCAAAAGTGAAAATTCTGTCATCAGACAAACAGTTTTTGGTCCCCATTGACCTCCATAGTATAGAAAAAAATACTATGAAAGTGAATGGGGACCAAGAACTGTTCGGTTACAAACATTATTCATAATATCTTGTTTTGTGTTCAACAGTATAAAGAAATTAATACAGGTTTGGAACAACATGAGGGAGAGTAAATTAATGCATAATTTACATTTTTGGGTGAACTATCCCTTTAACACACAGTTAAAAAATTAACAGTAAAAATACTACAGTAAAAATTACTATATACTGTGAAAAACTGTAATAAATCTAACAGTAAAACACTATTAAATTGACAGTTTTTGGAAGTGAAAATGAACAATCTTGACATTCCCACAATCACATTTGATGGTGTTTCAGTAAAATAATTTAGTTTTTCTCATCAGTTATGTACATTAGGGTTTTATCTTATGTTGTTAAATGAATGTTTATTTTAATATTTTTAATTTGAGTATTAAAAGGGTAAAAAAAAAATGATTTTAGTACTTCAGTAGGTTGGAATAATAGCATTATCTCAGTTAATGAAATATGTTATTTTACTGTAAATTTAAGTAAAATACATAAAGCTTAAAATGTCTCTACTGTATTTTTTCAAAGTAAAGGCTTTTACTGTATATTTTTTTTCTTTTTTTTTTTTACAGTACAGTATTGCAGATCAGGGTTATTATAAACTAATGAAAATATAACTAGAAAACATAAAAACTAATTATAAATATTGCAGATTCGGTCATTTCCTCACCCAAAACTTTTTTTTACTGTAAAATAAAATTCTAAATATTAATAATTATGATAGTACTGAAATGATTTCGCTCACCTAGTTGGTTCTGCATGTCAGCTGACTGGTAATGCTCCACGTATTTGTTCTGGTTGAAGAAGTTCTTGTAGACGTGCCGGCCGCCGAAGAGCCAGATGTCGCTGTCGTCGGTGATGGTGCCGTGCGTTTGGTCCAGGCGGTCCAGAGCCGCACACTGGGCTTCAGCCTCCATGGGCGCCACGATGAACGGCACACCGAACAAACGCAACAGCTCCTGAGAGAAACATGCATATAACAATTGTGTTATACACACAATATAATATCAGGATAATATATATGAATGTTTTGCCTGTCGATTCAAAGTTAGCATCATCTGAAATCTTGGCTTTGGTGTGACGAGGCTGACCTGACTCTCCTGGCACATCTGACCCGTGACGCTGGTGCTGCTGCGCTCCTGCTGCTGCTGCTGCTCTCTCAGACTCGTCTGCTCGTCCTGCAGGTGTCTGTCCAGCTGCAGCAGCTCCTCCTGCAACACACACACACACACACACACCGCAGACGGCTTCAGTCACAATCAGGGTGTCGCAGGGGGTTTAATTCGGACTTATTCTTATACCATTGAAGACTTTTTATGGCCTTAAATTTGATGCAATTCGGTGTAGGAGTTTAAGGATCCTGTGAGATGTACCGTGTCGATGTGATCCCACTCGCTAGCAGCAGCAGGAGCTTCATCTACGGCCTCGCTGACTTCATCACTCTTATCTGAGCTCTGAATGCCAGACTCTTCCTCTCTGCTCTCCTCCTCTTCCTCCTCGGTCTCTTCTGAGGGGCTTTTATCGGCTGCTTCTTCTGCTTTGACGTGAGATTGCTGTGTTTCAGGTGGTTCCTCCACATCAGACACCTCAATAAAACTCTCTGCAGAGACCAAATGAACAAATCACTCCATCGTTGTTTTTTTTCAGTAAAAACCTCTTTTAAAAACTTCCTTTAAGCCAGGGGTTTGTGAGCTGATGAATGCTTAAATTACATAATTAATTACATAAAGAATTCTAAAAAAAAACAATTAAAATAAATCACTTAATAAAAATGAATTAGATCATTAAAATGTTAAATTAAAATAAAAACAATCAAATTAAATCATAAAATAAATAATTCAAAAAAAAAATAAAATAAAACATACTAAACATTAAATCATTAAAATTTAATATAAATATGCTAAATAAAAATACACTTATAAAAAGGAATTAAATCATAATTTAAAATAAAAATAAAAACAATAAAAAATTAAATAATAAAAAATTAAATAAATAATTCTAAAATAAATAAAAATAAAACGTAGTAAAAATCATTTAAATTTAAAATAAATATTCTACAATAAAAACAATTCAAATAAATCACTTAATAAAAATGAATGAAATTATAAAAATGTAGATTAATTAAAATAAAATAAAAAAATTCTAAAAATTTAATAATTTAAAATTAAAACAATAAAAATTAACAATGAATTCATAAAAATGTAAAATTAAAATAAAAACAATCAAAAAATTAAAAACTATTCTAAAATAAAAAACATACTAAAAAAGAATTAAATTATTCATTTAAAATAAATAATTCTAAAAACAAATCTAAAAAAAAATTGATTCATAAAAATGTAAAATTTATTTTAAAATAAATAAAAAATAATCAAAATAAAACACTAAAAATAATATATGCGCCCCCTGTCTGCCATTGGTTGAACGAACCGATAGTCCCGCCCCAAACTCACATCATTGGTTGAATCGGTGTTGTTGTGTCAGACTCGTCAGGATCAAACAAACAAATAAATGTTTTGAAACAGCGTTTCACACTAATCAGTGTATTTAGGCTTCTTCCACTATTATTGATTTGACTGCACTGACACTATCAGATTGAACTGAATAATGACTCTATTGTCTGAATTTAAATGCGTCTCACATTTGATGAAGTTTGCATCACTGATTCTGTTTATTACTGAATCAATCTGTGTGTATTTGTACCTTCAGAGCTGCTTTCCTCATCATCCTCACTCTTGAGTTTGTTTTCTTCCGTTCTGTCTGTATTCACAGGTAGATGATCAGAGGAAGTGTTTGGGTGTCTTTGCTTCAGATGCAGATTTACTGTGGCGTCTCGTGGCTCACGTGTCTCTACTGCAGAACCGGGAATAAGAGGCGATTTGGCCTGAGGCTTTGGTTCTGAAGACTCTTCCTGTGAGGAAACGATCGCACCCGCTTCATCCTCGTCCTCTGAGCTGCTCGTGATGATGTACGCCCTGCGCTTGTGGACCGTCGGCTCCGTGACGGGGCTCTGGATGGTCTGTAGAGTTCGAGGTGACACGCTTCCATCTTCATCATCTGATCCAGTCGCACTGCATCCTCTGGTTTTGCCGGCTTCCTCCTCAGAGCCGCTGTCCATCATGGCGCTCTGGATGGCCTGTAGAGTTTGAGGTGACACACTTCTATCTTCATCATCAGATCCAGTTGTCCTGCGTCCTCTGGTTTTCCTCTGGATTTCCTCCTCAGAGCCGCTGTCCATCATGGCGCTCTGGATGGCCTGTAGAGTTCGAGGCGACGCGCTTCCGTCTTTTTCATCAGATCTAGTCGTCTTGTGTCCTCTGGTATCGATGGCTTCCTCCTCAGAGCCGCTGTCCATCATGGCGCTCTGGATGGCCTGAAGTGTGCGAGGAGACGCTGGTGCTCCTCCTGACACCGGCAGATCCTCCTCAGCACAGGAGGATGAGGAGGAAGGCTTGTTCTCCTCCTCCTCTGTCATGGGCCGCCACAAGGGCTCCGGCTTTCCTTTAGGCTTCCCTTTACGTTCCCACGGACAGCTGGACCACAGCGCTGGAGCCGACTGACTCTCTGGAGCGCTGGGCTTCTTCTGAGACCCTGAAGATCAGAATAAGAAAGTTTTGCCGTATTTTAGTAGGACATTAGCAGATTTTTTTTTTATTCATCAAGGATGCATTAGATTATGTTTCTGCCACTGAATAAAAAATAAAAAAGGTAATTGTGACTTTTTATCTCACAATTCTGAATTATTTTTCTCAGAATTACGTGATATAAACGTACAATTCTAAGGAAAAAAGTCTTTTTTAACCTCAGAATGGGTATTTTAATACTCAGTTCTCATAATGAGATTATGAGAAAAAAGTCAGAATTGCAAGATATAAAGTCAGAATTATGAGATATAAAGTCAGAATTGTGACAAAGTCAGAATTGCGAGATATAAAGTCAGAATTGCAACAAAGTCAGAATTGCGAGATATAAAGTCAAAATTACGAGTTATAAAGTAAGAATTACGAGATATAAAGTCAGAATTGCGAGATAAAAGTCAGAATTGCGACAAAGTCAGAATTGCGAGATATAATGTCAGAATTACGAGATAAAAAGTCAGAATTGCAAGATATAAGTCAATTACGAGATATAAAGTCAGAATTGCGAGATAAAAAGTCCGAATTGCAGTCAGAATTGCGAGATAAAAGTCAGAATTACGAGTTATAAAGTCAGAATACGAGATAGTCAGATTGCGAGATAAAAGTCAGAATTGCGAGATAAAAGTCAGAATTGCGAGATATAATGTCAGTAAAAAAGTCAGAATTGCGATATAAAGACAAAAGTCAAATTGCGATAGAGTCGAGATATAAAGTCAGAATTGCGAGATAAAAGTCAGAATTGCGACAAAGTCAGAATTGCGAGATATAATGTCAGAATTACGAGATAAAAAGTCAGAATTGCAAGATATAAGTCAGAATTACGAGATATAAAAGTCAGAATTGCGAGATAAAAGTCCGAATTGCAAGAATTGCGAGATAAAAAGTCAGAATTACGAGTTATAAAGTCAGAATTACGAGATAGTCACGAGATAAAGTGCGAATATCAGATTGCGAGATAAAGTCAATTGCGAGATGTCAGACGAGATATAAAGTCAGAATAGATTCAGAATTGCGAGATATAAAGTCAGAATTACGAGATATAAATCAGAATTGCCAATTACGAGTGCAGAATTGCGATATAAAGTCCAGAATTACGAGATATCAGATTGCGGAAAGTCAGAATTGCGCAATCAGAAGTTGCGAGATATAAAGTCGACGACAGTCAAATTACGAATAAAGTCAAAGATATAAGTCAGAGATATAAAGTCAAATTGCGAGATAAAAGTCAGAATTGCGAGATAAAAAAATAAAGTCAGAATTGCGACAGTCAGAATTGCGAGATAGGAATTACGAGATAAAAGTCAGAATTGCGACAAAGTCAGAATTGCGAGATAAAAAGTCAGAATTGCAACCAAGTCAAAATTGCGAGATAAAAAGTCAGAATTGCAACCAAGTCAAAATTGCAAGATAAAAAGTCAGAATTGCAACCAAGTCAAAATTGCGAGATAAAAAGTCAGAATTGCGAGTTATAAAGTCAGAATTACGAGATATAAAGTCAGAATTACGAGATAAAAGTCAGAATTGCAAGATATAAAGTCAGAATTACGAGATAAAAATCTGAATGATTTCTAAAGGATCATGTGACACTGAAGACTGGAGTAGTGATGCTGAAAATTCAGCTTTGATCACAGAAATAAATTATATTTTACTATATATTCACATAGAAAACAGCTGATTTACATTGTAATAATCTCACTTTTTTTTTACTGTATTTATGATCAAATAAGTACAGTAAAAACATTTTAAAAAATCTTACCGATCCCAAACTTTTGACTGCTCAAAGCTACAGATGTGAACTAAAAGCCATTTGACAGGATTTTCCCAGACCTTTGATGAGGATGTAGTGGGACGAGTCCTCAGACACGAGCCGGCGGACCTCCATGTCGTGATCTTTGCTCTCCGCTCCTCCAGAGCCGCGCTGGTTCATCTCCTGCTCCACTCCCTCCAGACGCTGGTTGAGCTTGTTCCTCTGCAGAAGACCGGCCAGCTGATACTGCGAGAACTCGCCTGACCTCTGACAGACCAGCGGCCGGAGTTAAAGACATTGATGAACAAGACAGAAACACTGAGGATGTTTGTGACCGGCGTTACCTCCGGTGGTTTGTGGTACAGTGTACGTCGCCTCTTGTTGAATTCCTTCAGTTCTTTCAAGATTTCGTGTTTGATCTCCGGAGGCATGAGGGAAAACTCCTCCGAGTTGATGTCTACAGAGTTAGGATTGTCATAGATCTCTTCCTGAAGAAAGAAATCACGCTGTATATAAGCATTAACATCTGTGAAGCTGCTTGGAAACAGCTCGGATGTGATTCCTCTCACCTGAAATCTGCTGAAGGTCGATTCGTCTCCGTCTCTTTCCTCCTCTGAACTACATTCATAAAGATTCAAATGAAGACATTTTCCTTCATCATCATCATCATGTGTTGTTTGTCCCTGACCTCACCTGCTCTTGTCTTGGTCCTCGTCCGGAGGAAGCGCGGGAAGAACGTACAAGTCATCCTGATCATCCCGCCTCACAGACGACAGGCTGGGAATTGATTCCTGACTGCGGGAAAAGAAAAACAGCACGTTTTTGAACATGTTTTGAGCTGTGAACGTGAATTAAAGCTCGTACCTTTGATCCCCGAGAGCTGCTTTGATGGCCTGTCTCTTCAGAAACGTCCGGAGGAGTTTTTCATTGGTCTGTCGGGACTCGCGGCTCAATTCCTCCCTCTGCTGTCTCCGGATGGCCTGAGCGGGTTCAGATTGTTGTTATTCCTCCGTGAACCTCAGAAGATGTTTCACACAAAGATTTAAAGCTCACCAGCGTCTGTTTCTTGAGCAGCGGCGCGTCTCCATCATACACAAACACGGGTCGGATGCGGAAGAACAGCAGCTTGCAGAGCCGGTGGAAGAGCGTGAGGAGATGAGCATTCTGAACCGCGTTCCCGTCTCGATCCCGAACACCTTTGACTGCCTGATTCAGCCAGATGCTGATGTCTGTCACCAGTGAGTCACGGACACAAACTGACCAATGATGCTGACCGTTTAATACAATCAGAGTCATTTTCATTATTGCATTACAGTCGTGGGAATTTGGGAGAATGTGTGTATATATATGTGTGTGTTATCAAAACAAAAAATTTAAATTTTGGTTCACGGTCACTAAGGGGCGCCAAAACGACCGATAAGAGCGGAGCCACTTTTACTAAAATGGCTATAACTCGAGAATGAGACATTTGCACTCGCTCAATCTTTGGTCACGATACAAAATTGCGTCTATTGGCCAATAGGTGGCGGTATAACTTGAAAAAAACATGAAAACAGCTGTAACTATGCAAACGTTAGTCCGATCGACTTGAAATTAGGCATGCAGTGTCTTGGTCCAAGGGGGCATGATGGTCTATGAGGACATTGGCGTATCTCAAAAAACATGGCCGCCATCAGCCAATGAAGTTTGAGCACCTATTGGACAAGGTTAACGGTGGCCGATCGGAACAAAACTTGATGGGCATGATTGACTCATGGGCCTGGAGGTCTGTAAGAATTTTGAAAAATTGGCCACAAGTTGGCGCTAACGAGTTTTATGCCTCAGTAAACATATGGAGTTTCACAGATCCACGCAATATTCATATCAATTGATAGATCTCCTCATGCTGAACATCTTTGCCTCAAGAACCAATGCTGTCAATCAAATCATTCATTAATTATTCGCAAATATGTGAAAAACTTTTGCGAACTAGTCCTAGGTTTTTCGCCTGATCGGAACGAAACCAGTGTAGGACAATCTAGATCAATGGACGCTCTAGATCAATAATTATCAAAAGAAGAGTTGAACTTTACCCCTTTGGGTCGCAATAACTGGGTCATTTAGAAAATGGGCGTGGCTAAATATACCCGAAAGCCTATAAAGCCTAAATGAAAACTCAGAACTTCACAAAAATAAGTGAGCACATGCAGCATATGACTCTAAAGAAGCACACCAATTTTTATAGAGATTGGACCATAGGTGGCGCTATAACTGTTAAAAAACTTTAAAAAACATCTGTTTTTAATGGTTTAAGATGAAAATGTATATAACTTTGGGTGTAGTCGACTTATTTTCACGGGAGTCACGTCTTTAGACTCCTGAAACCTTTCTGAGTCCAACGATACCAGACTTGCCAGATTTGGGCTCATGGTTTGTGCAACATTGTGATTTAGCGCTTAAAAACGTTTGCGAATATCTTCGAAACCGTTAGTCCGATCGAGACGAAACCACCGTAGGGAAACACGGCACCTAAGTTGGTTTACTATATGGTAAAGCCCAAATGTCAAAATTTTGATAGGAAGTGGCAAAAAAATCCAATCAAAGACGTTTTTGGGTCATATTTTATGCTCTCATATATATAAGCATCTATTATTTCAAAACGAAATGAGATATTTTCACCAAAATTAACACACGTGTATGGGCACACTTAGGACACGGCTATAGGCGCTATAACTGTCAAAAAACCTTTAAAAACCATATTTTTCCTCACTGAATTGCCTGTATTGGCTGTAAATGGTATTTTCCATCTATGATCTAAGTGTTTACATACTTGCTAAATAAAATATAATGACTTTTTATGTGCTTAAAGGCCTTAAAGTGCTTGAACCCCGGTAAATGCAGCTTTGATTATGTGTGTATTTGCTGTAGTGTTTATTTAGGGAAGAAGAGAGTCAATCCTGCAGGAAAGGATACCGACAGCCAAGATCTTCCCCTCCAGAGTTTCGGGATTGACGGGTTTTCCCGTGCTTTCCAAGAGCCTCCACAGTCCATGAACTCCCATCACACCTGACCACAGCAGGAAAACATCATCATCATCATCATCATCAACTTTCACACAGTGTAAAGCAGAACCGTGAGAAGCCCTGTCAAAATTATGACGTAAATTAAAATTATGAGAGAAAAATAAAAAAAAGAATGAAGGTCAAAATTTTGAGAAAACCATGTAAATTATGAGATTAAACAGTCATAACAGTGAGACAAAAAGTCAAAAACTGTCCGACTTTTTATGTTATAATTATTATGACCTAGTACATAAATAATTACCTCATAATTATGACTTAGCATGTTATAATTTTGACTTTTTATATCATAATTATGATTTGGTGTGTCAGAATTTGGAAATTTTACTCAAACGCTGTAGAAATACAAAACCGCGACAACAACAATAAAGTGGTGATGAATCTATTATTTGTGATTATAATGGGATTGTTTATTATTTATTGTTCAGATGTTAAAATGATGATATTTTATAAAAATCACACACAGACCTGCTGCTCACAGCGTCTGAACCATAACATCCGGTCCGCTGGAAACACATACTGAGCACTTCCGTTCCGCCGCTCATCAGTTCCGCCGCGATCAGCTGCTTCCGCTTTTAACATGGATTCCGTGAGCGCGACACTGTGAGGTACGTGGCAAAATTTTATATGAAACAAATACAAGATTTTATTACTTAATTCGTTCATTAATGTCTTCGTGATTTAATGAGATTCGCGGCTTTACCTGCCATCATCAGAAGCGAGTGTTTGTTGTGTGACACACTCCTGATAAACAGAGATAAACTACACAAAGGTCGAGACTGTTTATCTTTATTTGTTTATCATGTTTTGAAGAAACTGATTTCTCTGGTGAGTTAACTAGTGTTGAGCTGACTGATGTAAACATCTTTCATTATTATATATTAATGACTAATTAATCAGGTTTGATCAGGTCAAGACAATAAACCAGCTTTACTGGATTAATCCTGACTAACTAATGCTTATTATTTCTTATTGTCGTTTGATTTGTTATAGTTATATTCATATTTAAACCACACACCAGTGAACAATAAAATTGCCAATGTGTTTATCTATCTATATCTATCTATCTATCTATCAATCATTGTATTTGTTTATTAAAATGGACTTGCGTCATAAAATGTTAATAAAAATATACATTTTTGTTTTAAAATTAAACAGAAATTATTAAAATATTTTATTGTAAATTGTAAAATATAAAATTTGTTTATTACAATGTAATTTTATTATAAAACATAAAAAATTATTAGTAAAATGTTATTTTTATTATAAAATGAAAAAATAAAATAAAATGTTTATTAAAATGATATTTTATTATAATATTTAAAATATAAAATTCGCTTTTTACAATGTTATTTTATTATAAAACTAAAAAATAAAGGCTTTATATATTATTTTTTATTTAAAATGTAAAAATATACAATTTATATATTTTATTTTTAATAAAATTTATTAAAATCTTATTTTTATTATACATTTTAAGATGTAAAATTTGTTTATTAAAATGTTATTTTTATTATAAAAAGCAAAAATGTTTTTATTATAAAATTTATTATAAAAAGTTTACAAATGTTTTTATTATAAAATGTAAAAAAAGTTTATTAAAATGATATTATAATATACAATTTATTTTACAATGTTATTATAGAATGTAAAATATAAAGTTTATTTATTAAAATGTTAATTTTTGGTATAAAACGTAAAAAATAAAAGGTTTATATATATTAATTTAAAATTTTAAAAATGTATGTTTTTTTATTTTTATTATACAATTTTTAAAAAAAAATGTATTAATGTTATTTTTATTATAAAATGTAAAACGTTAAATTAGTTTATTAATCTTATTTTTATTATAAAATGCAAAATTTGTTTATTATAATGTTATTTATTATACAATTTTAAAATAAAACTTACTACAGTGTTAATTTTGTGCAGGGGTCTGGACTTGCATGCTAATAAAGTACATTTTTGTATAAAATTTGAAGAAAAAAAAGGTTTATTAATATGTAAAAAATTTTATTATTATAAAATATATATATATATATATATATTTTTGCTGTGCATGAGTCGTCTAGAATGCTGCAACATAACATTTTAATAAAAAATCTAACATTTGTGTGAATGTGTTTTCAGGCGGTAGATCGTGAAGGACAGTCATGTCGGCTGAAGTGATCATCAAAGGTGAGTCCATCTGTCCATCATCATGTGATGTTCACAGTAAGTCAGATCATCAGCTGATCTTCTGTCGCACGTCTGTCTCAGATGTGGCTGTCCGCGGCCCCGGCGACGGCATGGAGACCTACAAGCCTCCGGTGGCCCCTGAGCTGTCCGTGGAGGCTCCGCTCCTGAAGCTGGCCTCTCCGAAGCGCAGTCCGAGAGCCGCGGCGCCGGGAGTCTTACACCTGGGGAAGGTGAGCAGGGACGCCTGCACGGAGCTGGAGGCCGTGAGGATCGTGGTTCCCCGCTCCGCCATCAGCCGGAGCGCTCGCGCGCGCCTCACGCTGAAGACAGAGGGTCCCCTCAGCACGGGGACGAGCGTCCTCCCTCACCCGAGCCGCTGGACTACAGGAGCGCCCTGGAGAAGCTGCAGAACTCGGAGCGCCGCCTGCTGCAGGATAAAGAGGGCCTGTCCAACCAGCTGCGCGTCCAGACAGAGGTCAGACCAGCTTGATTTGACCATTTCTGTTAGCTTTAATATGATTCAATTCACATTTATTTGTATAGCGCTTTTCACAATACATACAGTTACAAAGCAGCTTCACAGAGAATACATCAACATTACACTTTAGAGTGATGTGGAATCAGAGATGACTGTCAATTTCAGCAATACATATACAAATCATGCAGTTAGCTAACAATGTGTTAATTTAAGGCAGAACCAATGAGAAGTAATGAAAACATGTTAACAATGATTAAATTTGGATGGTTCATGTTGATCCAGCATGTTGATAATTATATAATATCTTGTTGTTAGCATTTGAATTAAGTTTTAGTTTTTAATATAATTATTTTTTTGTTTTGTTTAGCATTTTAGTAGAGCTTTAATTATCTTCATTTATATATATTTTTGCATTTTAAGAAGTTTTAATTATTTTTAATACAGTTAAACCATTTTTGTTTTTAACATTTTAAGTTGTAATTATCTTAAATATAATTAAATGATATTTAATTTTTTTCACATTTTAGTTTTAACTATCTTTAATATATTAAAAAAAAGTTTTTGCATTTCAATTAAGTTTTAATTATTTATTATGTTTTAGCATTTTAATTCTTTTAATTCTTTTTAATATAAATAATTGATGTTTTTGCATTTTAATTGTTATCATTTTCTTTTTAATATAGTTAAATTATTTTTTTGTATTTTTAGCATGTAATCAAGTTTTTAATTATGCATTTAAATAAGTTTTAATTATTTTTAATATAATTAATATACATTTTTTTTTAACACACCTTGGTTTTAATTGTCTTTAATATATTTAAATATATATTTTTTTTAAATATTTTTGTTTTGCATTTTAATTGTTTTAATTATTTTTAATATAATTATTAAGTAAATAAATTTTATATATATATATATATATTTAACTATTTTTAAATATACATTTTTTTCAAATAATTTTTTACTGCAGTTAAACCATTTTTGTGCTTTAAGCATTTTAATTAAATTTTAATTATTTTTTAATATAATTAAATATTTTTTGCATTTTAAAGAAATGTTCATTTTTAATATTATTAATTTTTTTGTTTTTAGCATTACATTTTAATTACGTTTTAATTAATTAAGTTACAATTATCAATAATATAGTTAAATTATTTTTTGTTTTTAGCATTTAGCAAATTTAATTAAGTTTTAAGTATTTTAAATTGTTAAACCACTTTTGTTATTAGTGTTTTAATGAAGATTTAGTTATTTTTAATGTAATAAAACAATTTTTTGTTTTTAGCATTTTAATTATATTTTATAAAGTTTTATAACCTTGTGTTTAGTACAGTGTAGTTTTACATTAGCTACATGCGTTTCTGACTTTATACACTGTGGAGATTTTAGTTCGATTCAGTGTGAAGAAGATCCTGTTTCCTGTGTGATGTGAACTACAGTAGAGTTCAGTAAATATTGTAAAGAAAGAAGTCTCTCCAATCCCTCATCTGTGTGTGTGTTGATGACGTCCTCAGGTGAACCGAGAGCTGAAGAAGCTGCTGGTGGCGTCGGTGGGCGATGACCTGCAGTATCACTTTGAGCGACTCGCGCGAGAGAAGAACCACCTGATCCTGGAGAACGAGGCTCTGGGGCGGAGCCTGACGCACACGGCCGAGCAGCTGGAGCGCATGAGCATTCAGTGCGACGTCTGGAGGAGCAAGTTCCTCGCCAGCCGGTGAGACTGACGTGACAAACACGTGATGATGATGATGATGACTGAAGCTGGAGTTCATCTTATAGGAATGTGATAGTGTGTTCTGTGTATATGCAGCGTTAAAGGCATGCAACACTGGGAAGAGTGTACCAGAGTTTGGGTGCTAAATAGGAAAAGGATGTTGTGAAAATGCTCATGTGTGTGTTTGTTCTTGTAGCGTGATGGCGGAGGAACTGACCAATGCCAGAGCAGCTCTGCAGCGGCAGACGCGAGACGCTCAGTGTGCGATTCAGGATCTTCTGCGAGAAAGAGACGAGTTCTCCAGAGACATGCTGCACACGCACAGGTACACCTTCAGACAGAGCTGTCACCGTGAGCTGAAATCAGTGTGATTGACAGTGTGAGTTTGATTGACAGGTCTCTGGAGCAGCTGCTGGTGTCTCTGCAGTGGGGTCGACAGCAGACGTATTATCCCAGCGCGCAGCCGCTCAGCACCGGAGAACTGGCCGCAGCCAATCACAAGCTCGCAGACGCCATCAACTCACACCTGCTGGGGAACGTGAGCGGCGGCCCGAAGAAGAGCCAGAACCAGAGCCGGATCCAGAACCAGAGCTCAGAGCTCTGCAACACGCCGGCCGAGAAGATGGCCGAGAAGGTGCGGTGCTTTCTCAAATAATTACTAGAAATTAATTCATCAGAACTTAATAATTAGAAATAAATAATTCTGTTTGACGAAACATTGCAGAAGCATCTCGCTGTTAGTTTAGATGTTTGAAAGCCTTCATGATCCTGGTTGTCGTTCAGGTGCTGCGGAGTCTCGACCCCATTTCCTGCTCTGAACAGGAAGTCGCCGCGTCCCCGTCTGACCCGTCTCATTCCCCCTTCCTGCCCGGTAAGAAGAGCATCGGCCGCTTCCACCCGTACACACGCTACGAGAACATCACCTTCAACTGCTGCGAGCGCTGCAGCGGCGAGCTCACGGTGCTCTGATGGACACCAGACAAACCCTCGTATCCTCAGCCATCGCCTCCATGGGATTCACTGGGTCAGATGTGGACGTGTCCGAGGGTTATTTCACCTGCATGATTATATATTTCTTCACTCAGAAGATGCTGTGCAGTGAAAGTGACACAAACTGACAATGACAAATTCATTATAGTGAATTATTCTTCTGCAGATTTTAAGATGTAAACGCTGTGAGATGTTGTGTGTGTTTATGGCTCAGCGTGTCTGAACGCAGTGCAGGATGTGTTCATGTAATGCTGACTAACCGTGACTGTGTTTCACACTTCATCTATATGAATCCAGCCGCACATTTGAAGTGTTTCTGGACCAGAGTGGATAAAATCTTTGTTTTTAAAGCATTTCAGTGATATTTTCTATCATTTTCCTTTACCAGAATAAATACTTTGGAGTGAAACGGTTTTCTTTTCTTGTTTTTACCCATCATGCTATTTGAAAATTATATTTTTGATTCTTTGATATATTAAAATTAGTAATAAATTAGAATAATAAGGAAATAATAATTAGAAATTAATTGATTTATCATGAGAAATTTCATTAGAAATGCATTAATTGGTAAGAATTTAGTTAGATAAAAATAAGAAATTAGAATATGAAATTTATTAGAAAATAATTCATAAGAAGAAAAATAAAAATTATAATACAGAATGATTAGACATTCATTAATTCATAAATTAATAATTAGAGTAATAATAATGAAATAAGAATGATAATTAAAATGCATTCATTTGTAAGAAGAAAATAATTTGATTAAAAATATGAAATTAGAATAAGAAATTAATTCATAAGAAATTAATAATTAGAATAACATGAAATTGAGAATTCATTAAACCGTAATTAAAAATTAGATTAGAATTAAAATTAGAAATTTGAATAATTAATTAAATATTAATTAATTAGAATTTTAATTGAATTGATTAATTTGAGAATTTAATTAGATTAAATGAAAATTAATTTTTAAGAATTGAATAAAATAAATTATTAGAATTAATTGTAGAATTTAATAATTAAGAAATTAGTAAAAATTAATGTAAGAAAAAAAAAAATTAATAGAAATTACATTAGGAATAATTAAAAATCCATTAATTTTTAAGAATTGAATATATTAAATTAATAATTAATAATAGAATAATAATAAATCAATTAATTTTTTTTCTGCCAATTTGATTTAATCATCATGAAAATAATGTCAAAATGCAAAACATGTTAATGCTCCGAAAAACAGGCTTTATCATCTTTATGTAAATAAAATTTCCTATTTTTATCTTTTGATTTTGGTGTGAAATATGAGCACAATTCGGTTTTTTAAAAAAAATAAAAAAAAATCAACCATATGAAATAAGAGGCACCTGAAATCATTTTTATTGACTCTAATTATCAATTAAAGGGAAATAAACAGTATTACATTCTTAACCTTCTTCCTCCCTCCACGTCTTTCTTTCCTTTCTTTTGTGTCCGTCAGTTTTATTCTTCTGCCCTCGAGGAGCAGCAGGTTCATCACGGACGGATTGAGTCTTTACAGTTCTCACATGCGCTCCGGTCTTCTGGCGCTGATGAAAGCCGCAGTGTTTCCTCTTCGGCACGAACTCCAGCGCCTCCCTCCAGCTGCCCGTGTCTTTAACCGTGGTCAGGATGCGGATCATCTGATCCAGGGTCAGATTCTTGGCGCCCGAGTCCCAGTCCAGATACTCGTCCAGCGGGAGGCGCGCTGTGGCCAGCTTGAGGCGTTTGGCGTTGGCCAGCGAAACGCCCGAGTGAATGGAGCGGTCCACCATCGCGCCCACGACGTACACCTTCCCGTGGTCGAAGGTGCGCAGGACGTTGCGCGAGTCGGCCGTGAGGTAGACCAGATCCTCGCGGGGAAACACGTCCACGGGTCGGCGCGCGGTGGCCGTGATGAGCAGCCGTTCCCAGGTTTCCTCTCCGTAGCGTTTGAGGAGCTCGCGGTGATAGGCGCCCCCTGGCTGCAGGCCGCAGAAGTGCAGGTGAAACGGGTCTGCGGCGCGGCGGTTCCAGCCTTCCGTCTCCAGCAGCTGCGACACAGTGTTCTCCATCTCCCGCCGCGTCATGTGCTGCTCGTAGCTCATGTCGTAGACCAGCGGCTGACCGAAGCGCATGGCCTGCGCCGCCCGCCAGTTCTGCAGCCGATCCATGGAGCTGTTCCAGAACTTATCAGGAAGGTGTTCTTGAGTCCTTCTCGCTCCTCTCGCTCCTCTGTTTCTGCGTCCGTGTCCCTCTCGGACTTCTTCTTATCCCGCTTCTCCTTCTTGGAGATCTTGTGCGCTTCTTTAATAGCGAGAAACTTCAGGAACTTCCTCTTGGCGGATTTGGTGGTCAGCGCGGTGAGATCCTCCAGCTGCTCGTCCGTGATGTTCTTCGGAACAAACTTCCCGGCCTGATGCCACATCTCCACCAGCTCGCGGTTGACGTCCAGCGCTGACGGACTCGGATCCAGCGCCTGAGATTTCATCACGGACTTCCACGCGTCCAGGTCCAGCTTCTCGGCTGCATCTTTCCTGGCTGTCCAGGTGGTGCTGATGGGTCTGACGGTGAGGAGCGTCTGAGTGCAGCTCCGTCTCACGGCCAGCGAACACGAGCGCAGAAACATCACGCATGCCTGGATCACCTGAAGAAGCAGGAAAAGAGGCGGAGTTACGTTACAAACACCGTCACTATATGAAGTCTTGATCATAAACAACATCTGCAAAGTTACGATGATCAAAGTTTAATGCAAAGGGAGATATTTTCTCTGTTAAAGAACTACAACAAACGAGCTTCTTCCTGGGTTAGTGACATCACAAACCACAAAATTTGCATAAACCCCACCCCCTTTGTTGTGTGTTCTTGGGGGCGGGGTTTATGCAAATTTGGGGTTTGTGATGTCACTAACCCAGGAAGAAGCTCGTTGGCCATGTTGGGCTGCTTTAGAGAAGAGGAAGAGTTGTTGTAGTAGAGTGTTGTTGTCATGCCGTCATTTTACGCCGGACTGCTTCACAAACGAGGGTCAATTCAACACAAAAGATGAACATGACGGCACATGCTAGTGGATGAGTTGAATCAACTCCACAGCAACTACATCAATTTATCCACTAACCATTCAGAAACGTCTAAAAGTTGTAACTTCTTCCTGAGTCTCTCCATCAGTGTCGACTCCGGTTTGAACAATGTAAGGCTGAACACCGTTACTGACAATCCTCATTTTGGCTGCGTGAGATTCTCCAGCTTTGTTGTTGTTGAGCTGTTAAAGCTCCGCCCTCTTCTGGAAAGGGGGCGGGAGCAGCAGCTCATTTGCATTTAAAGGGACACACACAAAAGCGGCGTGTTTTTGCTCACACCCAAATAGGGGCAAATTTGACAAGCTATAATAAATGATCTGTGGGGGATTTTGAGCTGAAACTTCACAGACACATTCTGGAGACACCAGAGACTGATATTACATCTTGTGAAAGGGGCGTTATAAGTCCCCTTTAAGTCACAATCAGTCTTGGTTTTAGATGTCTAACTTGTAAGACTAGTCTAAACAGTTCATGCAACTAGGTTCTCTCAAAGTTCTTCCACTAACATTAATAAAACGTTTGGTCAAAGTAATCTGGTTTTAATAATGTTCTCTAAATGCGAGCACAAAAACATCATGGAGCGTTCATTGAACGTTTAATTAACGTTTTTTAGGGGGAACATTACAGGCAAAAACATTTTTGAGATTTTGCGCTTTTTGGCTTTTCATAAAGTGTTTTTTCAGACTGGTGGAAAGAAAACACCCAAAATACACTTTTAAGTGTTTATTTTATAGCACTTTATCTATTTGCATCTATAGATTTAAATTACAGTAAATATCTTTAAAGGCCGTTTTCTCGAAATGAGTTTTTTCTCCACTTCAGCAGAACTTTACAGTTTTATTTCTATCTATATTCTGAAAGTTTTTACAGAGCGATTTGTTTGATATATAATTTGCCTGATTTTATACAACATTTTATTCCTAAAAAATTGTGAAATTTTTTTTCTGGCTGTTGATAATATTTTCTGATTTATGGAGTGATTAAAAGAGATTCCCTCTGTAAAAACCTTTGAATTTAATATATCCAAAAAATTACATGAGAATTTTGAACCTGACGTCATCCAATATTCAGATTTGTGTTCTAGAAATGTATGCAAATTAGTGCATATTTAATTAGATAACACCTCATTTACATATTTAAACATAACATTTAAAAAAAACTTGTAATACAAAAAAAGTTGCAAATTTTAATGTTCAATAAGCTGCTATTAGTTATTTTTGTCTCGCCTTCGTTTCAGAACGTTCAGAGAACATTCAAAAGTAACGGTTTCCAGAATGTTTGAAGAATGATACAATGTAATGTTCCCTTAACGTTTTTAGAACATTTAAACAACTGGATGTTCGTTTAGTTAAATTGTCACATCAGTAACATGCGATTGGCGCAAAAAAATGTATAATAAAGACTTAACAGAAACATTTAAACAGCAAAATAACAATTAATTATAAAACAGCAAGATATCACACAAAAAAAACTGTTCTGTTTTGGGTATAATTCACAAAAATATTCCAAGACTCATTTGAAATTAAGTGAAAATTCAGCATTTACGGCGATATAACAGAACTGTGACAACTAGACTCCTCTACATCTATTATAACATGCACACATATCACAAAAGCAAAATCAATTTACCATCAGCAGTATTTCTGTATATTCCCTCAGAAGTCAGTAAGGACACACGCTGCTGCTGTCATGTGGATGTCTGTGTGCAACAATAAAAATGACCGTGCTGATGTCCTTTCGCTTATTAAATCAGATATCTTTAATAATTTGATATCGTAAAAGATGATTGAATGCCATAATGTGAAGTTATTCATGTTATTTAAAATAGTAAAATAACTACTATCACTAAAAGTAACACAACACATTTATGTTGCGATATGCAAAGGATGTAGGAACTTTTGATGGGGTTTCTAGTCGGCTCATATTTAGTGGTGCACCATCACACACTAATAAACATCCGCTAGAGTTTACACGCGTTAAACTTGTTAATTTTGTTTATAATTCTAAGTTTAATCGTCATGAGCTATTTCCTTCCTAAACTGTCGTGTAAAAAAGACATCGATGACGCGATTAAAACAGTCGCTGAGAAAGTTTTAGTGCTGCGATTCGGCAGAGATGAAGATTCCGTGTGTTTACAGCTGGACGAGATCGTGAGTCAATATGATCTTTATATTACCTTACTTGTTCTATATATCACCTCATTTAGAGTATTACAGTAAATACAGTGGTGTTCGTGTTGATTGACAGCTGTCAAAGACGGCTCATGATCTGAGTAACATGGCGAGTGTTTATCTGGTGGATGTGGACACGGCGCCGGTTTATACCAGATACTTCGACATCAGCTTCATTCCCTCAACAGTGTTCTTCTTCAACGGGCAGCACATGAAGGTCGACTACGGGTGAGGATTGACAAAACATCATCATCTGCCCTTCGTTTATAAAACATTTTAGCAATGTGTTAATCATGTTAGAAACATGTTAGCAGTTAAATCAGGGTAGAAACTTACTAGCCGTGTGTTAAAACATGTTAGCAATGTGTTACATCATGGTAGAAACATGGTACAAAAACATACTAAATCATGTTAGCAACATGTTAAACATGTTACATGCTAGAAACATACTAAATCATGTTAAAACAAACATTCTAGAAACATACATGCTAGCAACATGTTAAAACATGCTGAGAATGTGTTGAAACATGCCAGAAACATGCTAGTAACATGTTAAAACATGCTGAGAATGTGCTGAAACATGTCGGAACCTGCTAGAAACATACTAAATCATGCTAAAACATGTTAAAACATGCTGAGAATGTGTTGAAACATGCCGGAAACATGCTAGAAACTTACTAAATCATGCTAGCAACATGTTAAACATGCTTCACCGTATTAAATCATGTTAGCAGTTACATCATGGTAGAATTAGAAACTATAAATCATCTAAAAATACTTAAAACATGCTTGCACTGTACTAAATCATGCTAAACATTTAGCAATGTGTAATCGTGTTAGAAATGTAGCAGTTAAATCATTGTAGAAATTACTAGCCGTGTGTTAAAACAGTTAGCAATGTGTTACATCGTGGTAGAAACATGGTACAAAAACATATTAAATCATGTGCAACATGCTAGAAACATACTAAATGCTTGTTAAAACATGCTGATGTGAAAATGCAACATAAAATTATGCTAAAACATGTTAAAAACCTGGGAAAGTGCTGAAAACATGTCGGAAACATGCTAGAAACATACTAAATCATGTTAAACATGTTAAAAACATGCTGGGAATGTGCTGAAACATGTCGGAAACATGCTAGAAACATACTAAATCATGCTAGCAACATGTTAAAACATGCTGAGAATGTGTTGAAACATGTTAGAAACATACTAAATTATGCTAAAACATGTTAAAACATGCTGGGAATTTGCTGAAACATGCCGGAAACATGCTAGAAACATACTAAATCATGTTAGCAACATGTTAAAACATGCTTGCACCGTATTAAATCATGTTAGCTGTTACATCATGGTAGAAACATGTTAGAAACATACTAAATCATTCTAAAACATACTTAAAACATGCTTGCACTGTACTAAATCATGCTAAAACATTTTAGCAATGTGTTAATCGTGTTAGAAACATGTTAGCAGTTAAATCAGGGTAGAAACTTACTAGCCGTGTGTTAAAACATGTTAGCAATGTGTTACATCATGGTAGAAACATGGTACAAAAACATACTAAATCATGTTAGCAACATGTTAAAACATGTTACATGCTAGAAACATATTAAATCATGCTAACAAGCATGTTAGCAATGTGTTAAATCATGGTAGAATTATGTCAACATTTTAAAACATGTTTGCAATGTCAATCGTGTTAGAAACATGTTAGCGGTTACATCATGGTAGAAACATACTAGCTGTCTGTTAAAACATGTTAGTAATGCGTTACATCATAGTATAAACATGTTAGAAATATACTAAATCATGTTAGCAACATGTTTAAAACATGCTTGCACCGTATTAAATCATGTTAACAGTTACATCATGGTAGAAACATGTTAGAAACATACTGAATCATGCAATGTGTTACATCATGGTAGAAACATGTAAGAAACATACTGAATCATGTTAGCAATGTGTTAAACATGTTAGAAACATGGTAGCAGTTACATCGTGGTAGAAACATAGTAGCAGGGTTAAAACATGTTAACAGTGTGCTACGTCATGGAAGAAACATACTAAATCATGGAAGAAACATACTAAATCATGGCAGAAACATGCTTGCAACGTGTTAAATAATGCTGAAACATGTTAGCAATGAGTTCATCATGTTAGAAACATGTTAGCAGTTACATCAGAGTAGAAACATAGTAGCACTGTTAAAACATGTTAGCAGTGTGTTACGTCATGGTAGAAACATGTTAGAAACATGCTTGCAATGTGCTAAATCATGCGAGCAACATGTTAAATCATGTTAGCAGTTACATCATGATAGAAACATACTAGCCGCATTTTAAAATGTTAGCAATGTTCTGCATCATGGTAGAAACATGTTAGAAACATACTAAATCATGCTAGCTATGTGGTGCATCATGTTAACAACATGCTAAACATGCTAGCAATGTGTTAAATCATATTAGGAACATGTTATTAACATGTTAAATTATGTTAGCAACGTGTTAAATCATGTTAGAAACATGCTGACAATGTGCTGAAACATGTTGGAAACATGCTAAATCATGTTAGCAACATGTTTAAAACATGCTTGCATCGTATTAAATCATGTTAGAAACATGTTAGCAGTTACTTCAGGGTAGAAACATGTTAGAAAAACATATTAAATCATGCCAGCAACATGTTGAAACCATGTTAGCAATGTTAACAATGTGTTAAATCATAATAGGAACATGTAAAATGCTAGTAATCTGCTCATTCATGTCAGAAACATGCCTTCAATGTGTTAAATCATGATAGCAACATGTTAGCAACTTGGAAAAACACGTTAGCAGTGTTTCAGTATGTTTGTAACTTGCTAAAATATGTCAGAAATGTGCTAGAAAACATCTTTGAGTAAAATCTTCAAACTTCAAGCTTTTCAAAGTGAATTCAGACTTTCAGAAAAGGCTTTGTCAAGCCAACATCACAGTTTACCCATCTCACTTTCCTCATCTAGTTTCCTCTTCATACATATCATAATTGAATCCGGTTATTAATATCACTCCTCTCAGATTTTGATGTATTTCCACACATTCAGATCTCCAGATCACACCAAGTTTGTGGGAAGCTTCAAAACCAAACAGGACTTCATGGATCTGATTGAAGTGATCTATCGCGGCGCCATGAGAGGAAAACTGATCGTCCGAAGCCCGATAGACCCGAGAAACATTCCCAAATATGATCTACTGTACCACGACATCTAGCAGCAGTAATGGAGTCACTGATGGAGACTAAAGAGAGCTTTCAGATGCGTGTCTGAGCGAGAGGATGGAGAGTTTCCTGTGGAAACGACAGAATGAACTATTTATTACGCTTGTTTTGTGTCCTGACATTTTTATATGATGTTTAAAATAAAGCACATTGACTCACACTGAGCTGTACAAGATTCATGACCATTTTTTTCTATTTAAGGTATTTTGTGACACTTTTTGAAATTATCCCTAATTTATTTAAAGCTGTAATAATTATTTTCACAAGTATACAGACGTTATTCATGTACAATATGCTGTTGTTTAATGTTAATGATATGGTAATGTTATGCACAAAAATACCTTGTTATTCCAATTAAATATTTTTAAATAGCATTTATGTTTCTGTATTGTGTTATATTTTGTTAGAAAGTGTTTGTTGTAAGCCACGATTAATGTTTAGCTTATTCAAATTTCCATTTTTAGAATGGGAGTTTGCCAAGTCATCATTTAAAGGTGCCCTAGAATTAAAAATTGAATTTACCTTGGCTTAATTGAATAACAAGAGTTCAGTACATGAAAATGACATACAGTGAGTCTCAAACTCCATTGTTTCCTCCTTCTTATATAAATCTCATTTGTTTAAAAGACCTCCGAAGAACAGGCGAATCTCAACATAACACCGACTGTTACGTAACAGTCGGGATCATTAATATGCATGACCCCAATATTTGCATATGCCAGCTCATGTTCAAGGCATTAGACAAGCCAGTATTAACGTCTGGATCTGTGCACAGCTGAATCATCAGACTAGGTAAGCAAGCAAGAACAATAGCGAAAAATGGCAGATGGAGCAATAATAACTGACATGATCCATGATATCATGATATTTTTAGTGATATTTGTAAATTGTCTTTTTAAAAGTTTTGTTAGCATGTTGCTAATGTACTGTTAAATGTGGTTAAAGTTACCATCGTTTATTACTGTATTCACGGGGGCGGGGAGCGCGAGGATTTAAAGGGGCAGCAGTCTGAATCGGCGCATATTTAATGATGCCCCAAAATAGGCAGTTAAAAAAATTAATTTAAAAAAATCTCTGGGGTATTTTGAGCTGAAACTTCACAGACACATTCAGGGGACACCTTAGACTTATATTACATCTTGTGAAAAAACATTCTAGGGCACCTTTAAAGAGTTTATGATTAATGTATTTATTCATTTTTTATTTAATTTCTCTGTGCATTTCTACACTTTTTTGAAAAATTAAGTTTAATTTCTTCTTTTATTCTTTAACCTTATCTTTAAAACACAAATCCCTGTTTTTTTCTTATTGTAATCTTTATCTTTACCTTGACTGACTCTGATTTGGAAAGTGAAAAGGGTCGATGCAAACAGCAGATGGCAGTAAAGCTTTACTAAAGTTTCAGATCCAGTGTGAAGAAGAAGAGGAAGAGGAGGGCCCTGTCCCAAATGGCGCACTTCATGTGGACTTTCGGTCTCGTGGACTTAGATTGCGCGTGCTCGCCGAGTCTACGAGTCCGTAGGCCGTCCCATTTAGCATTTTAGCGCTCTGAAGTGTGCTCAGCAGCGCCCCCTTTGTACCCTTGAAGCGGTCTTCCGCGAAGCCCGCCTAGATTCAGGCACCGCACACTTTAACTACCCAGGAATCCTTGCGAAATGCCAATCAGACAACGGATGAGAGGAGATTTCGCTCAAGAGCGATTGATGACATGGTTGAGAAGAGAATATTTAAGTGTAGGTATCATTATGGTTTTTATGACCTAGGTGTACATTTTACCAGTTACTACAGTTTATACAAACATTATAACACAGTGGTTGATATCTCAAACATAATAATAGCGCGTTGAATAATTCGATTGCATTATAATTCATTAAAGGTGCCCTAGAATTTTTTTTTAAAAGATGTAATATAAGTCTAAGGTGTCCCCTGAATGTGTCTGTGAAGTTTCAGCTCAAAATACCCCATAGATTTTTTTTTTAATTAATTTTTTTAACTGCCTATTTTGGGGCATAATTAGAAATGAGGCGATTCAGGGTGTGTGGCCCTTTAAATCTCGTGCTCCACGCCCACAGAGCTCGCGCTTGCCTTGAACAGCATAAACAAAGTTCAAACAGCTAATATAACCCTCAAAATGGATCTTTACAAAGTGTTCGTCATGCAGCATGTCTAATCGCGTAAGTACAGTGTTTATTTTGATGTTTACATTGATTCTGAATGAGTTTGAGGCTGTGCTCCGTGGCTAACGGCTAATGCTACACTGTTGGAGAGATTTATAAAGAATGAAGATGTGTTTATGCATTATACAGACTGCAAGTGTTTAAAAATGAAAATAGCGACGGCTCTTGTCTCCGTGAATACAGTAAGAAACGATGGTAACTTTAACCACATTTAACAGTACATTAGCAACATGCTAACGAAACATTTAGAAAGACAATTCACAAATATCACTAAAAAATATTATCATGGATCATGTCAGTTATTATTGCTCCATCTGCCATTTTTCACTATTGTTCTTGCTTGCTTACCTAGTCTGATGATTCAGCTGTGCACAGATCCAGACGTTAATACTGGCTTGTCTAATGCCTTGAACATGAGCTGGCATATGCAAATATTGGGGTCATACATATTAATGATCCCGACTGTTGCGTCACAGTCGGTGTTATGTTGAGATTCGCCTGTTCTTCAGAGATCTTTTAAACAAATGAGATTTACATAAGGAGGAGGAAACAATGGAGTTTGAGACTCACTGTATGTCATTTCCATGTACTGAACTCTTGTTATTCAACTATGCCAAGATAAATTCAATTTTCCATTCTATGGCACCTTTAAATAAATAGAACCGAATGTCAGGGCTTCACTGAGTCAAGTATTTATATTTAAACCTGTAGATTCATCTGAAACTCACGCACATGTTTATTATGTGTTAAAATTGTAATCTTAGTTCAAATGGAACATTTATGTATTATTACAACTGTATACATTATTTAAATAAGCATGTATATATTGTCTAATGCCCAGGTGGCATAAGCAAAAGCAGGCTGTGTAGTTGAAATGGAGATAATATTTTGCAAAAGAAAAGAAACCTATTCTCGATGCTAAATATTATAATATTTGTATTAGATATTTGTGATATTTATCTAATAAAGGGACTCTTCTACTACGACGTCGGAGCGCAAAAATATGATTTCTCCATGGCAAGCCATCTCGCAAAAACAATGGTAAAAACAACAACAATAGGCAGCATATTCCCCGAACCTGCAGCTCCTGTCAAAAAACAACCAGAGCGTTATTTCCGGCGTGACGATCGAGTCTGTCCCAAAAATACCTCTCAATGCGCCCTCGTGGAGTCGCGCCAAGGGCCCTATAGATCTGCACTACATGACGTCACCAAAGTGTGGCCTCTGAGGAAGTCCACAAGTCCGGAGTGTGCCATTTGGGACAGGGCCAAGGAGGAATCTCCCGTCAGGATTTCTTTCTCTCAGTCTTTCAGGTTTTGGAAGCATAAACTCTCTTTCTCTCTTCTTCAGCAGTATTTCAGTCGTCATGTAACTTCATTATTCAGTCACTGTTAAAGTTCTCCGTTTGTCTTCAGCAGGTTTTGTTTGTAAATGTCGTCAGTCGGATGGGTGTGGCTCAGTATTAATAGAGAAATAGAGATAGAGAAATCAGAATTTAGTTGGAATCTACAACAATATGAAGAACTATTCGAAAATCTCCCTGTTTTTATTTATAATCTGTGGTAAGTGTGTGATTTCTGTTGATTTTGAGTTTAATTTTGAGAATTTAGTAAACAATGAACCATGTTTCTTTGTCAAAATATCTATAATGTTTTTGTCTGTTAGCTCTTTTGTCTTGATTCTTGATGTGAGTTTAATCTCTGATTGATGTTTGTGTTTGTTCTGCAGTGTTTGGAGATGATGTGAAGAGAGTGTCAGTGATGGAGGGAGATTCTGTCACTCTAGACACTGGTTTAACAGAATTTAATCATATAAATTGGCTATTTGGAGATTCATACTCATTCATTTCTAAATCTGATGGAAATGAGACCTCATATCCCCTCAATGACACTGAGAGATTCAGAGACAGACTGAAGCTGAATAATCAGACTGGATCTCTGACCATCAACAACATGAGAATCACAGACTCTGGACTTTATCATCTAGAGATCGATCATGACTATGTGACCTCAAACAAGAAATACAGAGTTGCTGTCGAAGGTGAGGATACTTTTTTACTTTTCAGAATAAATAGTTTTGAATGTGTTTTTGTTTTATAAATTGAATTAAACAGAGTTTTCAAGTGCAGCAAACACAGTTATAATGTGTTCATCAGTCTTACAGTGTTGTAGTTTCTCAATATCACAGTCATGCTGTTGTTCTGTATATAATCACAACTGTGATTGGGCCGCAGGTGATCACATGACTGATATTCAGAACAACCCATTTTGATTTTATACCACAGTACTATAAAAATGAACAGTGATTGACTTACATTTGATTTCACACACATTATGAGCAGATATTTTTAGTTTCATGCCACCAGTAGTTATAACTCCAAAACAAGTCAAAGCAGGATCAGTCGTTCTGTAGAATAAGGAAATGAAATTGAACATAGACAGGTTTATGATAAACGTTCCTGTGCTGTTATATGAAATAAGATCCTCGTGGCCAATCAGAGTAGTTTATGATAGATATTCATTGCTACTGTAAGTATTTTAAAGTAATGATTGTTTATCAGATGTCTGTGAAAACTAATGACTGTCTTCTTTATCTATACAGGATTTTGGTCTCATGGTCCTGTAGCAAAAGTAGTTGTCATTCTGCTGGTGTTAGCTGTTGTTATCTATTGCTGTAGATTTGTAAACAAGAAAGGCAAAACCGTGAGTATTACAGCTGATACAGCATGAGAAAAATAATGAGCTTTATTGTGCTGAAGTGGATCATGGTCAAAATCACTTCAGATTTTCTTCTCATTCTGACGTCTGAACAGCAGCTGAACCTCTTAAACACCAGATACAACATGCTGCTACAGCCTTAAATATCTATGGGTACACATGCGTCACGTGACAAAACATACATTATCAAATACCTCCATTTTTACAGTCCACAACACAAAAACTGTTTTCAAATTCTTCAATTTTTTTCCAAAAAACTTCAGGTTCTTTTTCTTATGTCTCTGTTTCTGTGTGCAGCTGTGACAGATGAAGAGAAGCCTGAATCCACCAAAGAGGATGTTACAAACTACCAATCAGCAGCAGCAGAGGATCCAAATACAAGATATTCAAAGTTGGTGAGTAGTTGGACATGCTGCCAAAACTCTGAAGATCCAGAAAAGTTGTAAAATTAATTAATTTAATTCAAATCTTGAGAAGAGATATGATTGCTTTGATGATGAACAGATTTAATTTAGATTTTTATTCACAGATAAACACACAGCATAAAGATTTTTATCTTAATTTAAGATGTTTGAGGTGTTTCAAAAATGAATTCAACTAAATCTAATATTTTGTTTGTCCTCCTTGATTTTTAGGAAATAACTGGACTATATATGACCTCCACATCTTCTCTAATTTCTATGATTTTCCTTTCAGGTTCCAGAGGAAAAAATGCAAATGAATTTTAGAGATTCCACTGTTGAGTAAAGAAGATCCGAATTCAGTATGTTAAGGCTTGTCCACAAGTGCCCTATCAAAACATTTAGTCATTTTTACACTCACTCATGTAGGAATGACAAGAGAAGTTTTCATTTATCAGACTGTATATAAGTGTTCATGACCATCAAGTGCCAAATTCAGTCAATGTATGTTACACTAATTATATAAACTTCTCGTCTAAGTTCAGATTCTTACAGTATTTTGATATTTTTAATACTTTTTCAATTATTTTTTTGTTTCTTCTATAGACCTTTTTCCGATGAGTGTCACCATTACAAATTCTAACTTCTGATTGGATGCTCTCCTGTTCCGGTCTCCATAGGAACCCGTTCATCTGTTTTCAGTGTAGCTTCATGTCATCGACACACTCATTAAACTTTGACGGGTGAAACACTGACACAAGACGGTCATTGAGACACTGTAAAGTGATGGTGCTATGGAGCCATGTGCTTTTTAAACAATTTAAAAGGTTAGTTCACCCATTAATTACTCACCTTCATGTCGTCCCAAACCTCTAAGACCTTCGTTTGTCCTCAGAACACAAATTAAGATATTTTTGATGAGATCCGAGGGTATCTGATCCACACATAGGCAGTACTGGTAAGATTCACAGATTCACATCGGTATAAAAATGTGTGCATCAGATACAAGTTGGCATTTGTATCGCGATGCATCGTTTCTAACATATGTGCATCAGTAAAAACTGATTTATTTATATATAATTATTAGTAGATGCGCTATACTTTAGAAAGTGACAATAATTTGTGACCAGTATTTTATACGTAGATTGATTTCTCCTCTGTAAACTATTTCTCAAGCGTGTTCTCTCATCACACAACACTACTGAGACCGAGGCGAGTCCTGAGAGTCACAGAATATAGACTAACATGACACTACAGTGTTTGTGAAAGGGCCATGCGTTAGAAATCAGAGGCACTTAAGTTAATTTATGATTTCTGAACCAAAGAAACTATGTTCTACTATTGTATGGTATAATGTATGTCTTAATGTAATATTAATACTACTACTACTACTAATAATAATAATAATTTTAACAGTAATTTGGGGGGAAAAACATTTTGAGAAATATTGAATTGCATAGCATCATATTTTTTTCCATTGCATTGTATTGCACTGAATCACGCAGTGTTGAATCGAATCGAAATCGGATCGCACTGCACCTTAATCGCATCGGTAGCTGCTTCATATGTATCTTTAATGTATCGCCGGCCAATACTGAAACAGAAGCTCTGCAATGGAAATAATGTAGCAGAATGAAAATAAAAGTCCACATGTTCTTGTTTAAGAAATTACAGTAGTTGTAGTATTTCTGTTGTAAAGAAATGGTCAAATATTAAAGATTAAATGGACATTTGAAATAAATGTTGGAAGCCAAAATTAAAGAAGGATTATATTGCATTGTAAAGTGTAAAAACAATCGTCAGGACACTGTTGTGTAAGCACCTTAATAATCGCCTTAGTAGTCATATGCTATGCTATATACGCGATGGGCGCCGCCATGTTTGTTGCCATGTATTGTTACTAGTACTTGTGTATTTAAATGTCTGAAACCTGAAATAAACATGTTGAAAACACTAAATAAGTGTGATAAATGGCAAGCACTGAGTGCATCCGTCTATGGGTGAATTACTATTGTCACGTCTAGTTTTGGGTTTTGTTCATGTTCTTGTTTTCATGTTCATGTAAAAACTTTTGTAAAAACTGCCGGATTTGTGGCCCCGCCTCCAATCTTTGCCGGCAGATTCGACCAGGCCACCTATTTAGGTGCGGGATGCAATAAACTTTATTTTTACTTTATTTTACACAATGGAGAATTTCCTGAACTTCCATTCAGAATTCATTTGAGAATTTCCGTTATTTTTATCTTTTAAAGTCCATTTTGGGTAAAAAGCTTAGTATAATAAAACTACCAAAACAAGTCTTCATGTTAAGACTGAATAGTACACAAACATTTCTAAAACTGTAAAAAGTTTTTTTTTTTTTTAAATAAAGCATTCAATAATTATTTTATGATAAACATACTGTCTTAAGTGCACTCATTTATAGTCATAAATAATAAAAAATAATGAATGAATAAAAATAATGAATAAAAACATACATTTAAATAATAAATACAATAAATAATAATAATAGTTGTTGGTGTTGTTATTATTAGCCTATTGTTACATTTAGGCTACATGCATTTAGAAGAAAAGAGGAACAAAGAAATAAAAAGTCAGTCAAAATACACAATGCCAGGTTTATTGGGCAATAATAATAAAGTGCTAAGATTATCACAAATAAGCACAAGATTTTAATTCTTATAAAATCGTTGTATTCCGCTACCCGTTGCTATAGAGAATCTCTGCAGTTAATATAATTTGATGAATAATACACAATAAAACAATAAGATTCGTTAACACGTACCTGGCCCAGGTGAAAAAAATACTATAGTAATTTATAGTAAATACTATAGTGTTTTTTAACCATATATAGTAAAGTACCTGAATTAATTTATCGTGGTAATTCTATAGTTGCTGTGATAATATAACAACTATAGTAATATAAACAATTACTTTACCCAATATTGAACTAAGTTTTCTACAATATACACTACAGTTTACTGTAGTAAAGTAGGCCTATACTATGTTCTTCTTCTAAAATGAATCCGTGAGTACAGTTTTTACAAAACCGAGGGAACGGATTGTGAAAGCGTGCGCACGGATTATGAATTTGTGGGAACGGATTTAAAAACCGAGGGTACGGTTTGCAAAATCTGAGCGCACGGATTGGAAATTCGTGGGTACGGTTTATAAACTGAGGGAACGGATTGCAAAACCGTCGGCACGGATTGTTTTTTTTTTCTCCTATGGGTGACGTGCGGGGCTCCGTATGTTTATGATTTCAAGTCTTTTATTTTGTAGTTTGATTCTTGTTTGTGTTCCCTTGTGTCACTTGCCCATTGGTTGTCTTAGTCATGTGTTCCTTTGTCATGTGTTGATAATGTAATGTCGTTGCTCTGGTCTTTGTTAACAGCCGCTTGTGACACCTGCTGGTGAGGATGACTAACAGCAGATGGAGATCATGATGGAGCAAAAAAAACCTGTTGAATATTTTAAGTTGTATTTTTTAAACAGACTGAAAATGTTGAAAGTGATATCTGAAAGGTGAATATGAATCTTCAAGTTTTTAATATTGAAAACGTTTTGAATTGCTTTGGATAAAAGCGTCTGCCAAATGCATAAATGTAAATGAATACGACCACGTTGAATTTCAGCCTATAAAAATACAAGCCCTAAAAATACATTAAAATGCAAGCATGGTATGCAATGCAATGCACTTTTTTTCTTTTTTCAATTAGTGCAATTCAACAAGCTTTTTATTTCAAAAACATTTGGCATTAATAAACTTAGTTTTCAAGCGCACTTATCTGAAGCTTTTCTTATCTTGAAGGTTTTGCACCATGCCTGTCATCATAGTTATGCATTTCAATTCACTAACTTGCAATTCGATTCGATATCAGTTATTTATGGATATACTGTATATCTGGTACAGTACATGGCAAATTTTCTCAAGAAAAAAAAAAAAAACTCCGCTAATGCTTTAAAATATACATGGGAATCAGTTGGTACTACAGTAATATTGAAGGTTAAAATTAACTGATTTGTATACAAACTTAAATCAAAAAAATCAAAAATTTAAGGATAAACCTTTAAGGACATTTTTATAATAGGCTACAAAAGTTATAATAGGCTTTTTAAAAAAAACTTTTTTTAAAAATTATTTCTACTCCAAAAATATAAACATTTAAATGGTGGCTGTCAACTTGACGGATTTATTCAAACATGCATTATAGGCTATTAAAGAACATTAAAAATTATAATATGTAATATGTTTGCATATTTTTTTCAGCTAAATGCTCCTCTCGAGAGTTCATTTTTCTAGCTGACTAATGAGATTATGGTCACTGAATATGTTTTTCGGAGATAAATGTGACGTTACGTGACATTGTTTACAAGCTGTTATTAACATCTTTCCGCGGTTGAAACACTGAACAAGCCTATGAGACATGATACGGATTTCGTCAAGTTATACTGTATCTTTTAACATACCTTCAGATGTTCATTCATGTTTATTTCACGCTGTAACTGGAGGAGAAGATAGGTTCATGCTGCTGCTTCTCTTCAACTGAAGCACACATTAAAGAGCGCCAAAACAGTATTTATGTTTTTTATTTCGTAGCATTTCAAACGCATCTCTTTCAATGGGGCCAAGATTTCGATTAAATTTCATATTTAAATCACCAATGAAATCTTACAACAATCTCCTAATGTGCCATTTCAGCTCCCTCTTGTGACTGAATATGAAAGCACATATAATCTTACAACACCCTCGTGTTGTCATGACACTGGGTTGAAATATGGATGATCTAGAAAATATGTTGATGCGAAATGTACTTAGCCAAGTAGCCTACCTTTTTTTCTTAAAACCAGTCAGTGGCAGATTAAGGCACCGGAGGCCAATTTAAGTAGATAAATAAAAAAGAGAAGAGGGGAAACATGCAAAAAATAAAGACATGTATGCAGCTATTACTCATATCGTAATAATAGTAAGCAAATAATAATATATAGGGCCTATCACTTATTTTATGCAATGTTGCTTGCTATGCTATTACACAATGTGCAACAATTCATATTTCTGTCCAACTAGCTTACATAACCAGTAAGGACTTCATGGATCTGATTGAAGTGATCTATCGCGGCGCCATGAGAGGAAAACTGATCGTCCGAAGCCCGATAGACCTGAGAAACATTCCCAAATATGATCTGCTGTACCACGACGTCTAGCAGCAGTAATGGAGTCACTGATGGAGACTAAAGAGAGCTTTCAGATGCGTGTCTGAGCGAGAGGATGGAGAGTTTCCTGTGGAAACCACAGAATGAAGTATATTACTCTTATTACACTTGACATTTGACTTGACATTTGATATTCAACAGTATTCTTGACATTTATTCAACAGTGCTTTGATCTGCCTGCATTGACACTATTCTTTAAGAGCTGCTGTGCAGCCAAAATTATATACCAGTTATCAATGTAAAGCTGCTTTGACACAATCTGCACTGTAAAAAGCGCTATATAAATAAAGGTGACTTGACATGACTTGACTTGATTACTCCAAACTTGACAAACACTGACCTGTAGAAGATTCATGACCATTTTTTTCTATTTAAGGTATTTTGTAACACTTTTTGAATTATCCCTAATTTATCTAAAGCTGTAATAATTATTTTCTCAATAATATAGACATTATTCATGTACATTATGCAGTTGTTTATTGCTTTTAAGATTATGGTCATTTTCCAACCCTAATAAGTGATCATGTTATTAAAGATGGACTAGCCTTAGTAAGATACCAAATTAAACGAGATTTGTGCATTCTGTTTGTTTTATGTGTGACTAACATAATATGGTAAATGTGATATCCTAATTATATATATGACAGATTTTGGGGTGGTGATTTCCAGAAATTTGCAAAAAATTTGAAAAGTTTCTTTATATAAAAACATTGCACATTTTTTACAAATTTCTGGAAATCACCACCCCAAAATCTGTAATTTTAATCACAAAATATATAGTGAAATCCTGGAGGGACTGTCTAATATATCAAGACTGTTATGGTGTGTATGATGATTGATTTTTGACCCTTTGACCTACATTAATTGTTTCAACGATCACATGACTGAACAATAATGAAGAAGTTAATGATTGTATTGTTGCACTTTCATATCAGAAATTGCTGATCAAACAAACTATCTGCAAAATCAGATAATATTGTCTAATGTGTTCTGTGTTAAATAATGTCTCGGCTTAATATTGTAAAGCAGTAATTTTATATTTTTACAATATTATTTCCTGTATTATTTTCCAATATTGATATCCAACAACGTTCTCTGTGATATTCCTCCTGTAATGTTAATGATAGGCACAAAAAGACCTGTTATTACAGTTAAATATTTTTAAATAGCATTTATGTTTCTGTATTGTGTTACATTTTGTTAGAACGTGTTTGTTGTAAGCCATAATGTGTAGTTTATTAATTTGTTTTTGTACATTTTTTTTAGTATGGAAAAAATTCTCCAAGTCATCATTTAAAGAGTTTTAATTAATGTATTTATTTATTTTATTTCTCTATGTGCATTTATGCATTTTTTTAAAATTAAAATAAAATTTTTTAAAAATTAATCTTATCTTTAATAAAATCCCTGTCTTTATTTTAACTTAATCTTATTTTATTGTAATCTTTATCTTTACCTTGACTGAGTCTCAGAGTGAAAGGGTCGATGCAAACAACAGATGGCAGTAATGCTTTACTAAAGTTTCAGATCCAGTGTGAAGAAGAAGAAGGAGAATCACCTTCAGGATTTGTTCTCAGTCTTTCAGGTTTTGGAAGCATAAACTCTCTCTCTCTCTTCTTCAGCAGTATTTCAGTCGTCATGTAACTTCATTATTCAGTCACTGTTAAACTTCTCCGTTTGTCTTCAGCAGGTTTTGTTTATAAATGTCGTCAGTCGGATGGGTGTGGCTCAGTATTAATAGAGAAATAGAGAAATAGAGATGGAGAAATCAGAATTTAGTTGGAATCTACAACAATATGAAGAACTATTCAGAAATCTCCGTGTTTTTATTAATAATCTGTGGTAAGTGTGTGATTTCTGTTGATTTTCACTTTCATTTTGACAGGGTTGCCAACTTTGGGACTTTGGCTGGAGTGAGACTTTGTAAAAATTTCAGTTTGCGCGTGTGCGCGGAGAAAATGTTTGGTAACCCTAATTTTAAAAATCAATGTCAGTCCATGTTTACTTAGTATCATTGGGGTGAAATAATTTATTTTATTTTTTGTCAGTTTTTTTACCTGATAGGGGCGGCGCCAGACATTGTAAACATTCAGGGCTTAGCCCAAATCTATATTTGTCCAAAGACATTTCAATTTTCTATTAATAGATTTACTGACATGAAAGGAGCTTTTGTTGTCTTATTCTTGTTCAGAAAATGTACATTATTTGAGACTGTAATTTGTAAAACTTTGTTGGATGTACCTCCGCTAGGGGGGTGGGGGGGCATGCCCCCCCGAAGAAAATTTTGTACATTTTAAGGTTAAATGCATCAATCTGGTGCACTCTGGAAACTCAAAATTAAGAGCTTCAACCCATGTACAGTGTGCAAATTGAACAAAGAAACAGCATTGACTTGTACCTGGACATTAAAAAGGGTTCAAACATTTTTTTTTACAATACTTTTGTACTCATTTCTTTTTAAAAGATATATCCTTGAGCTTTTATTTTGATCACCAGATCACCAGCTGATCGCGTGCGCAAATGTGCGCTCTTTTTAAAACACGCAGCACAGACAGACTGTATACTTAATCGCTGTCTTTTGCTGTTTTATAAAGGCACAAAGCCATATCACAGTTTCGATTTTAGTTCGTTGGCAAACGTAGTATGTTTTAAATTTTCAGTTCATTATGAAACGGTGGCGGCAGTACAGGGTCATTAATGGAAAACACTGAATGAATGTATAGCTGATAAATGTGCTAAAGTTGTCATATCGGTTGTTATATAACAAAACGTATATAACGTACTCGGTTACTTACGTAACCTCGGTTCCCTGAGAGATAAGGGAATGAGTATTGCGTTGCAAACGCTATGAGAAAACTCCTTTTCTCGAGAAAATAACGGCCATGGTGTGTAAAGCAGAAGCAGTCTGGCCAGTGGCGGAGTGTGCACGATCCGGGAGTGCTGAAGACGTTTTGCGCGGCTTTGATGGGTGCGCGGCCACAAATGGGCGGCGACTGCTTCTTCCAGTGGCAGGAGCTTCACATATCCTTTTTCCTCAGCGCCCTCAACAAATAGAGCGTTAACTGTACGTACACACCGCCGCCGACTTGAGCTGCAAAGAAGCTCTGGCCGCTTTGTCAAAGACGCTTGTCAAAAAGTACGGGGAAGCTTGACGCTTTGGCCGCTCTGTATATTGAGTGCGCGCGCGCGGCCGGGCTCTCTCTCTCTCTCTCTCTTCTGCGCGCTGAAAATTTCATATTTTGGTATGAACCGGTATGAACATTAACCCGCCAGTGTGGCAGAAAGCCTTTTGAGATTTGCTCGCCAAATGGAAAATCTACCCGCATTTGGCGGTTGGCGGGTGTAATTTCGGACCCTACATAAGACTATTTTTATTGAGCAATTTAGCTAGCCCACATCATAACGCACGTCAGACAACATTTGCAACTATAGTTGAAGTTTGTAACTTAGTCTCGGCACACAGACTGATTAGGCAAGGCTACGTCTGTAGTGACAAGGCTCACCATTTTATTATTTGCTTACCTTGATTGTCTTCCAAACTTTCACACGTGCCGACTCCGACTCCGAACCTATGCTCCGAACTCTCTCTGAACTTCTCACACGCAACTGACGTATCAGGTGCAAGGTTTTCAGCCAATCAACGATCAGAGAATACTGCAGTGAGAACGTTGTAGGGAGATGTAACAGCTGTGGGCCTTAAACTCCTCTCCTGTCATTAATACGCTGTGGTCTAGTCATCAACAGAAAGTAACGGATTGAGAGGGGAGAAAAATGGATTTTGGCGTGACATTTCTTGCGTGTGCGTGAGAGCGTGAGATTGATGCTGAAAGCGTGAGTGTCACGCCAGATGCGTGAGAGTTGGCAACCCTGCTTTGAGCACTTAGCATTAGCTGTTCTTCATTAGCAAATAAAAACATTCATCCAGATGAAATTGTACAAGTTTCTCACCGCAGTAAAGACAGTTTGCGGTTTGATATTCAGATTTCTTTTGGCTATAAATAAGCAGTGCGCTGTCATAGACATGCAAATAATACCAAATATCGTTCTCCATGATTTGTGAATTAAGGTGACGCTGTCCTTTGGGCCACAATCAGGTTTTCTTTTCGTAGCGACTCTTAATTTTATAATGGCTATAGCTCCAAATGTTGGACATTTAGAGAAATGAAACCGCTGTCATCTTCACCAGCTTGATCTGTGAATTTTTTCACAGCAAAGCTCTTGTCCGTAAACCCCTTGGTAAGTCCGCCAGTAAGGAATGTGAAAGAAAGGCGTTCTTCATGTTTAACATCCATTACCAATAAACACGCAGACTGCTGGAATAAAGAACATTGTTTTAGGTCGAGCTCGATTTGTGAAAACTTTCACAATAGCATTTATCTCGTGGCCGTGTTTCTCTTTGCTCTGCCCCCCGTTTTTTGTATAATATGGTATATATTATATATATATATATATATATATAAGGTCATTTAAATATAATATATTATATATATATTTAAAATGACCTATATAGATATATATATATATGGTCACATATATCCCAAAAACTTCACAGGTCGATTTTGGTAAGTGACCCTCCCTGGGTCAATTCACGCTGTCATGTTTGGTCAGCTGACCTTCCCTGGGTACGTACATCGCTATTCTGACTGTGAAAAATTTCACAGTTCAGTATGGGTCAGCTGACCCTTCCCTGGGTCACGTACATCGCTTATTATGAGTTGAAAACTTTCACAGTTTGAGTATTGGTCAGCTGACCCTTCCCTGGGTCCGTACATCGCGATTCTGATCTGTGAAAACTTTCACAGTTGAGTATTGGGTCAGCTGACCTTCCCTGTTCACTAACTTGCTATTCTGATCTGTGAAAACTTTCACAGTCAGTAGGGGTCAGCTGACCCTCCCCTGGTGTCACTAACCGTGCTATTTCTGATCTGTGAAAACACAGTTTTTTGGTTCAGCGACCTTCAGGTTTCACAGTTCACGGGTCAGCTGACCCTTCCCTGGGTCAGTAACATCACTATTCTGATCTGTAAGTTTTCACAATCAGAATAGTGATTGTTACTGACCCTGGAAGGGTCAGTGACCCGTACTGAACTTGTGAAGTTTTCACAGATCAGACAAAAGTGATATACGGACCAGGAAAGGGTCAGCTGACCAAAACGCACTGTGAAAGTTTTCACAGATCAGAATAGTGATGTACATGACCTGGGAAGGGTCAGCTGACCCGTACTGAACTGTGAAAGTTTCACAGATCAGAATAGCGATTACATGACCCGGAAATTTATATATGTATTCTAATATATCTATAATATATATATATATATATATATATATATATATATTATTATATATATATATGTACCATATTATACAAAAAACGGGGTGGCAGAGCAAAGAGAAACACGGGCCACGAGAAAATAAGTGCTATTGTTGAAAGTTTCACAAATCGAGCCGACCTAAAACAATGTCGTTATTCCAGCAGTCTGGGCGTGTTTATTTGTGTAATGGATGTTACAGCATGAGAACGCCTTGCTTTCACATTCCTTACTGCGGACTTACCAAGGGGTTTACGGACAAGAGCTTTGCTGTGAAAAAATTCACCTAGATCAAGCTGGTTGAAGATGACAGCCGGTTTCAATTTCTCTAAATGTCAACATTTGGAGCTATCTAGCCATTATAAAACAAAGAGTCGCTACGAAAAAGAAAACCTGATTGTCGCACCAAAGGACAGGTCCCACTTAATTCACAAAAATGGGAGAAAGGAGATTTGGTATTTTTGAATTGGCTATGACAGAGCAATGAGTAGTTATTAGACAAAAGAAATGATATAAACCGCACAAATACTTAACTGAGGTAACCGAGGGTACCCCACTTTTGCAATTGCTGTTTCCCTTTTAGGAAAATGTAAACAGAACATCAGAAAAAAGGTTCATTCAAAACCAGACGAAAATCACTCATTG
>JAOTNS010001863.1:0-34912 GCA_028476615.1 Culter alburnus
TGCAGAAACAAGCTTCCATAAAAGCTCCTGCTGTAGATGATTAATCCTTTGCAGGGAATAACATGGTCATTATAAATTGAACACATAGGAGCTTGTTTTTTATTATAGTAGTAGATGTGATCTGATACATCAGATCAACTGATTACCAATAAATTCATTTAATGCATAAACACAAGATCTTTTGGCTGGAGAGAAATGGAAGGTTGCATCCCGGTTTGGTTGAGGCAGGAAGTTATTGACGCGTGAGATGCTCCACATGCCCTCCAAATATTGCTGGGCTTGAATGGTGACTGAGCTGATGGCCCCCGTCAGAGGTCTTCCTCCCATGGTCACCTGCACGCTGGGTTTCAGTGTACCAGCGCCGGGAGACGGGCTCTGAGACCAGCCCAGCTCACGTTGCCGCTCCCCCACAGGTAGGACGCTGTGCGCTGGGTGAGGTATCCTCGATTTGGTAGGTCTAGAAGACAGACTGACCACATTGTGAGTCATCAGCCTGGTGGGATGCCCAGGAAAGGTGTTGGGAGGCAGGGATGGCATGTTGGAAACAGGGTACAGTTCTTGGAGAGTCTGAATTGCCTGCTGTTTTAGTTGCTGTGCAGGTGTGCCGCACACCTGACACCTAGTTCCTTCATGTCCTCCTTTCAGTGGCCAATCAGGCACTTGCAGCTGGTCGATGATAAAGGAAGCAAATCCTGGGTCCTACAGAGAGCAAAAGAGGAGAAAAGAGCTTTTACAGCAATAAATGATGATTGTTTTCATTATGTTTTCCAGATGAATTCTGGCTTTGTTTCTAAAGTAAAAAATAACAGTAAAGTTATAAATCTCTGAAATTAGAAAATATTAATAATAAAAAATTAAATATAGCATTATTTTATTACTATTATTACTATTATTACTATTATTTATCAACATCATCTTCCTCAATAACAGCAGCAACAACGATATTTTGCTTCTGTATATTAGCTATAATTAGTTATATAATTATATATTCTATATATTAGCTATACATATAGGTATAACCATAATTCTCTGTAATTTGAAAATGAAAAATAGAAATCTCTGAAGTTTTTTAAAAACACAACAACAACAATAACGATAAATACATTATTATTATTATTATTATTATTATTATTGTTAATATAGTACCACTACTACTAATAACTACTAATAATACTAATAAAAACTAATAATAATAATATTAGAAAAATTAAAAATATAATGAATTCTGGCTTGGTGTCTGAAGTATAAAATAACAGTTAAAAATCTCTAAATTAGAAAAATAAAATAAAATAAGGTTTAAAATAATAATAATAATAAATTCATTACTTTATTACAGTTATTTATCATCATCTTCTTCCTCACAACAACAACAACAACAACACAGCAGTAACAATATTTTGTTTCTCTATATTAGCTATACTATAAATCTATATAATAATATATTCTATATATTAGCTATACTTATAGCTATAACTATAAATATCTGTAATTTAAAAATGAAAAATATAAATATAAAATACAAATATGTTTCTGTTTTATAATGTTATGTATAAATGTTTTATATTTTATGTTGTAAAGAATATAGAATAAAATAATATTAAAGGGGACCTATTATGCCCCCATTTTACAAGATGTAAAATAAGTCTCGGATGTCCCCAGAGTGTGTATGTGAAGATTTAGCTCAAAATACCTCACAGATCATTTTTTATAGCATGTTAAATTGCTACTTTTAAGCCGAGTTCAGACTGCACGATTTTCAAAGTAGTCGGGTCACTGTTCTTTTCACACTGCATGACTATCTTGGCCGATATCACGCGTTCAAGACCGGAGTTCTCATGTGAGACTGGCCCTGCGTTTCAATCAGCTCCCTAGCTCCCTAGGTAGTGAATCAGTATATAATGAAAGTGAATGTGGCTGATACCCTCATCAGTGCCCTGACTACTGAACTAGGGAGCTGATTGAGACACACGGTGGGATTTATTAGAATAGTAGTCCGCAAGAGCTTGAAATATGAATTGCCTGTGCGCTGATTTGCAGCGAAAAACATAAAAAAGAAGAATATGGAGAAGGAATGTTGGGGAGACTGGATTGTGTGTTTCTGCAAAGACAGTTGGAACTAAATAAATAACTTTTCAATGTGCTGCTGTTGCGGATGGTCAAGCAAATGTTTGTGCTTTGTTTTTGTTTGATATAATTGTAATGTTTATCTGAAACGAAGACATGCTTGCTGATGTTGTGGTCTATAACTCCTCCCCGAACTCCCCGCTGTTCTGTATCTTGCTCTCTCATTGGCTGTCGGTCATCGCCGATGTAGTTTTCAGTCAGAACACTTTTCACACAGCATGATTTTGAATCGCCGACAGGTCCAGATATTTAGCATGCCAAATATCTCACGGGTGTCGGGTGTCGATTCTCTCATATCGCGTCTTTGCTCATTCACACTGCGTGATTGTCACTCGCGTGAACGAGCACCGATTTGCCTGTGATTTCGGGCATTTGTCGGCGATTTCTCAAAACCTGTCGGCGAGCCAAAATCGGGGCTAAAATCGTGCAGTCTGAACTCGGCTTTAGTGGTTGAGCAAAAACGAGCTGTTTCAGTGTGGTCCCTTTAAATGCAAATGAGCTGCTGTGCTCGGCCTAAGAGGGCGGAGCTTCAAGAGCTCGTTCTCCGGTGACAGGATTCAGTCAGGACGCGCTATAATGTAAGAAACTGCGAATATATGCTGCATGGAGATAGAACAGGTATAGTTTAGTTCACTTACGGTTATAACTTATATTGCCTTCTTGTTTTTATCTACTATATTACTACAAGCCTATTGTACCGTCCGAATGATGGCCAAAACTATACAGATGAGTTTTATGACATTTATTGTACTTCACACAAAAGATGAAGAGTCCGTTTTCACTCTAGAAAATCACTGTAAGAACTTAATAAAACACTGTAAGTGCGCATTAAAATATTAGCCATAAACTCTGTCTCTCTCCCTTGTATTATTATCACCAACAAACATAGCGAAAAACACAGAAACACCCGTTACAGCTAACAGTAAACGAATATATAAAGACCTTATGCCTTTCGGTGGTGCTTATAAACTTTATACCCGTAATAAACTCCGATGAACTGTAATAAAGTGCTCCCACTTTCATTACTGCCATATAGTATCACTTTGGAGACTGTAAGCTGGATCACGAACAGTTTTTTACTTGTATATCCTTGGCTTGAGTAGCACATTTTTAGCACAGTCTCTGTTTTATTGTCCCTTTGTATTGATATTCGTTCACAAAGCAGTCCGGTGTGAAATGATCGCGCAGACATAAACAATTTCGGCAGAACTGAGGGAGCATTTTCCTGGAAAACCAAGTTAATCCACCTCGTTTTCAGCAGCTTAGATTTAGGGAGTAAATGAAGAGAGCTATGTGGATTAATCCATCCAGCTACAGAACACCAAACACAAAACGCTTGGGAGACATTCTCGTCAATGCAGCAATGGTGGACTGCGTAAACTTGCTGTGAACACGCTCAGGGCGGTTCTATGTTAAATCGGTCTGTCTGTCAACATTCGTGGGCGGAGCCTGTGGCTTTTGTGACGTCACACTGACAGGGATCTGGAAATGGCTTGTCTTAGACACTGCTTATGATTTATGGGGATTAAAAAAAAAGGAGTGGGTGGATTTTTATCACTATAGGGTGGTTCTGTACACACACTGCCAACACACAATTATGCCCAAACTCCATGCAAAAGTGATTTTTGCATAATAGGTCCCCTTTAAAATATGGATACATTTCCTTATTTCCAGATTTATCCATGCTCAGTCTAAAATAAAGAAACATTTCAAAGTGACATTAATAATAAAAATGTTCATTGTTTTTATAACAATAAACAGCATTTTATTAGCAGGCCATTTAAAAATTTGCAGAAAATATATATTTGGATGTATTTTACTGATCAAAACCAGCACAGCCACAGCCTGCAGACATTTAGATAAGATTTTTTCTAGTTGTCCCAGAAGCCTCATCGTAATATAATATTTCAAACTAAGCGGAGCTGAAAAGTAGAGTTTTGTGGGTGGAAGGATTGAGCGGTGGGGTGGGGTGGTGGGCGGTAGGGTGTAAAGAAAACAACAGCTGAGCCCGGGCATGAAGCACATTGCAGCGTGTATTTACATTTGATAAGACTCCCAGCAGGGAGAGATATGACAAGAGACCCAGCATGAAAATAATCATCTCCCATTCAATGCCAGGGGCATGACGCCAGTCTACCTGATGGACAGGGGCTTATATCTGTGTACTCGCACTCAAACACAATGAAGTGCTCGGAGCAGGTAACTATTGCTACAATAAAAGATTACTTATCATGATAATACTACCGAACATAAAGATTAACCAGCCACCGTTATAAAAACACACAGGTAAACGTACAATTGATAGGAAATTAATTACATGCTTGTATGGATTTTAAAGGAATTCTTCACTTAAAAATGAAAATTCTCTTATTATTTAGTCTATTCAGGAGGGAGAGAGAAAAAAAAGCTGCCTGGACGTTTTGTCTTTTGTGCTCCACAGAAGAATGGAATGACATGAGTGTGAGTAAATGATGACAGAATGCTAATTTTACAGCAAACTGTTCCTTCACAGCACTAATTTATAATGCTGTAATTACTCTTTCACATCCACACGCACTTCTGGTCTTTGGAGAGACAAATCTCACACTCTAGATCAGTATTAAGGAGGTTAGACCCTGACTGGATCCCAGGGCAGCATTAATGTTTATGGAGCCTGTTTTTCATGGAGACACAGTAGTAACCTGGATAAGCACGAACCCAAAGGGACTACCACTAAATTAGGATATTTACTGCAATTAAATCATAATTACTACACAAAACCCTCAAACAGACTATATGCAAGCAAAATACATCCTTAACTCCTCTGTTAAATAAAATATGGGGTCTCCTCCTACAGACAGTTGGGAATGCAGACGGATGTTTGTGATTACGCCCTGATTTAAACTTCTCAACTTTGGTGTGCTAGAGTCCAATTACTAAATATTCTGTGTGGGACTATTCAAAAGGGCATGAATATTTAAAGAGGATCATTTAGATAAATATTCGAATTTTGCAGCCTGTGAACACAAAGCCAACAAAATACTGGCTACAAGGGTTTGAAAAAAGAACCAGTTAGCGCTGAGGTGTGTGTGTGTTTCATGACGTTTATGATTTACACTGTATGAACACTCCCGTTCATAAGTTTGGTGTCAGTATCAACATTGATGATGATAATAATAATATAAATTTGTCTAAAGCATAAATCAGCATATTAGAATGATATCTGAAGGATCATGTGTCACGGTAGGAAATCCATTGTTTCCTCCGTGTCATGTTTTGTGTTGTTGTTGTACTCACGTATCTCCATGTGCTCGTTTGGTTGATTGTTGTCACCTGTGTGTTGATTGTCTCGCTCCAGCTGATCCTCATCTCCACTCAGCTACATATACTCACTCATCTCTGTCTGTTGTCAGATCCTCATTCATGTCTCCACTGCCTAGTTGGTTTACCGTCTTCCGTGTTCGTGTGCTGGATTGTATTCGTGTTGTCGTCTTCGTGTCAGTGTTCCGGTCTGTTCCTGGTTTCATCCATTGACCGTCTTCACCTTCACCTGCGACTTCACCATCCAGCTCTTCTCACGCCACCGTAGACCTTCGTTGCCATTGCCTACATTCTGGACTCTGATTTCAATAAACTTCTTCTGATTGCCTGCAATTGCTTCCTCCTCTTTTACCAGCCGTCACAGTAGGATCTGACCATCATGGAAGCAGCAGGCGATCGCTCCCCATCTCATCTAGAGGAGTTTTTGCAGAGAGCCGTTGATCGCATGGATCACCAAGACAAGGCGATAGATGAGATGGGTCGAGCTTTCCAAGCAATGGTGACGAAGGTGTCCGAGCTCGCTCTCCAGGCTCAGCGACAACAACAACCGCCACCCGCTGCGCCTCCCACGCCACCCACACCGCCGATCGTCTCCGGAGGGATTTCCCAGTCCGAACCACGCCTCCCCATCCCTGAGAAATATGCGGGTGAGCCAAAGTTTTGTCGATCATTTCTGTCTCATTGTTCTCTGCACTTCGCCCTGCAGCCCCGCACGTTTCACACCGAGGAAATGAAGGTGGCATTCGTCTTGTCACTACTGACGGGGAGGGCTGCCCTCTGGGGGACGGCGGTGTGGGAGAACCAAGACAGCTGCTGTGCCTCGTTCCACGCCCTTTCGGAGGAGATGAGACGGGTCTTCGACCGCTCCGTCGCCGGGGGAGGCGGCTAGACTTCTCACGGACCTACGTCAGGAAGACAGGTCCGTAGCCGACTATTCTATTGAGTTCCGCACCCTGGCGGCGGAGTGTAAGTGGAACGAAGAGGCGCAGTGGGATCACTTCCTGCATGGGTTGGCTGACCGCATCCAACAGGAGATCCGCGCCGTCGAGCTCCCCACTTCTCTCAATGGCCTGATCGACCTCACCATCAGAGTAGACAACCGACTCGACCAAGCCGCCAGACGGAGGGGGAGAGCAGTTCTCGCGACCAGACCGGAGGCTCAGCGTCAGCGCTCAGAGGTTGCGGTCAGCCCACCGGGAGATCTTGAACCCATGCAGGTGGGGCGAGCTCGGCTCTCCCGGGAGGAGAGGATCAGGCGGAGATCCCTGGGACTATGTTTATACTGCGGCAGCCAAGAACATCACATCCAGCGCTGTCCGGTAAAAGACCAAGCCCGATAGTAAAACGGAGGCTACTATCGGGTGGGATCTCTGCCAGGAAGACCTCATCTACATCGACACTCCTTCCGGTGAGTCTACGGTGGTCCACCCACGCACTTGATCATCACGCTTTGTTGGATTCTGGGGCAGAGGGTAGTTTTATGGACTGTAGTTGGCTACTAAACTCAACATTCCTCTCACCTCCCTCAAACACCCCATTGCACCTTTTGCACTCAACGGACACAGACTGCCAGTCATCACACAGACCACTGTACCGGTTTTCTCTCATCACATCTGGCAACCATACGGAGGAGATTTCATTTTACATCACGGACTCACCTCAATCCCCATTGTTCTAGGTCACACCTGGCTCCAGAAACACAACCCCAGGATCGATTGGCGCCTCGGATCGGTGGTTAGCTGGAGCGAGGAGTGTCATTTGTCTTGTCTTTTGTCTGCTGGTGTTAATGTTTCTGAGTCTGTGTTTCAGGGGGAAGCAGTGGATTTGGCTAACGTGCCCGCGGAGTACCACGACCTGAAGGAGGTGTTCAGTAAGTCTCGGGCTGATTCTCTTCCTCCTCATCGTCCCTATGACTGTGCGATAGAGTTATTGCCAGGAACTTCTCCGCCTAAGGGCAAGTTATATTCTTTGTCTATTCCAGAGACGGCGGCCATGGAGAAATATATATCCAGTTCTCTAGCAACGGGGTTCATCCGCCCTTCTTCTTCTCCAGCGGGGGCGGGGTTCTTTTTTGTGGGAAAGAAGGACGGATCCTTGCGACCTTGCATTGACTACCGAGGGCTGAACAACATAACGGTAAAGAATACCTATCCTTTGCCGCTTATGTCTTCAGCTTTTGAGAGGTTGCAGGGAGCGTCCGTTTTCACTAAATTGGACTTACGTAATGCTTATCATTTGGTCCGTATCAGGGAGGGGGATGAGTGGAAGACTGCCTTTAACACCCCTAGAGGCCATTTTGAGTACTGCGTGATGCCTTTCGGGCTAACGAACTCGCCGGCAGTCTTCCAAGCACTCGTCAATGACGTGTTGCGAGACATGGTCGATCTGTTCATATATGTTTACCTGGATGACATATTGATTTTTTCTTCGTCTCTCCAGGAACACGTGCAACACGTACGACGAGTGCTTCTGCGGTTGCTAGAGAATGGATTGTTTGTCAAGGCGGAGAAATGCGTTTTTCATGCACAGTCTGTTTCCTTTCTAGGACACATCATTTCGACTGAGGGTGTTCGCATGGATCCTGAGAAGGTTAAGGCTGTGGTAGATTGGCCATCCCCAGAGTCTCGCAAGGCCCTGCAGAGATTTCTGGGGTTCGCCAATTTTTACCGGCGTTTCATTCGCAATTTCAGCCAACTAGCCGCTCCTCTGACCGCCTTGACCTCCCCTAGTTTGACGTTCAGGTGGTCAAGCGCAGCCGAGGCTGCGTTTGCCAAACTGAAAAGCTGCTTTGTTTCAGCTCCCATTCTCGTCACCCCTGATCGCTCACGTCAATTCATAGTGGAGGTCGACGCATCAGAGGTGGGGGTAGGAGCAGTGTTGTCCCAACGCGCATCCTCAGACGGAAAGGTGCATCCTTGCGCGTATTATTCACCGTTTATCTCCTGCAGAGGTTAATTATGACATTGGCAATCGAGAGTTGTTGGCAGTCAAACTTGCACTGGAAGAATGGCGTCACTGGCTTGAAGGGTCGGGTGTACCTTTCATTGTATGGACGGACCATAAGAATCTCGAATACATTAGAACCGCCAAAAGACTTAACTCCAGGCAGGCTCGGTGGGCATTGTTTTTCGGTCGTTTCGATTTTACACTTTCTTACCGGCCGGGTTCCAAAAACATCAAACCCGATGCTTTATCCCGTCTTTTTGAGCGTTCCGATCGTACTGCTACTCCCGAGCCCATTTTACCGGGGACCATCATTATCTCCGCGCTCAGATGGGAGGTCGAATCGAAGGTGTTGACTGCCTTAGAAGGGGTAACGCCCCCGACTCGTTGCCCACCGAACCGATTGTTTGTGCCGGAGGGGTTACGGTCAGACGTTCTCCAGTGGGGTCATTGTTCCAGTGTTGCTTGTCACCCAGGGGTTAGTAGAACTAGGTTTCTAGTCAAGCAACGATTTTGGTGGCCTGGTATGGCTCGTGACGTCCACGACTTCGTCTTGGCTTGTTCAGTTTGCGCTATTGGTAAGACTTCCAATCGACCTCCAGATGGGTTACTCTTACCGCTGTCTGTCCCTTCGAGACCCTGGTCCCACATTTCGCTAGATTTCATTACCGCCCTCCGCCCTCTAGGGCAATACGGTGATTTTAACCGTAGTGGACCGGTTCTCGAAGGCGACTCATTTTATTCCCTTGCCCAAATTACCATCAGCCAAGGAAACAGCGGTAGCTGTCATTGACCACGTCTTCCGTATACATGGCCTTCCGACAGACGTGGTTTCTGACAGGGGTCCCCAATTTGTGTCCAAATTTTGGCGAGAATTTTGTAAATTGTTAGGAGCGACTGTTAGTCTTTCTTCCGGGTTCCATCCCCAGAGCAATGGTCAAACCGAGCGAGCCAATCAGGATGTCGAAAGGGTTTTGCGATGTTTGGCTTCCAATAATCCTTCGTCCTGGTGTCAGCAACTCTCAATTGTGGAGTACGCACACAATTCTTTACCAGTGTCATCTACGGGCATGTCTCCATTTAAGTGTAGTTTAGGGTACCAACCACCTAATTTTGTCAGTACGGAATCCGAGGTTTCGGTCCCCTCCGCACACGCACTAGTCCAGAGGTGTCACCGCACTGGACCAGAGCTCGCAGAGCTCTGCTCCAGGCTAGGTCGCGCACCAAGGCTAAGGCCGATCGCCACCGGTCGAAGCCTCCCCGTTACGTCGTCGGTCAAAGAGTGTGGCTTTCTACCCAGAATATTCAGATGCGTTCCGTTTCGAATAAGCTTGCTCCCAAATTTATTGGCCCGTTTTCTGTTACCAAAATCATTAATCCGGTAACAGTGCGTCTAGCCTTCCTCCGGCGTACAGGAGGGTTCATCCCGTGTTCCATGTGTCCAAAATTAAACCGGTAATTTTTTCCCGTCTTAACCCGCCTGCCCGGTTCCCCCCCGCCTCGTATCGTTAATGGGGAAACCACATATTTGGTTAATCGTATTCTGGACTCTAGACGGAGGGGACGCGGATTTCAGTACTTGGTGGATTGGGAAGGTTACGGTCCGGAGGAGAGAAGGTGGGTTCCTGCTCGGGACATACTGGATCACCGCCTTATTGATGATTACAATCTACAGGTAAAGCAGGCTGGGAACGTCAGGTGACGTCCTAGGGGAGGGGGTACTGTCACGGTAGGAAATCCATTGTTTCCTCCGTGTCATGTTTTGTGTTGTTGTTGTACTCACGTAGTCTCCATGTGCTCGTTTGGTTGATTGTTGTCACCTGTGTGTTGATTGTCTCGCTCCAGCTGATCCTCATCTCCACTCAGCTACATATACTCACTCATCTCTCTGTCTGTTGTCAGATCCTCATTCATGTCTCCACTGCCTAGTTGGTTTACCGCCTTCCGTGTTCGTGTGCTGGATTGTATTCGTGTTGTCGTCTTCGTGTCAGTGTTCCGGTCTGTTCCTGGTTTCATCCATTGACCGTCTTCACCTTCACCTGCGACTTCACCAGCCAGCTCTTCTCACGCCACCGTAGACCTTCGTTGCCATTGCCTACATTCTGGACTCTGATTTCAATAAACTTCTTCTGATTGCCTGCAATTGCTTCCTCCTCTTTTACCAGCCGTCACAATTGCATTCAATGATGCAATACAATTTCTGAGGTAAATGTGATATCTTGCAATCTTGCAATAATGCGTGTCTTCTCTTCACACAAAAGTTTATATCAGAACAGGATTTGCTTTCTGGGATGTTATTTTGATTGTGGATTTTAAAAAGAAAAAACTGTCCCACAAAGGTTATTTCGGCGAGTGCTGTATATTGGTTTCAATTCTGTTCAAACGTTGTCTTGTGAAAAACCTCCTGTTGTTTGCTGACACTGTCTGTCTGTATATGTTCTCTAATTGACTGTGATCTATTTTCATGAAGTGGGTGGAGTAACATACACAGGTGTGCAATCATTAATAAAATGGCCGCTGCTCTCTTGTGCGGGTGTGCAGGCTAAACGCCAGCTAATGTCTGAGTTGTAAGTCTTTTAATCCTTCGTCATGTATTACCGGTTACCTATCTCTAATTGAGATGGCAGCGCCAACAGTTTTACTTCAAATAATGAACATTGTCTGGCTGTTTGAAGCACTTGATTGTTGACCACTACTAACTATTAAAGTACTTAAACACTCCACCTACAAATCTGATACATTGTTAAAAAAAAAAAAAAAAAAGTAACTTATTGGCAATTTTGGTCTCCAGCATGCCTGTAAATTAACAAGAGTACTGTAAACACAGCTCAACTGTAAAAACGGCAAAGCAAGAGCAGCTGTGAATTTACATGTACATTTTTAGACCGATGATGATGATGATGATGAAGAGTTTCTAAACGATTTTAAATAACAAAAGGATTTATCATACAAACAAAACTCAAACAAAAAGATTAGTGTTTTCACTGGATAGTTGAACAAATAAACATTGTACAAACAAAGAGCAATAAATAGAATAGTATTATTATTGTGAATAATAATAATAATAATAATAATTTTCATTGTTCTTTAGTGTTTGATTCAAGGTTTTATAACATTATGTCTAAGGGGAAGTTTTAATGCAAGTTTTGTTACTTAAAACTTTACCCTGAAGAAAGTTTGTTCTGTGAACCACACGTGATCATAAACTTTAGCCTCTTTCAACACTTACCAGGAAGAGACTGACTTTCTCTTTTTTCTTTTCTTTTTCTTTTTTTAATTAATTCCATAAACCAACGATACAATGAGATATATTCTTTCAAAGTAAAAATACACAGCATCTAAAATAAAATGAAATAACAACAATGCCAGAGGACAAGAACAAAATTATAACAAACAAAAGGAAAATGGTGCTACTTTATACATCATATCTGCTTACGATGTTATAAGCTTGAATTGCCATTTTACTTTTACAATTACACAAAACAGAACAATAAAGCTTGAAATCATTTTTAAAGCAAATAAATAAAAATATGGCTTGGAGTCAGAACAAGGAGGCTTCGTGAAACACTGAAGCTGTTGATGCAAATGTGCCGTAATGTGTCCAGGCTTCGAAACAATCTGACACCTGTCTCCACGGTGGAGGAACAGTGTAAATGCAACAAAAATTTATTACAAATCTATTGCAAATGTTTTATTGAAACTAAAATCTATTAAATGCAATTAACTAATCATCTCTTTTAGTTCTTTTATCAGTTTTCAAGGCTTGTTTTGTTTGTTCCTTTGCACAAGCTACAGGCCAAAAAGAGTAATATTACCATTATTCATTTTAATTATTCTAATTTTTGATTAAAACACCTACAAATGTATAAAACTGATCAGAGATCAGGTAAAACCAAAGGGTAAAGCCCATAGACACTTGTTCAATAGTTTTTCAGTGACCACCAGTGACTGGCTCTCAGTCACTTTATCATCGCCCTCTGCCGGTGAAGCATTGAAATTTCAAACTGCTTCGAAACGTTTCAAAACAGTAATGACGTAGTGAAGCCTCATTTACTGAAATCACGTGACTTTGGCAGTTTGACGCATGCTCCGAATCACTGATTTGAAACAAAAGATTCATAAAGCTTTGGAGCTTCATGAAGCAGTGTTTCGAAATCGGCCATCACTACTGATTCCTTGGATGATGATCATTTGCTGCCTGTCTTGACCTCTGCCTGTGTTTTGGATTACTCTTTTGCCTTGCCCTCTTGTATCTGTTTGCTGGTGTTTGACCCTCTGCCTGTATGACTACACTCTTCCTGATTATTAAAGCCTGCATTTGGATCTCCAACTCCGTTGTCCCGCTCCCATACATTACAGAATACTCAGCCATACCAAGATCCAGCGGATTTTAAGAGCGTTTCCAGTCCAGCCATGGATTCAGTCGACCAGCTACTACATCTTTGGCAAAGAGACTTATCTATTGAAGAATACATTCACCAATTCTGTGAGTTATCTTTTCAAGTTCCATTTGATGTGGCGGCTTTAAAGGACATTTTCAGTTTTGGTCTAAATGAGCCCATAAGATCCTGGTTTCCTGAAGGGAAGTTTAATTGTAGTCTAAGAGACTTTATGGACTATGCCTTAATTTTGTGTGGTTCATCTTTCACTGTGGGGGGAACGGAGAGCTTTAAAGGTCCCATGGCATGAAAATTTCACTTTGAGGTTTTTTAACATTATTATGAGTTCCCCTAGCCTGCCTATGGTCCCCCAGTGGCTAGAAAAGGCGATGAGTGCTTTGCATTTGAGAAAATGAAAGTTCAGACGGCCCAATCTGGAATCTTCCCTATATGTCATCATACGGGGAAAGGTTACCTTCCCTTTCTCTGCTTTGCCCGCCCATGAGAAAATGAGCTAATATACTATTTTTTTTTACTAAAGACAACCTGTGAGGCAAGCGCAATATGTTTTTTTCCCTCAAGAGACATCATGGCTTGCAAACAAGCGAAGCATGGCAGTTGCTCAGTGACTGGATGTACAAATCAACACTGAAGTATTTTTTTAGTTCCTTCATCCGAACCTATGACGAAACAGTGGGTTAATTTGAATTTTCTCTGGTAATGCGCCGATACAACTTCCCAATGTTTTGTATGTCTGCGCCACACATTTCACCAACAACTGTTTCCTCAATGTGGGCCAATACAGCCCAGTTACTGTCGCTAATGTAAAGGTAGATAGCATCAAGTATGTGTGTGAATACACAACTGTAACACGAGTGTTGTACATTTCTTTGTTGTTTGGATAACTGTTCTGCTGTTAGTGTTATTATGGCACACGCGATATCCACATTTCCAGATTGCAAATCTTGACGTAATTGTAATAATAAAGATTGTAAAAACTTTTAAGATATATGAAATATAAAATATGTAAACAAATAAATGATGTTGGCATGGTAGCACATTTTCCACAACGGCACCTATCAAAAAAGGTATTTGTAATAATGGCAGAGGTCTGGCTAATATAGTGGTGCTGGTTAGTATCTATAGCTGGTAATTATTATATATATATATATATATATATATATATATACAGGATAGCAAATCAGAGCAACATGAAAAGCCAACAATGTAGGCTAGCATTGGCTACATGATAATAACTGTAGCAGCATACATAAACAATACAACTAAAGTACCATATCCTGACACAATATTTTAAACTAACCATTCGGAGATGTCCTGCTGTAGCCGCTGAGTTGCAACTTCTTCATCCAGATTCTGGGTCAAACTGATCGCTGCGTGTCTTCGAGCCATTGCGATGCTGATGCACTGTCCACTGTCGACATTAGCGCATGGTACTGTGGCCACCCACCCTCCACCTTGCCCCGCCTCTCTCCTGCTCATTAGCATTTAAAGCTACAGACCCAGAAATGGCACATCCTGAGGAAAGCTCATTGTGGGACTGGTTCGTAGTGGCTGAAATTCTGCACCAAGGCTGAATTTCGGGAAAGAGACTTCAGATACAGTACTAGGGACCACTTAGGCCTATATAAAAGCAACCAAAAAGTAGCATGTCATGGAACCTTTAAGAACCCAAAGAATTTTTTGGGGGGAGGGCCAACTTTAACAAGCTCCGGTGGCAGCGGAGCTTGTACCGTTACAAGGCCTGCTGGTGGTGGCCATCTGCTCCCTTGGGGGTCTTCAATCTGAAGTGGTGGTCGTCTGCTCTGCCTCGGGGGTCTTCAAGCCCAGCTGAGCTGCAGTGGAAGTCATCTGCTCTGCCTTGGGGGTCTTCAAGCCCATCTGAGCTGCAGTGGTGGTCGTCTGCTCTGCCTCGGGGGTCTTCAAGCCCATCTGAGCTGCAGATCAAGCCCAGCTCTGCAGTCATCTGCTCTGCCTGGGGTTCTTTGCTGCAAAGCTCTGAGCTGCTGGGTCATCTGCTGTCCTTCGTCTTGGCAAGTCTGTCTACCTGGCCGTCTGTCCAGTCTTCTTCACCCTGGTCGTCTGCCCTGTTTCAGTTTTCTGGCCGTCTTCCTCTCCACAAACCTGGCCCTCCATCCCACCCCCTGGTCCACCTCTGCTCCACTCCCTCCCTGGACTGTTTAGGAGTGTCTAGAAGCCACTCATTTGAGGGGGGGCTCTGTTACATGTGCCCTGGGTCCGTGTTCTGTTTACTTCATATGGACTCCATTTCCCAGAATTCCCGACCTAGGACCCTGGACTGATTCCTTGTATGATGATCGTTTGCTGCCTGTCTGACCTCTGCCTGTGTTTAGGATTACTCTTTTGCCTTCTTGTTTGCCCTCTTGTATCTGTTTGCTGGTATTTGACCCTCTCCCTGTATGACTACACTCTTCCTGTTTTATTAAAGCCTGCATTTGGATCACCAACTCCGTTGTCCCGCTCCCATACATTACAATTACAGAGATTAGTTAAACAACAATCTTTAAGAGGAAACAGAACTGACTTATTCACATTCATTCTTAGCCCTGATACATCTGAAAAATCTTTTATGCATTTCACTGCTTTAATGATTTCATTCCTATCTTTCACAAATAAGGCAGTGTCATCTGCAAATTGACACAACTTAAATGTTTTTCCTAATGCTGTAATTCCTTGAAAATGTCCTTTTTTGATGTGAAGGGCCAGTATTTTTGTTGCTAACAAAAACAAAAAGGGCGAGATTGCACACCCCTGTCTAATCCCTCTACTTATTTCAAATCTTCCAGACATCCCCCTTGCTAATTTTACAGAACTGGTACATCCTGTGTATAGGGTTTTGATAGCTTTTTGAAAATAACTGCCAAACCCAAAAAAATCAATTGCTTTAAATAAAAAGTTGTGTTCTATGGTATCAAATGCCTTGTGAAAATCAATAAAAAAGATAAAACTATCATCTAAGACATATTCATAGTAGTCTATCATATCTAATATCAATCTAATATTATTACTAATGTGCCTTCCTTGAATAAATCCAGTCTGTTCCTCATCTATATTTTCCAATCCTTTTTTTAGTTTTTTGGCAAAAATTAAAGCAAATAGTTTGCCATCATTATTTAATAGACTAATGGGTCTCCAATTTTCTAAATACAGAGTATTTTTGCTTGGCTTTGGAATTAATGTAATAACACCTTGTCTTAAAGAAATAGGAAATTCCCCCTTTTCAACAGATTTTATTAAGACGGCTAACAAAAAGGGAGCTAACTTATCTCGAAACATACATAGAGTCCATCTACACTAACAAGTCCATCATTACCTGGAGAACGATTATCTTTAAGGTTGCCAATACACTCTTTAACTTCCTCCAATTTTAATTCACAATCACAAAACAACTTAAGATCATCATCAATAACTTTGGCATTGTCTACAACACTATCCAGAAAGTCATTCAGATCAGGAGATACAAAATTGGAAGTATACAGGTCTTTATAAAACTGAGTAACAAAGTTGATATTTTTTTCCCATCCTCTATGACTGTATTATTAATTATCCGTTTACTTATAGGAGTCAATTCGTCATTTCTTTTCTCCAAATTAAAGAAATACTTTAGTATATAGTATAATAGTATTTTTTCCCCCTGTTCCAACCATTTATGTCTTGATCTGATAAAAGCACCCTCTGCTTTTTCTTGATAAATGTTATCCAATTGTACTTGTAATGATGATATATCCATAGTCTCTGGATCGAGTACACAGTAGGTGGTGGTAATGCACAAAATTGGTGCGATCTGCCAAAAAAGGGAAGAAGAAGAAGAAGAAGACGACGACTCTCTTCTCTCTTGACAAAAGCAATAAAGAATCAGCGATCAGTGGAGAATGAAGAGAAACACTTTCAAGAAGGATTTTTGAGACATTTGTTTCTGAACAGACAGCAGATCATTGTGATTCTCAAGGTGATTCATTTTTAAAACCGTCGTTCAGAAAGTGAAAGTAAAGTTTATATTGCTGGAGCTCAAACAGTGAAAATGGCTTCACTAAATGTTTCTGCTGAAGATCTTTCTTGTCCCGTGTGCTGTGAAATCTTCAAGACTCCTGTTCTTTTATCATGTAGTCACAGTGTCTGTAAGGAGTGTCTTCAACAGTTCTGGAGAACCAAGAAAACTCAGGAGTGTCCTGTCTGCAGGAGAAGATCCTCAAAAGAAAATCTTCCAATTAATCTTGTGTTAAAAAACTTGTGTGAGTTGGCCCTGACGGAGAGAAATGAGACGCGTTCATCAGGATCTGAGGAGATCTGCAGTTTACACAGTGAGAAACTCAAACTCTTCTGTCTGGAGGACAAACAGCCTGTGTGTTTAGTGTGCAGAGATTCACAGAAACACGTCATTCACACATTCAGACCCATCAGTGAAGTGGTTTCATCATATAAGGTAAGACAAATGTCTCTTCTTTCACATGTAAGTTAAAGTACTTCGGTAAAGTTGGTTTTATATTCGCACATTCGGACTTCTGATAAATTCAGACTTTCCAATAAATGTGCTAAATTAATGTTTGCGAATTTTAAGCAGCGACATAATATTGACAACCAACGATTGTCAACTTAAAACATTTTTCACAGTCGATCAAAATAGGCAAGTATTTGTTTTAATGGCATATTTACTTGTGAATGTCCACTGAATGTCCAATGTAGTGTGATTAACAAAGCTATTGAATACGGATGTCCGAATGTGCGAATATAAAACCAACTTTACCCAAGTAGTGAAAGTCAATGTGACATGCGAAGGCCAAGAATGGTAACCCAACACTCGAAAATTGTCCTCTTCACTTCACCTATCCAGTTAGTGCACACATTAGGTGTATAGTAAGTAGTGAACACACACACACACGAAGCAGTGGGCAGCCATTTGTGCTGTGGTGCCCGGGGAGCAAATGGGAGTAAGTTGTTTCCTTCAGGTTAACAGTCTGTCTCTCTGAACATTAGGCTACAATTTCCCCCACAACTTTACTCTGACTTGCAAAGAACAGTAATTATTCATAAACACAAATATCACATTCATGCATTGTGATGGGATTTTGACACACTTTTCTTTCCAGAACTGATTTAGTTCAGCAACATTGGAGGATTTTCAATCATGAACTGCCTGTTTAAGGTCCTGCTACATCATTTCACTGGATTCAATTCAGGATGTTATTTCTTTTGGGAGACAATAACTTAATTTATCAGGCGCTTTCAACTTTACAACGTTGCAAACCATTTACATTCACAGACAGCTATATTACACACTGCATGAAAGCATAATGGGGGCACTTTAAGACCTTTTAACAAACTTCATGCTGTTGAAAAAGTCCAATTTAAGTGTGATTTGATTGAACAGGGCTGCAGTGATCAGGACTGGTTGAGTTTAGTTCAGCTGAACCACATTATAAACACAGTTTCAGAGATTTGAGGAATTAGTAACTACGGGGGCAAATACATTTTCACACAGGTGCAGATAATGTTGGATAACGTTTTTTGCTTCAATAAATAACATTGTCTTTTACAAACTGTTCTTTGTGTTTTCTCAGGCTGCCTTTGTTTTATGGCAGGTTTTAATTTCTGAATTTAGTATGAGATGTTCACAAAAACAGAAGAAATCAGGATGAGGACAAATACTTTTTCACAGCATTATATGATCATATCACTGTATTCTCTTCTTCTCTTCACTGTAATCTGGTGTTTTATGTGTTTTTGTTCAATTCTAGGAGGAGCTCAATACAGCACTGAAGTCCTTACAAGAGAAAACACAATGAAGAAATGAAAGGAGAGTTTGAGAAAACAGTTCAACATCAAGGTGAGGAAACAGAATCAAGTCATTTTCATTACAGCTGTAGGATCACTATATACAGTTATGATCTGATATATTTAATATAATGGATTCCAGTTTATTATTTCTGTAAATGACGAGCAGCGATCTGCTTCTGGATCCGTTATATGTCGGTATCGAGTTTATCTCTGATATGAATGATGTGAAGTGTTGATGTGTGTTGATTGAAATGATTGAAGTGAATATGATTTGATTTCAGTCTCAAGCTGAGCACACAGAGCATCAGATTAAACTGCAGTTTGAGAAGCTTCATCAGTTTCTCAGAGATGAAGAAGAAGCTACAATCACTGCACTGAGGGAGGAAGAGGAGCAGAAGAAGCAGATGATGAAGAAGAAGCTGGAGGAGATGAACAGACACATCTCAGCTCTTTCACACACAATCAAAGACATGGAGGAGATGATGAAAGCCAATGACGTCTGCTTTCTGAAGGTCTGATTTCAGATCATTGGTTGATCATTGGTTCATTGATTGAGTTCTTGATGATAAATGGTGTGTTTGTTCTGCAGGAGTTTCCAGTCTCAAAGGAAAGGTGAGTGATCTGCTCCTGTCTCTGGTCTCTCTGGTTCTGATCCAAAGCCACTGCAGTTCTGACTCCTGAATGTTCTTCCAGAGTCCAGAGCTCACAGCCGGATCCACAGATGGCTTCTGGAGCTTTGATTCATGTGCCGCGTTACTTGGGCAACCTGCAGTTCAGAGTCTGGAAGAAGATGCAGGACATCGTCCAAAACAGTGAGTCTGACTGCAGAAGATCTGAGCTCTCACACACACACTGGAAATGATGGATGGGTGGAGAGATAAAGGTGCTTCATGACACAAACTGAGCCGCGTTTGGTGGTTGTTACAATTAGAAGATTTACTCTTATTATATTAACTAGAATGTACGTTTCCTGAAGAAAATGTGAGTAGCGCTTGCAGTGGCAAAACTCGTCACTTGTTGCTAGGGTGTTTCTAGGCATTTACGATGCAGTTGCTAGGATGTTCTGGGTGGATAGTATGATGTTGCTTGGCAGTTGCTAAGGTGTTCTGAGTGGTTGCTAGGGTGTTATGAGTTGTTGCTAGGCAGTTGCTAGGCTGTCCTGTGTGGTTGCTATGGTGTTACTGGGCAGTTTCTAGAACATCGTGGGTGGTTGCTAGGGTGTTCTGAGTGGTTGCTATGGTGTTGCTAGAAAGTTGCTAAGGTGATCTGGCTGGTTGTTGGTGGTTTCGAGGGTGTTATGAGTTGTTGCTAGGCAGTTACTAGGGTGTTCTGGGCAGTTGATAGATGGTTGTTTAAGGTATTCTGGTTGATTTCTAGGGCATTGCTAGGTGGTTGCTAGGGTGTCCTGGGTGGTTGCTATGGTGTTGCTAGGCTGATAAAGTTGTCACAGATGGGTACTATGAAGTTTTTATAGAGTTCTTAGCATGTTTTCAGCCTGAATTTACACTTAGCTAATCACTATTAGCATGTAGAATGAAGAATGAATCAAAAGACCCAGACCTCATGTCTCTACGATGTTCTGATGCAGAGATGTAGATCTTGCTTAACGGTACTCTGCTATGGTACTCTGTTTGGTTGCTATGGAGTGGCTTGGCAGCTGCCAATCATGATACTTCAAAGGCTGCTTGTCAGTATGAATGATATAAACCCCCATGCTTATGACTTTCAGATTGGAAGATATCCCTCTTTTGGTTTTGGTTACTAGGGTGCTCGACAATGGTTGCTAGGACTTGGATAGGAAGTGTTGACGGTGATTCATGATTAGCTGTTTGCTGCCCCAAGTCAAACAAGACCTCATGTTTCTATGACACTTCTATCCAAAGATATTCCCTTTTGATCTCTTTGAATGGAAGTCTATAGAACTTGTTGCTAGGGTGCTGTAAATGGTTGCTAGGGCATGGCTTGATAGCTTCACAATGATCCTGAGTCACTGATTGGTTGCCTGAGTAAAATGAGCCCACCCCTTGTCTCTATGACACTATGATGCATAGTTATGTTCAATACAAAATCCCTCATATAAATATAATGATATATAAATAATATAAAGATAATAATCCACAGAATAGTGATCGTGTGCTTCATCTTTCAGGCCAACAGTGAGTGAAACTCAACAGACAGTGAGAATAAACTGATTTAAATCAACACAGACTATAAGAGCCGATAACATGAAGATGATCAGATGCTGCTGAAGATCAGACACACACTTACAGTTTTTCATCTACAGCAGAAATCTTAACAGATCTCACTGATTTATTGTGATTTTTAATTGATGGACACAAATGTCTGAATCACACATATGTTTGTAGTTGATGATAAAATGAGTGTGAAACTAATAACAGCACTGACAGTGATCAGAGGAACATGTGTTTGATCAACAGTGTCATAATTCATAATAATCTGTGTTGGTTCACTCTTGATCATTATATGAACAATAAAAGCATCTGTTGATTGTGTCTCATCAGCTCCTGTGATTCTGGATCCAAACACTGCGAGTCCACTGTTCGTCCTGTCTGATGATCTGACCAGTGTGAGAAACAGCGGGAACAAACAACCTCTTCCTAATAATCCAGAGAGATTTGACCGGTCTCTCTGTGTTCTGGGATCAGAGGGTTTTAACTCAGGAACACACTGCTGGGATGTGGAGGTTAAAGAGAGTTCAGCCTGGATTCTTGGAGTAACTACAGCATCAAACCAGAGGAAGGGACCTGATTTCTGCAACACTGATGCCTGGAGTGTGACGTACGGATGGGCTGAAGGTTTTCCTGTCAAACAGAGGTTTGATCGTGTGAGAGTGAATCTGGACTATGACAGAGGAACGGTGTCATTCTCTGATCCTGTAACTAACACACATCTACACACATTCACACACACCTTCACTCACACACTCTTTCCATTCTTCTGGTGTAAGTTTTCTTCCTCTCTGAGGATCTTACTGGTCAGTATTCAGTAATCGTTACTCCTGTAGGTCTGGATCTTCCTGCTTTCATCATGTTTCCAATATATTTAATCCAGATCACATGAGTAAGAGTGCTGTTGATCTGAATATCAGTACGGTGGCTGTGATTGGGCCGTGATGATCACATGACTGATATAGCACTACATCAACACTCACACTCTCATATTTCACATCAACAGATCAATAAAAAACAAGTTTATTTAATTAGAGTTTATAAGTTTAAAAAGCACTTTACACAATAAGAACAATTATTAGACCATTTTAAGATAACCATTTACCTGATTTTTTTTCAGTGAAGTTTGTCACTTTGCTAATATTCACATAATTACATAATATATTTTGTTTTAAACTTGAACTTAATTCTACTCAGTTTCAGTGAATTTGTAAATGAATAAATGTTTATTTCAGTTTAAATGATTGTTTGTTCATTTAATTTCATGGATGTAAATGATGAACACTTACAAACTCTTGATTAGTGCTGTTTACGGATCTGATCCTTAAAAACTAAAAGTCAATGTTTCTGGGATTCACTGAAATCTCTGACAAAGACTGAGTTTGATAATCCATATTTAAAAAGTTTTAACATTTTTGAGTTACACACAGACATCAAGAATCAGCGTATGAATATGAAAATGTTGATGATCAACACAACGCTTCATGCTGCAGTGCATGCATTGCAGTGTCAAATTATGCAGCTGGAATGTCCCACTATTTTCTTTTAATCTTCCTCTTTCCTCTTTTATTTTTTGCTGTTGTTTTGTTGACTGTCGTAGCTTGTTCTGTGATGTTCAGAGTTGATCTGTTTATCTGAATATTCTGTTGATTGTCAGCGTTGTTGATGTTTGTGTGTTGAGTGTTTATTTCATAGACTGTAAAAACACAATGAAGACGCTCCTCACTCTCTTCCATTGTAGAAAAGTGAAGCTGCCAATGTCCCAATATGTCGATGACATCTTGTGTTGATTCTGTGCAGTAGTGAGCATGAAGTGGAGTCGTGCGCTATAAAGCCCCGATCACACTCCCACAGAATCGTCTAGTAATTTTACTGCAGAACAACTCATTATGTCAGTGTAAAATAAACAGTTATGGAAAGTATGGAAAAGTTAAAGCTCCAGTCTCATTCTGAAAAAAGTCCTCTGGTGCCTCAGTGAGTACTTCACTCAGAGAAGCTGTCAATCATGACGTCACATCCCTGTTTTATAGCATCAAATAACTTCAAAAAAAAAAAAAAAAAAAAAAAAAAAGGAGACCAGGAGAGAGGATTTCTGTATTATTTATAGCTAACTGGCACTTTTCAAAGATTTTGCAGACATATGAAGTAGGAGAATATCTAACTGTATATTGTGTCACTTTGAACATCCCATTACCTGTTTATTGTGGCCAAATAAGATCCTTAGCTCATACATCTCTTTAATTTGTGCCGTCCTATATGCCTTATACACACTTTTGTAGTAAACTCATCTCTTGAATTTAGTTTTGTGCAAACACAATTTTTTAAATTTGAACTAATGGTTTTACCAGAGTGTGGAATGCCTTTTAACCAGCCTTAGCCTTTTAAGATTAACAGCCTTAAGATCCTTAGCTCATACTGTACATCTTGGGGATGTTGAAGTGTAGTTGAAAAAGTTTAGCAAATAACAAACAGAAATCTTTAAAGCAACATGAAACCATAATGTTCGTATTTGAAAATTGTATAACGTTAAAGTACACTCACAGTTTAACTTACATAATATTTTCTGTTAGTATGAAGCTTTTGTCTAGAACACCTAATACAAAGTTTTGTGTTCTGGGTGAGAGCTCACAAAGATTACACCAAAATGAGCTTTCTTGAGCATTGCATGTTTGAACTATGCCTGTAGTGATCAACATTTTAGGTCTGAAAAATAAAAGGATTAACTAGCCTATGGCTAACTGGGAAAAATAACTGTTGGGGGTAAATGAAACATTCTTTTTGTCTTGTTTCAGTAAAATAACAGTACTTGATAAACTAAAAGTTGCAGTAATGTTACTGTTTTCATCAATTTCTTGTAGAGAAAACCTACGCAATATGAATTCGGGGTGATTGGGACACATTTTGCCATTGAGATGACTTGGAAAAAATGTCCTAATCGACCTGTATTAATCCTAGGTTTACAAAGCCAAACAAAGTTCACAATGCCAGAGTTCACAATGTCAGACTCTTCCAGATTCATCAGAGCTGCTGTAAAACACCCCGAAACATCCTTAGATGTTTTACAGTCTTTGAAGAGCTAATATCCACGTGTTACTGATTCTACGTCCCGAACCAGATATCCTTTCTCGTTATCTAACAGCATGATACTGTAATAAACCCAGCCGCCACTAGGGGACGCTGGTGAGCTTTCTTGTCGTGGGCTTGCACTTACGCTGCCACCACCTTTAACATTAACCCGGTAAGGTCCGGGGAGCACTCAATGCACACTCACGAGCCAATTTGTCAACAAAGAATATAAATTTTATTAACAATAATAACAGCCTTGTGGCATCGTCACATTTTTAGCATCCTGATTACACACACTGGTTATTTCATTTCAGTCTACAGTGCACACTCTCTAGGAAGAAAACCCAATACACCTTCCAACCTCACAGCAAACCAATAAATAGTGTAAAATATCATATACACAGCACACTTCATTGGAAACCTCTTAGGATAAGTCCCTTATTCTCTACGTGATAACCAGTACAAACAATCAGTACACAACATTTAAAGGGACATCAGCACACGCGACTGAGCATAAAGACAATACACAAATAGGTAAATGAATAAAACAGTTTCGGACTTCCCTGTCCGTGTCCGACGACACCCCGCCGTCACTGCGAAGACACAAACTTCCCCTCCGCGGAACTATTAGAGGAAGTGTTCTCAGGATGAAGCCTGCCGGCGTCCACCTATGTTACTTTCCTCTCTAACTAGATGTTACCCACTATCTACCTCCGGGCCAATAAGTGGTACCCCGGTTTTCTTCGGCGCCGGTGGTGCTAGCCAGCCACGAACGCCACAAAACGACCCCCTTTTCCCCCGCGGACCCTGCAGGCTCCAATACAGCTTAACGCGTCTTCAACAATTCATTATCAGGAAAAAAAGGCCCCGTATTATTCTTCCCCCTCCCTTTTTAAAACCATCCAAAATTGATGTATTGTCCACAGGTGTGCTCACCCAGCCTGTCACTCCTTCCACGTTCGTCGCCATGGATGACGTCACACAGCGTCCCTTCAATGTTAATCATACAATACAATCACTCGTGATGTCGTAAAAGTTTAGACGTTCAATGTGTGTGTGTGTGTGTGGTGTGTGTGTGTGTGTGTGTGTGTGTTTTGGTGGTGTTGTTGTTTGTTGTTGTTGTGGAGGGGGGAGAGCCTTGAAGTAGGCTATTAGGCTTGAAAAGATCTAAGAGTAAAATATCCTAAATGACTAAAATGAACAAATCATATTTTTCAATGTTATTTTGTATATTTCATTAGGCTATTTGTTTGTTGTGTTAGGCTATGTCTTTCCTTTGGATGTACGTGCAGCTTTACACAAACCTCTTTCAAATGTTGTCATTTGCGAGTGATGACGTCTGAACGGGACAGATTAAGCCACTGTTAAATGTTAAAATGGGCAAAACTTCTTATTGGACATTTTTAACCACTGTGTGTGTTATGTTTAATGCTTTACGCATTGTAAACGGTCACTTTCATTCATAATTTGAGTTAGAATGACAACTGCGCATGTGCATAGCGGGACATAGCTCAGGTGAGCACAGATACCCCGCTCTCTTTATTTAATTTTCCTCTTTTATTTGTGACCCACTTGAATATTTATATGTATATTTTTTTCTCACTTCATGTATGCGGACGTTTAAGTTTAGCTATATTAGCCTATTACACCTGGGGCGTGGGGAAATTATGACAGCTCTCTCTCTCTCGTGGCATCTTTTCATCCAGTACAACACTGTTTTTCTCTTTGGACGACGCAACATTTTAACTTTGCGTTACGCATGTTTGAGACATGTTTTAGAAGCACTTTTGACCTCTTCTGAGATTGTTGAACATCATGTGAAAAAACTTTTGTTTTGGCTTTTGTTGTTGTTTTTTAACATTTGTAATGTTGTTTTGGGGGGAAAACCCTTCATGTATATATGAAAAGAGTTTAATAAAACAACCCTTGATTGCATTGTTAACCTCAAACCTTGTTTCATATTTTTACATTTTAAAGCATAATGTTTTACATGGTTTTCAGAAACCTTTTCTGATAACATTTTAATGTGTCTGAATACTACGTTTTAGTTTTCAGCGATCTGCATCACTTTAAAGTTGTATGTGAACATGTTACATGTGTGTGAAAAAGTGTTTCGTGTTTTTAAAGTTCAAAGCACCATAGTTTTCAATATACTTTACTCCAAAACATATTCTCAAACGGTGAAACACATAAAATTCCCCCCAGTGGAGAGGATGCTATCAAAGAAAGAATAAATCAAAGTTAATGGATAAAAAAATTGTAAAACTTATTCACAACATTATTTTGTTGATTATTTTACTACCGTTTAAATATACACTCGCCATGTCTATCCTCCAGTGTTGGGGGCGTGTTAGGGGCGGAGACTTGGGAGCGGCTTCACATGCCGATCTATTCTACTTTTATCGCTGGTGAGTGAAGATGTATGCATGGAGCAGTGTAAGAGTTATTTTTTGTTAAAAACTACAAATCTTAGCAGCAATTGCAGTGTTAAATGTTTTTGTTTGAAACTATTATCTGTTAACAACTGTTGCTTGATAGTTTAATGCTAATGCACGTGTTTGATATTTTACCCTGTTATTTTTCTGTTCTCTTGTGTGAAAGACATCTCTAACTTGTTTAACATTTTTCTGACAATGCTTAAAAAGGTCTGGATAGGCCTTTGGGTTTTAACAGTATACTAATTTTAAAAGTTATTAAAGTTGTAGACCTATGTTGAAAGGTTTGTTATTGTGAAAGAACCTTCTTCAAATGCATGTGAAAACGTTCTCTAACTTGTTTTACCTTTGTTAAAAGTTCAAAGCACTTTTTCTGATAACGTTTTAAAATTCTGACTTTTTTTTGTGTGTTTTTTTTGTTTTTGTTTTTGGAAAACTTGTTTTACATTTTAAATGATTGGACATTGACTTTAATGTTTTTCATGTGATGAAAGGCTTTTTCTGACTTGTTTTACTTTTTCTGAAAATGTTTTAAATGTTTGAACATTGACTTTTGGTTTTTAATGTAATTGAAATGCTTTCTCTAACTTGTTTTGGTAACCTCTTTAAATTCTTTTAAGCCTTTGTGTTTTAAACGGTACTCTTTATTTTTTATGTCTTCAAATAAAAACTGTACAAATGATGTGGAAACAAACTTTCTTTAATAAAAACATCCCTTGACTCCCTAATGTCTGTCACTGTCACCCACATTGTTTCACATTTTAAAATTTTATGCATAATGTTTTACTATATATATAAACACATTTGACCTTTTCTGATAACATTTTACTATGCCTGAATGCTAGCCTAGTGTTACATGTGTGTGAAAAAACTGTTTACCTCCATGTTTCATGTTTTTAAATTTAAAGCACATAGTTTCAACAGTTTCAATATACTTTACTCCATATATAAATTCCCCCAGTGGGAGAGGTGGATGATGCTATCAAAGAGTGAATAAATCAATGAATGAACTCAAATAATGAACAGTTAATGAGTTAATGAACTAAAGAATGTTAAAAACACATTATGATCGTCATTTTATTTTATTACCATTTAATGTGCATCTCTGCTCTCATCTATCCCTCCGGTGTTGGGGGGCGTGTTAGGGGCGGATGAAATCGATGTTTAGAGGTGTGTTAGGGGCGGAGACTTGGGACCGATTTCACAGGACGTTCTGACTTCATTCTGTATTTGACAACGAAGAGAAGGATGTCTTTCATGGTGCAGTGTAGAATTATTTATTGCTAAAACGTTAACAGTAATTGCAGGGTTGAAATGTTTTTGCTTTTTAAAAAAAATTTGTCTTTTACACCTATTGTTTTAATATACTTAATGCTAATGCGTTTTTTTGATACTTTTTGTTAAAATCTTGTGTTTAATTATTTAACTGGGCTTTTTAAATATACACATTCTATCTTTCGGTGTTGAGGTGGCCCTGTTAGGGAGGATGACGTCGATGTTTGGAGGTGTGTTAGGGGCGGAGACTCGGGCGCGTTTTCACACACCGTTCTGATTTCATTCTGTATCTGACAATGTCGGATAGGACTGTTTCACAGAGCAGTGTAGAAATATTTATTGTTAGAAATGTTTTGCTTTTAAAAAATCTTTGTCTTTTAACTCCTATTGTTTAATATACTTAATGCTAATGTGATTGTTTGTTTGATGCTTTTTGTTAAAACCTTCTGTTTAGTTAATTAATTAACGTCCTTTTTTTAAATATACATTCTATCTTTCGGTGTTGAGGTGGGCCTGTTAGGGGCAGATGACGTTGATGTTTGGAGGAGTGTTAGGGGTGGAGACTTGTGAGCGTTTTCACAGGCCGTTCTGACTTTATTCTGAATTTGCCAGTGATGAGAAAGGACATGTTTCACGGATCAGTGTAAGAAATATTTATTGTTAAAAAACTTTAAAGTAAATGTTAGAAATGTTTTGCTTGAAAACCCCATTTGTCTTTTAACAACTATTGTTTAATACACTTAATGTTAATGCACTTGTTTGATACTTTTGTTTCAGAAAATCTAACAATATTTTAAATTGTCTTTGTGTTTTAATTGTACAATTCATTAATGTCTTTTTAAAAACATTTAAATATGTGAAATAACTTTCTTTAATAAAAACATCCCTTAAAAACCCATGCCTGTCACCCCGATACACTGTTTTACATTTTAAAGTTTAAGCATCGTTTTCAAACATTTTCACTTCAAAAACACACAAAGTCCAAAACACAGTCATAAATTCCTTAGTGGGGGTAGTGGGGGAGGACAAAAACAGGTGTCCAGTCTGGAGGGTGGGGTGGGGGGGGGGGGTATTTTATGAGGGGCCATAAATCAATCATTCTGACATATGGTACCCTATAATCCTCTCTTACCATAGTAGGAAAAATGTGCGCAATGATCATTCCCTTTACCATAGTGTGTCAATGGAGCAAATTTCGGGTAGCTCTTACACCCCATTGTGAGGTCTGTACTTACAGAGCCTGCCAGCCTCTTCAAATGTGGCAACCCACATATTTCTACGAAGTCCTCGCTCAGCTATGACCCGTCAAAGTTTGTCCCAATGCAATAACATTGTTCACACAATCGCTGATAAAAGTCACACCTCTCCTCAATAATCCACACAATTTGACGCCTCATTCATGTATGACAAACGGTGTGGGATGAGTTATGCTCTGAAGTTTGTACAGAAGAATAAATATATAAATAATAATCCACAGAATAGTGATTGTGTGCTTCAGCTTTCAGACCAACAGTTAGTGAAACTCAACAGACAGTGAGAATAAACTGATTTAAATCAACACAGACTAATTAAACTAATAACAGCACTGACAGTGATCAGAGGAACATGTGTTTGATCAACAGTGTCATAATTCAATAATCTGTGTTGGTTCACTCTTGATCATTATATGAACAATAAAAGCATCTGTTGATTGTGTCTCATCAGCTCCTGTGATTCTGGATCCAAACATGGCGAATCCACGTCTCGTCCTGTCTGATGATCTGACCAGTGTGAGAAACAGGAGGAACAAACAACCTCTTCCTGATAATCCAGAGAGATTTGACTGTTGTCCCTGTGTTCTGGGTTCAGAGGGTTTTAACTCAGGAACACACTGCTGGGATGTGGAGGTTAAAGAGAGTTCAGCCTGGATTCTTGGAGTAACTACAGCATCAAACCAGAGGAAGGGATATAGTTTCTTCAGCACTGATGTCTGGAGTGTGTCGTACAGACTGTCTTCTGGTTTTCATGTCAAACAGAAGCTTGATCGTGTGAGAGTGAATCTAGACTATGACAGAGGAACGGTGTCATTCTCTGATCCTGTAACTACACATCTACACACATTCACACACCCTTCACTCACACTCTTTCCATTTCGGTGTTCTCCTCTCTGAGGATCTTACCGGTCAATAGTCAGTAATCGTTACGCCTGTAGGTCTGGATCTCCTGTTTTCATCATGTTTCCATATATTAATCCACACATGAGTAAGAGTGCTGTGATCTGAATATCAGTACGGGGCTGTGATTGGGCCGTGTGATCAATGACGATATCAGCACTACAGCAACACTCACACTGCGTCCCAATGTCCATATTATCCATCCTAAATAGTATGTGATTAAAATAAGTGTCCCCCAAAGCACAGTAGTTGAAAAGAGTATGCCAAAGTCCCCAGATGGTCTACTATTTCCGGTTGATTTTCGAGTGTGGATCCGTGCCACACTATAAAGCTAATTGCCCACAAACCCATTGCACTTGGATGAGGATTCAGTTCAGAACTACAACACGAGTAAAAAGTGTTAAAAATACAAAACATGGCAGACATGCACAACTATATAACATTATCCATTTTATATTCATCTGCAATACCAATGTTGACTTTTAAATATCCTATGGCCATTAACTTTTAAATGCATCATTATGCATTAATTGAGGAGAGTTCTCCACAGAAGACCCACGACTGCAGATCAACGTGGTGCATTTCTCTCTGATCGGTAGGAAATGAACTAAATCAATGTGGGAGGATGTAAGATGATTGACGCCCAGTTTACGGTGACAGGATGCGACAGAGAGAAAAGACGCGATTGTATGCGTGATAGTATGTCCCAAAGCTTTCTCTCTTTCTACACACAAAATTAAGTACTTTTTGTTCACAGAAAGAGACATACTTTTAGGGTAGTATAAATAGTGGAATTTGGGACGCAGCATCACACTCTCATATTCATATAACAGATCAATAAACAACAAGTTAATTAATTAGAGTTTAGAAGGAGGTTTAAAAAGCAATACAACCAAGAAACATTAGACATTTAAGTAACATTTACATGATTATTATTCAGTGGAATCAGTCTGGGCATATTACATATTATAAATATATATTTTGTTTTAAACTGAACTTACTACACAGTCAGGGATGGGCATATTTCAGAGCATGTATTAAAAATACGTATTTGAAATACAAAATACTATTTTGTATTTTGTATTTTCCTTTGGAAAAAATCACGTGAGTATTTTTGTATTTCAAATACTCAAATACTTTGAGACAGTCACCTCTTTATCAGGGTGTTGTTTCATGCATCAACTAGTTCAGACCAGGTTCAGACCAGACACGCCCCCCAATTCCCCCCGTCAGCCAATAATGGGAGTAGATGGGGACTTCGGCTAAAAGAGTAAATAAAGCTTGCTTAGACAAATCCAAATTAAACCCTGCGGCTCGTGACGACACATTGATGTCCTAAGACACGAACGATCGGTTTGTCTGAGAAACGAACAGTATTTATATCATTTTTTACCTCTAATACACGACTATGTCCAACTCCGTTCAGCATCGGTTAGTGATGTCTGATCGCGCCTCTGACAACGGAAGTGATGTCTCGCGCATATACTTTAATGAGTGTCAGACATCACTGCCGCTGTCAGAGCGCGATCAGACATCACAACCGATCGTTTCGTGTCTTAGGACATCAATGTGTCCGTCACGAGCCGCAGGGTTTAATTTGGATTTGTCTAAGCAAGCTTTTTTTGCTCTTTTAGCCGAAGTCCCCTCTACTCCCATTATTTGGCTGCAGACAGCAGCGGTTGAGTTAAAAATCCTCATTTGTGTTTTACTGACAAAAAAGTCACCTACATCTTGGATGCGCTGGGGCAACAGATAAACATCAAAATTTCATTTTGGTTAACTATCCCTTTACGTTACTGCATGTTAAGCCGAGTTCACACTGCACGATTTTTAGCCCCGATTGTGGCTCGCCGACAGTTTTGAGAAATCGCAGACCAAATGCCGAATCACAGGCAAACGCTGCTCGTTCACGTGAGTTCGGGGAGGAGTTATAGACCAATATCAGCAAGCATGGCTTCGTACACATAAACATTACAATGTTTAGATAGGACTTTCCGCTTTCTCTTTAGCTTTGTGCAGTGGAAGCCTTGTTTATACTTTCGCAATTCGCATGGCTCTAAGCCATGAACCTGTTTGACCTGCTTACTGCGTGCGCTCCTCAGTAAACCTTCACAACCGCCGGCGCGAGAGCGCCGGCTCTCATTGAAAATGAATGACAAGTGACGCTAGTCATTATTTTCAATTTCCCGCGAGAGCGCGGGCGCTTCGGCGGTCTGGACGGGGAAGGGCGGGAGAGTTTAAATCAGGTTAATTTATGGTAATGACTATGACTTTCGGAGGCACCAATTTCAATTTCGCTTGAGAGGCTTCCGATTGGTGACGCGACTTGTCATTTACTTGACCCTCCGTCGGCGGGTTTGAACGAACAGTACAGTGTTGTTGGCAGGGCGGCCAAGGCGATTGTTGACGCTCTCGCCGCGCGGTGTGACACACAGTTAGGCTTTTATGCTTGACATTCTCTCCATTATAATTCTGTGAAAAACGACAGAGGGACTCTGAATTAATTGTTCTCCAAACCACCAAAAAGCAGCAATGAGAGGAAGTAGTTTGCCGAATAATTTGTCAAACACCTCTTATACTAGGTCAAACACTCGTCCGTGAGAAGTTTGTTGAATAAATTGGATTTCTTCACATGTAAACTGATTAGTTGAGGTCATTTTGACGACACATGTAAAGTTTTTTAGTACACTTCTTAAACCCTACCCCACAATACCAAGTTAAAACCCAGTAAACTGAAATTGTGACTTGTGACATTAGAACAAAACATATTAATATGATACATAGTATAACACTAATTGAAAGATGTGTTTATATGTTTTTTATTCATTAATTATTTTTATTTCAAATTAACGATTGTATTAAACACCGACCATTACTTATCATGATTTCTGCTATGCAGGCTCATTTGTAAATGTAATCATTTTAAATTTTACAAACAGGTGCTTTATGAAATGTACTGGACACATTTCCAATTGTGATTGTGTTTACCCATCTATGCAAAGTTTGTTTATGTAGAGACGAATAATTAGGTTAATCATGTCTGTCTCATCGTTTAGTGTAGTAATTGTGTGCATTTGTGATGACAATGATGAAAGAGGACACCTACACTTTTAGATTATGTTTCACCAAAAAAGTGCCAAATGATGTCAATTAAAAATTTTTTATTTTAGATAAACTTTATATTTCTAATTATGTTTAGAAACAAATAACTTTACATTAAATAAATATAAAAGGTTACTATACTACTTGCGTTACAAAAAAAGCATCAAAAGAGTTTGAAATTTCAGTTTTTTGCTGTGGTACAAAACTGATGATTTGATATTGTGAAACCATGCCCATTATTGTCATATCACCCATCCCTATTCTTTGCTATATAGCAGAAAGGTTCCCACAGTTTTAAAAAGTTATTTAATTACCACCACGAAGCAAGCACTTAAAAAAGAGAGAGAGAGAAGACAGAGAAGATGAAGAGAGTGCCTCTTCAAAATGGGACCAAGGCATCCGAAAGTCCGCATCTAGGTGCCCTACTGTTAACATTTCTTATTCACTGTGTATTGTATAATACACTTAACAAATTACACCGTGTCACAGGGCTTTTAATGATGGGTGATTTTCAAACATAAAAAAGTTGGTGGATGGTTTACTTTTGGGGGGTTTTTTGTAGTTTTTTATTTCCTACAGGGCAGGGGAAGGGAAAGAAGATGGGTATCTAAAATTAAAACGAAAGTTTATAAGTAGTTGCACACATCTAATGCTTTTTGGCATTCGAATAGCCCAGATAGATTTCAGGCCAATAGGGATCCTGGCACTGAATCTCAATTCACATGTATTTTGTGTATTTCAAATACAAAATACTGTATTGTATTAAATACTTTTCCCACACAGTATTTTGTATTTGTATTTAAATACATTTCCATTATTTATGCCCATCTCTGTACACAGTTTCAATGGTTTGTAAATGAATAAATGTTTATTTCAGTTTAAATGATTGTTTGTTCATTTATTTCATGGATGTAAATGACGAACACTTACAAACTCTTGATTAGTGCTGTTTACGGATCTGATCCTTAAAAACTGAAAGTCATGTTTCTGGGATTCACTGAAAGTTTGATAATCCACATTATAAAAGTTTTAACATTTTTGAGTTACACACAGACATCAAGAATCAGCGTATGAATATGAACAATGTTGATCAACACCGCTTCATACTGCAGTGCATGCTGGGTACGAGCTAGAACAAAACTCACCCATTACTCCCAGCATGCATTGCGGTGTTAACAAATTATGCAGCTGGAATGTCCCACTATTTTTTTTATTCTTCCTCTTTACTTTTATTTTGCTGTTGTTTTTTTTATAGCTTGTTCTGTGATGTTTCAGAGTTGATCTGTTTATCTGAATATCTGTTGATTGTCAGCGTTGTTGATGTTTGTAGTTTGAGTTTATTTCATAGACTGTAAAAAAAAAAAAAATTAAGACGCTCCTCACTCTCTCCATTGTAGAAAGAAGAGAAGCTGCCAATGTCTCAATATGGCGATGACATCGGTGTTGATCTGTGCATAGGAGCATGAAGTGGAGTCGTGCGCTATAAAGGCCCCCGATCACAGCCCACAGAATCATTAGTACATTTTACTGCAGAACAACTCGTTATGGTCGGTGTAAAAAAACGTTATGGAAATATGGAAAAGTTAAAGCTCCAGTTCATTCTGAAAAAAGTCCTATGGTGCCTCAGTAGAGTACTTCACTCGAGAAGCTGTCAGCAATGCGTCACATCCTGTTTTATAGCATCAATAACTTCCAAAAAAAAAAAAAAAAAATGAACACTTGAACTTCAGTGTGTATACACGAAATGACAGAAACCATCTTGGGAATGTTTTTTTAAGTGTAATTTAATTGTTTAGTTGTCCCACATCATTTAATTACATTGAGAGGACCGGGGTTTAGGTTTTATGACTATATGGGACCAACCCACTGGGGGCGATCAAGACGCTTTGGCTTCACTTTTCAGGACTGGTGTGGCTTGTGTGGTTTATGTCTAAGTGTCTCAAGGCCTAGTTGAAAAAGCCTGCATTAAAAAACATTCAGCACATTGAGAATAACCTATTTAACTAATAGTAGATGATGCGATGCATTTTTCTGATGAAACGTATTGTAATTTATTTTATTTTTTACATGTCAAGAACCTGAAGTTATTATTGTTATTTGAATAATTAGTGTTTGCACCAGTTTATGCAGTG
>JAOTNS010001864.1:0-102366 GCA_028476615.1 Culter alburnus
CGCCTTTAAATGAGTCAGTAGCAAAAACACCCTCGGCCTAAGATAAAAGAAAAAGATGATTAAATTAGCAGTTTGGTAGCTCAGTGGTAGAGTGCATGCTTTGTGTGTACGACGTCCTGGGTTCAATCCCAGCTGCTCCCAGGTCGCCGTTGCAAATGAGAAATTGTTCTCAATCGGCCTACCTGGTTAAATAAAGGTAAAAAAAAAAAAAAAAAAAAAAAAGTGTTTTTTACAGGGAATAATCCCTGTCAAACCCTTAGATTACTGCAATCAGGCTGGGCACAGAGCAAAATTGTTTAAAGCACTGTGCTGAAGGAAAAAATGGTGTATCAAATGTCTAAAAGCTGTTGAATTGTCAGTTTTAATATCCCTGTGTACTAGCAACCACCATTGTGCAGTGTGCCCTTGAGCAAGAGACAATCACTGCAGGCATTTCACTGATTCCAACTAAATCATATTCAGGAGTTTAACATTTACCTTTAAAATTATTGATAAAACGCTGCTGGAGACATGGTTTATCAATCCCCGCTTGGATATGGTACTCCGCATCTTGGATTGGTCGAAGTCGTCGTCTTCTCTCCATGAGTGAAAACCTAAGTAGCAACCATTAACCTAAGTAGCAAGAGACATAAGTTTAAATGCAGTAAATAACCCATTGCCAATTGTATGACAAAGTAGTTCTTAGCCTGTCAGATCCCAGGTAGCCAGCGGAATCGGGCCAATCGCGGCTGAGTGTCGGCGCACTCGCATGCGCGTGAACGTCCAGAACGCTTTCAAACACTGGAGCGGCGCAGAGTTGCCATGGAAACGGCGCGGGACCACTGCAACTGACGAGCAGCTAAACTCCCTCTCTCGTGTTGTTTTCACTGCTTTCAGGTGAGTTTAGTCTCTTAAATCACACACGAATAATACACACAACGTCCTTGACACTTCTCTTACTTGTAATTGACACGCTTCTGTTGAATATTTACTTTGTAGAAATGGTTTATGGTCTTCAAAAAAAAATCCATTAGCATCTCAACCGTTACGTTACGTTAGGCTAACTAGCTTGAGCTTTTGTTTATGAAAGTTTGGTCTTTTAAAATCACATCTTATGTGTAACGTTAGATGAGATGTTTTTAATAGTTTTGTAATGGTTTTTGCTTGGAAGTGAGCCAATTTATTTAATATAAACGTGTGTCGTTAAGCGGTGACATCACTTAACTTACACGGAGCCCTAAAATTGGCTGAAACTAACGTTAGCTCAATGGTAACGTTAACAAATATGATACAAAAAATGTTCTGTAATTTCAGCAGAAACAAAATAACACCTCTAAAAAGAGGGGAAGCTCCATTTTTCAACATTTCTGAAGAAAGCTGCTGCCAGAAGTAGGAACAGTGAAGCTCATTAAATAACTTCAAATCCATTTTCTCACAATATTTTTCACCAATAGGCTCACCATGCATCTGTTTATTTTCTTATTTTTTTATTCATCAAATTTACACTTATTTTTTATTTTATTTATGAAGGTTTAGACATCCAAATGTAAGTGACACTGTTGGAGCAATATGAATAAGTAAACCTAAAAACTTAAATTCTGTTATCCTAATTTAAGAAAATATTTTCTGTATATTCTACTTCTCTTTTCTGCAGCAGCTTGTGTTACTAGATCCTTCCATACTGATGGCCTGTACAAAAGCAGAGTGGGAGCGATCAACATCTATGAACCCTATGTAAGTAAAACTTCAACTAATGTCAAACATACAGTATTGGTGTTGGTGGACAGTTCCAGCATTATAGACATGACATTTGCAGTCAATTTTTTTTTATGTTGATATGAAAATTGGTACAGGTGGTCGCGGGTCCTTAAGTAGTCTTGAAATGTCTTATACTGGGTACACACCAAAAGATAATCGGGCTGATTTAGGGCCTATTTCCCCCCTTCCGACAATCCTAGCTATGTCCCAATTATCTTGATGGTTCTACAGATTATCTTATCAGATTTTCCCTTGTGGTGAAGTGTGTTAAGAGTGTCCGAACCTGCTTGGAAGAACATTGGAGCCGCCCCGATCGCGAATCGTAAATATTCTATATGTTAAATATTTCAATCAGAAATCCTGATGTGTGGGGAACCCCGAGGACAAATGCTGCAGATTATCATGTGAAACGAAACAATATCCAATCAGAAAGCGAGATGATGGGAGACACGGTCGTTCACACACACATTGCAGGAAGCGGAGTGTTAAGGGTTCAGTGAGGTTCTATAGCGGGATAAAGAACACAGGTGAATTCAAAAGAGACAATAAATACAATAAAGAATAAATAAAAGACAATAAAGAATAATAATTTCTGTATAAAGGTTCTATATAATGCTGGGTACAATGTTTTTTTCACCATTCCAAACACTATCATCGCAATTTCTTCCTGCATATCGTCAGCCACTTATCTGAAGTCTTGCTATTTCCTATAGCGAGAGATTTCCTGTGTTCACAGTCGAGACTCTGGTTGAAAATCTGTTCGTGTGAGGTGTGCTGTCTGTCTCACATCATGGCACGCCACATACTATAGGAGCAAAACGGTTAAATCTAGGATTTTTTTGTCCTCATGTTTGTGGTCTACTGGGACACTTCATTGGTCATAAATCCCCACTCATTGACAAAAATGTACGATTACGTTATCCAACATGACTAAAAATATATTGTCTTTCCCACAGCATTGCATTGGTGGACCGTGGTACCTCTAGGTTCGTAAGAATCTCGTAAGCGTAGAATCTGCCATTTAGATTACATGGCTATTGATAGTGCAACTGACTGATAACAATAGACTATTCCAGCAAGCCGTGTAATGTGGTGTATTCTCTCATTTCAGCTCCTGAGTCCATTTGGGCTGAAGGTCAAGACAGAACCAAACCAAAGCTGGACTGTAACCTACTGGCCTATATGACAGACTTCATACTGACAACTACTGGCATGGATGCTGCATCACATGTTTTTAAACAAAGACTTTTTCACCTAGAATTTAAAGTGTGGTGGAGTTTTCATTCACCTGGCCTTCATGAGGAGACTCTGTGTCTTTATCTTATGTGAGTGGATATCATATTAAACATTCTTAAAAGTACTGCTTATTCTTCTGAATTTATTGTGTAGTATGTGTTAAAAATTTCCAGTAAAAAAGAAACTTCTAGAAATGTATTGAAGTAATTAGTAATTATTTGTTGAGTAATCAAGATTGTTGGCACCTGTTAATGTAGTAGTACAGTATAAATTGCAAACGTTGCTTGTGTTGGGCACGTGTTACAGGTTACTACCCAAGACAATTAGAGGAGTATATGATGCTGTTATTTAAGGTGCATTGAGTCATGTTTATTTGTACAATATGTAATTATGTATATAATATATTTTTACAGTGGAACAAATTACTTTTTGTTTTTGTTTTTTACCACTGCACGGCACCATTTTATCATCAACAATTTTTGTAACTTTGTAGTTCATGTTTTGTCAATGTGAGAATAATGCAAGATTATATATTTTCTTTAGATATGTAACTTCTGTAATAAAGTCTGTATCATTAAGGAAACTTGTCTTTCTGTTATTTTGTAGATTTATTTTGTAACTAGGCTTAATGTAATTCAAGATAATTTAGTAAAAAAAAAAAGGTATGGTTGCCTTTGGAACCCAGCCTCGGGCCAGTTCCGGCTAATCGTACAATTTATGCTGGTGATTATGGCCCTATGCCGGCAGCGTCGGCTCAGTTTCGGCACCCGGACTCGGGCCAGTGTACTCGGGCCGATTCTGGCGCGTCATTCATTGCCGCGTTCCACCAAGTCCGGCGCCCGCATCCGGGCCGAGTTATTTCTTCCGGCTTGCCGGAATAGCCTCTATGCATGATCGCTTCCGCGTTCGTCTAAGCCCGCCCACTTACTTCCGTGCTGGGCCGAAAGCAGCAGTGCTGGATGATTCTGACAGCATTAAAGACTCATTAAGAGACTAATTTATCTCAAAACTCACTTTCATGTTTGAATGCCTTCTGTTGTGATCCGATGTGGATTCTGACCACCGTATTAGGTATTTATAGGTTACACGATGCAAAAGACTATACACGCTAGTTACCATAGTAAACATGGTAAATTTATGAACGGTTGAAGAAATCAGACAAATCATAAAGGCTATCACAAACATGTTTTTATTTTATCTGTCAGTATAAGCCTGTCTCGTCTCTTATAAAAAGCAATTTTTTCGGTAGCTTCCTCTGATTCTCTGACTGAAAATAGGCAACTGTACTAATAAACAAAACACGACGCGACTGAATGTGTCCTCTTTCTTTTGTGAAATAGACCTAACGTAAGAGAGCCTAAGTCCCGCCCTTCCGCTTCTGGCTCATGGGACCTTATTTCGGAAAAAAATATGTATGCTAGTCAATGGCGAGAGACAACTTATCTTTTTATTCCGTCTGAACTGTGCCCTGAATTACACATGATGTTTGTCAATTTAAAAGATGAAAGTCAAGAAAGTCGCAGTTTGTCATAAAACAGAAGAGTAACATTTAGTTTTATGAAAATCGCTCAAAGAACTACATCTCCCGGGAAGCGAAACAACAAGCTGGTATGTGTGCAGTGGTACAAAACACTCAGGTATGACGGCATAACGTTACGATTATAGCGTAAGACTATAGAAGAAATGACAGACGTTAGCTTCAGTAAAGTTAGCTTCATTCATTGAGAGAAAAGGTAGGCTACGTCAAATGCGCCTTTTGGTTTGTAGTCTTTGTATTACGTATATTTCACAGTCTTATACCTCAACCGTTTTACATCAAACTGCGACTTTGACTTTAAAATGTATTTTTAAATCGACAACATCATATGTGTAATTCAGGGCACAATTCAAACGAGATCAAATATTTGTTGTCTCTTGCCATTGACTACCATACAATATTTTTCCGAAATAAGGTCCCATGCTGGTCCACCGGAAGGGGAGGGACTTAGGCTCTCTATTAACATTTCTGTGTGACTAATGTGCAATTCTGTGCAAAATTATTTAATTATGATCAAATGTCACTTTTTATTGTAAACCTATAGTGGTAACATCGATGCTTGGGTTTTAAATATTTAGGCTAGGCAAACCACAAAAATACCAGCAAACGGTCACATTTATCATGTTTGTTTAGCGATCACGCTGTTTCTAGTGATTTCTTTCTGATTCATTTTCTGATAAAAGTAACTTTCGTTGGTGAAATGATGTGTTTGTGTGACGTTGCTCCAGAGAGGTGTGTTACGGGCGTGTTTTTAGTGAAGCGCTGTGGAGCTTCTGGCCCGACAGTGGAAATGCAACAGATTTTGAGCCCGGTGCTACTGGCCCGAGGCCTCTAGCCCGGTTCGGTCCGTTTAAAGGGTTAGTTCATCCAAAATTGATAATTCTGTCAGTAATTACTCACCCTCATGTTTTTCTAACCATGTAAGTCTTTCGTTCATCTTCTGAACACATTTTAGGATATTTTTGATGAAATCTGAGAGCTGTCTCACTCCTCCATAGGCTTTCAGAGGGAGTGAATCTTGCTGGCCCAGAAAAGTTATTAACGAGACCGTTAATATAGTCCAAGTGACTACAGTGGCTCAATCTTAAGTTTATCAAGCGACGAGAATACTTTTTGTGCGCAAAAAAAACACACAAAAACAACGATTTTATTCCACTTTTCATTTCCTTCTCTCTGGGCCTCTAGTGAGTTTACGTAGTAAAACTGCGCAGCGCGTCTGTGTTGTACGTCACCACGTAGGCTCACTATTGGCTGAGGCTGGTCATGTGTGCGATGCGTGTGACATACAACACAGACGCGCTGCGCAGTTTTACTACGTAAACTCACTAGAGGCCCAGAGAGAAGGAAATGAATAGTGGAATATAGTCGTTATTTTTGTGTGTTTTTGCGCACAAAAAGTATTCTCGTCGCTTGATAAACTTAAGATTGAGCCACTGTAGTCACTTGGACTATATTAACGATCCCTTTAATAACTTTTCTGGGCCAGCAAGATTCACTCCCTCTGAAAGCCTATGGAGGAGTGAGACAGCTCTCAGATTTCATCAAAAATATCCTAAATTGTGTTCAGAAGATGAACGAAAGACTTACATGGTTAGAACAACATGAGGGTGAGTAATTAATGACAGAATTATCAATTTTGGATGAACTAACCCTTTAAAGCCCTGGCTCGCACTTACTGGTAGTGCATTCAAACTCAGTATAGAGTTAAACTTTGAGGATGCCTCACATAACGGGACACAACAATGTTCAGCCGAACTGTCTATTGGGCCGTTGTTGGCCCAGATCTTTTTGGCTACCTGGGATATAACACAAAATAATCTTTATATGGTATAATTGAGATTGTGTTGCCTACATTGCAGTCAAGTGTTTCTTAAACTACCAGTGAATCAATGATTTCAAGCATTTAAAGATGTTTGAAGTTGTTCTACGACATAAACACCTATACAGTAGGTCCATTTATAAGTTTTAAATAGTTTAAATGAACATTCAGATATTTAAAAATGGTCTAATTAGTTTTACTACAGATAATTAATGTACCTATCCCTGATGTTGCCAGTTTTTCTCCTGCCATACAACCTAACCACGCTGTAGTGCGGAAGTGCAATGACAACAGATCCTATAGGCTACTCTATTTAAACTTGCTAATCGTCATAGTAGTCCATCCTAACATACAAGCTAACTACTGTGGTGTGTATAATCGATAAATGTGTGTTTTATATGATATGCAATCACATTTGTGATTAAATTATACAACACACGCAAAAAAAAAAAAGGATTTATGGCATGCATTAAGTTTCAGTCGTGCCTAGCTAATAAGTCGGTTAGCTTGGTAGTGGTAGTTAGCTAAATAGTTTCCATTTACATTGCACGTGTATAGGCGCGTTAGCAAACTACCTAACATGATACTGACTTAACCCGACTCGAACAGAAAACTGCAAAGTTAAAATTATCGCTAGCAAGGCCTGCTTTGTTATTAACCTTCTCCATAATATATGGTTGTGGCATTTGTTATGCAGTTAGCACATTACATTTGAAATAAAAGTGTTTAGCTTACCTTGGAGATGAACACGTTGATTGATGCTGCATTCGCACCTGCTTGTCCAGTGAGTCACGAGATGCGATCATTAGCTCCAGACGAGAGACGCGCGCGCGCGCGCATAGGTGTGGGGGAGGGGTTGACTGTGTGGGGACCCGGATAGTCTTAACCAGGACATACGCCGGTCTCGAGTGTGTGTGTGTATAAGATGGAAAAACTCACAACAATCAACCTAGCTAATAAGTCGGTTAGCTTGGTAGTGGTAATTAGCTAAATAGTTTCCATTTACATTGCACGTGTATAGGCGCGTTAGCAAACTTCCTAACATGATACTGACTTAACCCGACTCGAACAGAAAACTGCAAAGTTAAAATTATCGCTAGCAAGGCCTGCTTTGTTATTAACCTTCTCCATAATATATGGTTGTGGCATTTGTTATGCAGTTAGCACATTAATTACATTTGAAATAAAAGTGTTTAGCTTACCTTGGAGATGAACACGTTGATTGATGCTGCATTCGCACCTGCTCGTCCAGTGAGTCACGAGCTCCAGACGAGAGACGCGCGCGCGCGCATAGGTGTGGGGGAGGGGTTGACCGTGTGGGGACCCGGATAGTCTTAACCAGGACATACGCCGGTCTCGAGTGTGTGTGTGTATAAGATGGAAAAACTCACAACAATCACCCAACATACGCTCTTGATATTGGTTAATTTATGTACCCTCCTTTATCCAACTGAAATGTAGATCTCTACAGTTAAGCTCTGTATTATACATAAAAATGACAAAATATTTTGTCATGTTGATAAAAGAAACAATCACGTTAGTAAAATAAACTAATTGTAGGATGGAACACATTCGATTACAGATAATATGAAAGTTATTTTAAATTAATAACTGGAAAGAATATAGTTTTGCTTTAGAGTTGGCACCAGATGAAGTATCATATGGGATTGTTTGCAGTCATTTGAACTCAGTGTTGCAACTCCAAAACAGTGTCAACATGGCACTTTTAAAATAAGTGTTCCCCTCAGTTATCTACAGTGGGGAGAAAAAGCATTTGATACACTGGGGATTGTGCAGGTTCCCACTTACAAACTATGTAAGAGCCTGTCATTTTTATCATAGGTATACTCTTCTACTCTCTGAGTGACAGAATCTAAAACAAAAATCCAGAAAATCACATTGTATATTTAAAGAAAAATCTTTTTGCAGTTTATTGTTTATGACATAAGTATTTGATCACCTACCAACCAGTAAGAATTCCAGCTCTCACAGACCTGTTAGTCTTTCTTTAGGAAGCCCTCCTTTTCTCCACTTTTTATTAACTGCACCAGTTTGAACTCGTTACTTCTATTAACTGCACCGGTTTGAACTTGTTACTTCTATTAACTGCACCGGTTTGAACTCATTACCTGTATAAAAGACACTTGTCCACACACTCATTCATACAGACAGGGGGAATGGGAGAAGGTCATGTGGTCTGATGAGATGAAAATAGAGCTTTTTGGTCTAAACTCTAGGCCTACTTGCTGTGTTTGGAGGAAGAAGAAGCATGGAGGTGGAAACATTATTCTTTATAGATGTTTTTCTGCAAAGGGGACAGGCTGACTGCACCGTATTGAGGGGAGGATGGATGGGGCCATGTATCGCGAAATCTTGGCCAACAACCTCCTTCCCTCAGTAAGAGCATTGAAGATGGGTTGTTACTGGGTCTTCCAGCATGACCTGAAACACACAGCCAGGGCAACTAAGGAGTGGCTCCGTAAGAAGCATCTCAAGGTCCTGGAGTGGCCTAGCCAGTCTCCAGACCTGAACCCAATAGGGCATGTTTGGAGGGAGCTGAAGATCCTTGCTGCAGTGTGTACAAACCTGGTCAAGAACTACAGGAAATGTATGATGTCTGTAATTGCAAACAAAGGTTTCTGCACCAAAAATTAAGTTGGCTTTTCTGATGTATCAAATACTTATATCATGCAATAAACTGCAAAATTATTTTTTTAAAATCATACAATGTGATTTTCTGGATTTTTGTTTTAGATTCCGTCACTCAAAGTTTAAGAGTACCTATGATAAAAATACAGACTCCTATATACTTTGTGGGAAACACTGGCGATTTTGCAGGTTATCAAGTACTTGTTCTCTCCACTGTATATGACTTAATAAACTAAAAAAACAAAAAAAGCCAGTGAAAGAAATCCATGTGATTAATATGCACACCTAAATGTAATCTAAGCATAAAAATAATTTTAAATGTGTATTCATTACAATTATTTTTTGTAACTATTTTTAGTTAGAGTTTGCGAAGTCAATTAGTGATAGTCTCAAGAAGAGTTTCTGCCTTCGGAGATTGCGTACTGTATGGGAGAGCGGGGCACAAAGTAACGCTTTTTGACTTTCTCAGTTTGTGTAAATCTACTTATGGTTCAGAGTATTTATTATTTCCCACATGTCTAGTACAATTATGTGTTTTTGTTTTATTAATACAGTATATACTTTTTTCTTGATATACCCCGAAAGAATGGAAGTGAAATGTGACAACATGCCCCATAGGTGGGGTACATTGTAACATGTGTGGGGCACATTGTAACATAACATATGACAGCTTAAAATGTTATCTGATCTAATAAAAAAATATACAAAACAAACTAAAATATTTTCTAAATAAAATACAATTAAAAACTTTTTCATGATGCAGAAACTTGGGAAAATGAAATCCAGGCAGATGATAAAGTTGATGAAAAATTATTTATTCATTACAATTAAATTTAGCCTCACACACAAACTTTAATCGATAATGAAAATACTTAATAAAACCAAAAGGTAAAATAACAACCATAAAGAAGCAGTCAATAGTTAATAATAAAATTTAGAGTATTGTAAAATTTAGAGTATTGTATCTAATAGATGAAGATCAAAAAGAGCAATAATTAAGACATTTGCAGTTAAGAGAGAAGAAGTAGGGCCTAGAAGCCAAGGATAGCAAAGGAGGAAAAAGCTGAATTATCAACAACTCAGTCCATATTATACCATAAGCATACAGGGAAATTCCCAACCCACACAAACTGGTGTTTTTGTTAAAAGAAAAGGATAAATGGTTTTACCAAGTGTCAAAAATAGTTATAAGAGTTGTTTTAACCCCCTTTGGGAATTTTGCAAATCTTACCCTTTTAAATGTCATCAGGAAAAATAACAGACATATTTTGATCAGATTCCAATTCAAATGGTTAATTCTGAAAACACCACTTATACAGTAATTGGCAGCCGTCCAATGTCTAACCACAAACGTGTCAGCATGACCTGGCTGTCACACTGGAACACTTGAAGAACAATTAAACATACAAGCATACTCTCTTAAATATAACATAAAAATAACCATAAGGGTACAATAACAAGTAAATACTTGAAAATATGATGTGAATTAATCTATAAAGTATGAATACATAAATATATGAAAGCAAAAGTAAAACTTATAAATCATAAGCCATAAATGATTAACATAAATATTAATAAAAGTGCATGAATATGAATATTGACCATTTCGGATCCATCAATATAAAATAATGGGAATTTTTAATAATTAAATATAAACTCATTTTTGAGTTTTGACTAGGATCACATGAAAACACAGCTATACAACATAGTTCAAAACAAATAAATAATTAGTAATTTCTGAACATTGACTCTCAGTCTTTATTCACCTTTTCTCACGTTTTCTCAATAAAATTAATAAAGTATAGAATATAATAGCATATTTCTAATAGGGGCACATTGTAACGCAGTGTTACAACATGCCCCGCCTGCACAACTGGGATTTAAACCCTGCTAGTTAGCGAAGCATTAAAGAACTATCTCAACTGTTAAATATAACATATTGGAGATTAAAATAATATCAGATTTGTCTTATTTAAAATAAACACAAAAAATAGAGATGAAAAATTAACTTAAGTAAGAAATTTACTTTTGCTATGGTTTAATAAATGTCTATGGATATCTTTAAAAAAATAAAAATTTGGGAATTTTTTTTTCTATATAGTGTTGATATGGCAACTAGTAAATACACCAAGTTTCGTCCTCCGCGCTCCCCTACGTTAACCTGATTACCTGAAGAAGTCGACATTGTAATTGAAATTTACTGAAATCAAATGTTGTTTTTTAGATAAGTGCAGATCTCGTAATTAATTTGCACTACTGTGTTTACCTACTATATCTCATCTACTGCGCGAAACCGGATCGTCACCTTTTGCCAAGAAATCTAGCTGTCAGTGGAGTTATGCTGCAGAGTAAATAGATTTGACATCAAACGATAGTTTGGACATTATCTTCGCCGACAACATGTCTAAGGTAGTAACAATAATTACATAATCTACGTTGTTTCATAGCTTTATCATTACTTTGTATTGGCCGCTATACAAATGTGTGTGTTTTACTGTGTTTTACTGTGTTGCGTGGACAGGCTGTACCTACGGTGCCAATCACGTATGCTATCTTGTTAGCTAGCCTAAGCTATCAGCAACGCGATCTACTAACATGATACTAACATAACATGAATTACAACATGGGTTTCTGATTTCAGTACTAGTAATTGACTATGTTTAGCAGTGTTTATTTTTCAACGTTTGGTAAAACAATTTGATATTTTATGGCTGCTTGTAGAACAAGATCTAAACATCCTACTAGGCTATAGCATACAAAGTGTCTGAAATGATTAAATTTTATAGACAAAGCGTAGGATAGTCTATATTCATCATACTATTAATTTACTATAATACATGATTGATTTCCATCAAAAGCTGAGCAGTTAACTTGAGACAACTTCCTTGTGTCCAAATATGTTATTGATATGTAATATCTGGCATTTATTATTATGCACAATGCTGTACCAGGACCGAACCATAGGGGAAACACGTCTTCTTAGTTTCCCGCCATACATGTAAATATGAGGCGGAGATTTATTAAATATGCACACTGCAGTACCAAGACCCGGCTCCAGGGGCAAATCCGAATACACACCCTCACACTCCAACATTGGTAAAACCTTCTGGGTCACAAGTAAGGAAGTAAGAAATTTGCACAGGCTATATAGCATGCTATTTTCTATCAGTTCCAATGGTCGTCCTTATGGGGACACAGATTTTGTCCCCAGTTGGTCATCGTGTCCCCACATGGAAGGTTAAAAAACACATCCATGTCCCCAAGAGGTAGCATAAACACACCCACTCCTGTCTACTTACCTCATTCATTCTCTGTATCGTTCCTCCAGCCGTTGCCGCTATTGTGTAGTAGCGTACACACACAATCACAATAGCACATGGACATTCTCCCATTTCTCCACTCTCCTCCCGCCATCCATTCCATATCCATTTCCTGGTCATTTTATTCACCTACACTGCACTTGTCGTCTTGTTTCGTCTCTGTGCTGTTTGTTGATGTGGGCATAGTCAGTCTTCCGGTGGGAAATGCTGCGTTGGCCAAACCGAACGATCGAGCGGTGGCTGCTTATGACGTCACGGCCTGGTCGCGCCGGCGCAGCGCAACCGGAAGCTGACGAAACCATTGTCCAATGTGAATAGGTGTTTGAGTGTGTATTGAAATGTCCAGTTTGTTAAATGTTATTGTGATTGGATTATGTGTTTATTTATATATATATTTAGGAATTATTGTTGTTTTATCATACTGAATATCAAATAGATTAAGTATTTTGAATGAGTATTATGTTTATATGTACCCAAAGATGGGGTGGCCCAAAAAAGGGCGGGGTTTGGCCTATAAAAGCCAGGCCAAACATAAAGACAGTACTTGTTTACCAAGTCGACGCAAGAGTGCTACTGTGGTGCCTCGAGCAAACTCAAAACCCCTTTCTTTTTTGTATATTGTGGACCTGTGTATATATATCGTTGTTGAATTATTTTCTGGTTTATTTTTCCTTTTGTTGTTTTTTGGTACTTTGGGGGGTTTTTTGTGGACACTGTATATATCTTCACTGTGCACTAACTTTTGGCACTGTACAAATTATACTTTGCACGAAAAGTGCTTTTGCGAGTAAGCCATCATTTTTACATCCCCTCACGGACTTTCACTTCCTCCCCGAAGGCGAGCTGGTGGGCTCGTCTTCATCACACCGGCGTTCTAGAGCAACACTGAAAATGCTCTCTTTGGATAATTAAACACGATTGTTCCATTCTCACTCCCTGTTTTTGTCTGTAACTGTTTTTTTATCCTTGTGGAAATATCCAACCTGGTGGGGTTATTTTGCCTTGGACTTCACAGGACAGTGCTGTTCAATGTGCTCCCGAACTCAAAACGACTTAAAAGGACAATCTTGCACACACACATACAGTGGTGTGAAAAAGTGCTTGCCCCCTCCCTGATTTTTTTATTTTAATTTTTTTTACTTTAATGTTTTAGATCATCAAACAAATTTAAGTATTAATCAAGATAACACAAATAAACACAACATGCAGTATTTTAATGAAGTTTTTATTATAAAGGGAAAACTAAATCCAAACCCAAATGGCCCTGTGTGAAAAGTGCTTGCCCCCTAAACCTAATAACTGGTTGGACCACCCTTACAGCAACAACTGCAATCAAGCGTTTGTGATAACTTGCAATGCGTCTGTTACAGCGTAGTGGAGGAATTTTGGCCCACTCGTCTCTTGTAGAAATGTTGTAATTCAGCCACATTGGAGGGTTTGAGCATGAACCGCATTTTTAAGGTCATGCCACAGCATCTCAATAGGATTGAGGTCAGGACTTTGACTAGGCCACTCCAAAGTCTTCATTTTGTTTTTCTTCAGCCTTTCAGAGGTGGATTTGCTGGGTGTTTTTGGATCATTGTCCTGCAGTACCCAAGTTCAGTTCAGCTTCAGGTCACGAACAGATGGCCGGACATTGTCCGTCAGGATTTTTTGGTAGACAGCAGAATTCATGGTTCCATTTATCACAGCAAGTCATCCAGGTCCTGAAACAGCAAAACAGCCCCAGGCCATCACACTACCACCACCATATTTTACTGTTGGAATGATGTTCTTTTTCTGAAATGCTGTGTTACTTTTATGCCAGACGTAATGGGACACACACCTTCCAAAATGTTCAACTTTTGTCTCGTCAGTCCATAGAGTATTTTCCCAAAAGCCTTGGATATCATCAAGATGTTTTCTGGCAAAACTGAGACTTTATGTTATTTCGTCTTGGAACTCTGCCATGCAGGCCATTTTTTGCCTAGTCTCTTTCTTATGGTGGAGTCATGAACACTGACCTTAACTGAGGCAAGCGAGGCCTGCAGTTCTTTGGATGTTGTTGTGGGGTGTTTTGTGACCTCTGGATGAGTCCTCGCTGCGCTCTTGGGGTAATTTTGGTCGCTGGCTACTCCTGGGAAGGTTCATCACTGTTCCATGTTTTCACCATTTGTCGATTATGGCTCTCACTGTGGTTCGCTGGAGTCCCAAAGCTTTAGAAATGGCTTTATAACCTTTTCCAGACTGATAGATCTCAATTACTTTCTTTCTCATTTGTTCCTGAATTTCTTTGGATCTCAACATGATGTTAGCTTTTGAGGATCTTTTGGTCTACTTCACTTTGTCAGGCAGGTCCTCTTTAAGTGATTTCTTGATTGCGAACAGGTGTGGCAGTAAAGGCCTGGATGTGCCTAGAGAAACTGAACTCATGTGTGATAACCACAGTTAAAGGCATAGTTCACCCAAAAATGAAAATTTGATGTTTATCTGCTTACCCTTACAAGCAGGCATCAAGATGTAAGTGACTTTGTTTCTTCAGTAGAAGACAAATGATGATTTTTAACTCCAACCGTTGCCGTCTGTCAGTCAAATAATGGGAGTGATGGGAACTTGGATCAATAAGAGTCAAAAAACCTTGCATAGACAATCCAAATTAAACCCTCGGCTCGTGACGACACATTGATGTCCTAAGACATGTAACAATCGGTTTGTGCGAGAAACCGAACAGTATTTATATAATTTTTACCTCTAAACACCACCATGTCAAACTGCGTTCAGCACTCGCTTAGTGGGTCTGACAACGGCAGTGATGTCTCGTGCATATACTTCAATGAGTGCTAGACATCACTTCCTGACAGAGCACAATCAGACCTCACTAAGCGAGTGCTGGTTGGACATGGTGGTTTTTAGAGGTAAAAAATGATATACTGTTCGATTTTCACACAAACCGATCATTTCGTGTCTTAGGACATCAATGTGTTGTCACAAGCCGCAGGGTTTAATTTGGATTTGTCTATGCACGGTCTTTCGCCCATTCACTCCCATTCCTCCCTTATTTGACTGACAGACGGCAACGGTTGGAGTTAAAATCATCATTTGTCTTCTACTGACGAAACAAAGTCACTACCTCTGGATGCCTGGCTGTAAGGGTAGCAGATAAACATCAAATTTTTCATTTTTGGGTGAACTATGCCTTTAACTGTGTTTTATCACACAGAGTTCGTTTCTCTAGCACATCCAGGCCTTATTACTGCCACACCTGTTCGCATCAAGAAATCACTTAAAGAGGACCGCCTGACAAGTGAAAGTAGACCAAAAGATCCTCAAAACTACACATCATGTTAGATCCAAAAATTCAGAACAAATGAAAAGAAAGTATGAGAGATCTATCAGTCTGAAAAGGTTATAAAGCCATTTCTAAGCTTTGGACCCACGACCACGTGAAGCCATAATCGACAAATGTGAAAACTGAACAGTGATGAACCTTCCCAGGAGTAGCCGCCGACCAAATTACCCCAAGAGCGCAGCGAGGACTCATCCAAGAGGTCACAAAACACCCCAACAACATCCAGAACTGCAGGCCTCGCTTGCCTCAGTTAAGGTCAGTGTTCATGACTCCACCCATAAGAAAGAGACTAGCAAATTGCCATCATGGCAGAGTTCCAAGACGAAATAACATAAAGTCTCAGTTTTGCCAAAACATCTTGATGATGCTCCAGCTTTGGGAAAATACCTATGGACTGACAGACAAAATTTTGAACATTTGAAGGTTTGTGCCCATTACTTCTGGCATAAAAGTAACAGCATTTCAGAAAGAACATCATTCCAACAGTAATATGGTGGTGGTAGTGTGATGCCTGGGCGTTTTTGCTGTTCAGCCTGGATGACTTGCTGTATAAATGGAACCATGAATTCTGCTGTCTACCAAAAAATCCTGACGGACAATGTCCGGCCCATCTGTTCGTGACCTGAAGCTGAACTGAACTTGGGTACTGCAGCAGGACAATGATCCAAAACACACCAGCAAATCCACCTCTGAAAGGCTGAAGAAAAACAAAATGAAGACTTTGGAGTGGCCTAGTCAAAGTCCTGACCTCAATCCTATTGAGATGCTGTGGCATGACCTTAAAATGCGGTTCATGCTCCAAACCCTCCAATGTGGCGGAATTACAACATTTCTACAAAGACGAGTGGGCCAAAATTCCTCCACTACGCTGTAACAGACGCATTGCAAGTTATCACAAACGCTTGATTGCAGTTGTTGCTGCTAAGGGTGGTCCAACCAGTTATTAGTTTAGGGGCAAGCACTTTTTCACCAGGGCCATTGGGTTTGGATTTAGTTTTCCCTTTATAATAAAAACTTTCATTAAAATACTGCATGTTGTGTTTATTTGTGTTATCTTTGATTAATACTTAAATTTGTTTGATGATCTAAAACATTAAAGTAAAAAAAATTAAAATAAAAAAATCAGGGAGGGGGCAAGCACTTTTTTCACACCACTGTATGTGTGTGTGCAAGATTGTCCTTTTAAGTCGTTTTGAGTTCGGGAGCACATTGAACAGCACTGTCCTGTGAAGTCCAAGGCAAAATAACCCCACCAGGTTGGATATTTCCACAAGGATAAAAAAACAGTTACAGACAAAAACAGGGAGTGAGAATGGAACAATCGTGTTTAATTATCCAAAGAGAGCATTTTCAGTGTTGCTCTAGAACGCCGGTGTGATGAAGACGAGCCCACCAGCTCGCCTTCGGGGAGGAAGTGAAAGTCCGTGAGGGGATGTAAAAATGATGGCTTACTCGCAAAAGCACTTTTCGTGCAAAGTATAATTTATTTACAGTGCCAAAAGTTAGTGCACAGTGAAGAATATATACAGTGTCCACAAAAAACCCCCCCAAAGTACCAAAAAAACAACAAAAAGGAAAAATAAACCAGAAAATAATTCAACAACGATATATATACACAGGTATCCACAATATACAAAAAGAAAGGGGTTTTGAGTTTGCTCGAGGCACCACAGTAGCACTCTTGCGTCGACTTGGTAAACAAGTACTGTCTTTATGTTTGGCCTGGCTTTTATAGGCCAAACCCCGCCCTTTTTTGGGCCACCCCATCTTTGGGTACATATAAACATAATACTCATTCAAAATACTTAATCTATTTGATATTCAGTATGATAAAACAACAATAATTCCTAAATATATATATAAATAATAAACACATAATCCAATCACACATAATACATTTAACAAACTGGACATTTCAATACACACTCAAACACCTATTCACATTGGACAATGGTTTCGTCAGCTTCCGGTTGCGCTGCGCCGGCGCGACCAGGCCGTGACGTCATAAGCAGCCACCGCTCGAGTTCGTTTTGGCCAACGCAGCATTTCCCCCGGAAGACTGACTATGCCCACATCAACAAACAGCACAGACGAAACAAGACGACAAGTGCAGTGTAGGTGAATAAAATGACCCAGAAATGGATATGGAATGGATGCGGAGGAGAGTGGAGAAATGGGAGAATGTCCCTGTTGGCTATGTGGTGTGCTACTTTACTGGGAGAATGATGGGAGACAGGAGTGGGTGTGTTTATGCTACCTCTTGGGGACATGGATGTGTTTTTTAACCTTCCATGTGGGGACACGATGACCAACTGGGGACAAAATCTGTGTCCCCATAAGGACGACCATTGGAACTGATAGAAAATAGCATGCTATATAGCCTGTGCAAATTTCTTACTTCCTTACTTGTGACCCCAGAAGGTGGTTTTACCAATGTTGGAGTGTGAGGGTGTGTATTCGGATTTGCCCCTGGAGCCGGGTCTTGGTACTGCAGTGTGCATATTTAATAAATCTCCGCCTCATATTTACATGTATGGCGGGAAACTAAGAAGACGTGTTTCCCCCTATGGTTCGGTCCTGGTACAGCATTGTGCATAAAAAAATAAATGCCAGATATTACATATCAATAAATACCACATATTTGGACACAAGGAAGTTGTCTCAAGTTAACTGCTCAGCTTTTGATGGAAATCAATCATGTATTATAGTAAATTAATAGTATGATGAATATAGACTATCCTACGCTTTGTCTATAAAATTTTATATCATTTTCAGACACTTTGTATGCTATAGCCTAGTAGGATGTTTAGATCTTGTTCTACAAGCAGCCATAAAATATCAAATTGTTTTACCAAAACGTTGAAAAATAAACACCTGCTAAACATAGTCAATTACTAGTACTGAAATCAGAAACCCATGTTGTAATTCATGTTATGTTAGTATCATGTTAGTAGATCGCGTTGCTGATAGCTTAGGCTAGCTAACAAGATAGCATACGTGATTGGCACTACCGTAGGTACAGCCTGTCCACGCAACACAGTAAACACAGTAAAACACACACATTTGTATAGCGGCCAATACAAAGTAATGATAAAGCTATGAAACAACGTAGATTATGTAATTATTGTTCCTACCTTAGACATGTTGTCGGCGAAGATAATGTCCAAACTATCGTTTGATGTCAAATCTATTTACTCTGCAGCATAACTCCACTGACAGCTAGATTTAGCTTGGCAAAAGGTGACGATCCGGTTTCGCGCAGTAGATGAGATATAGTAGGTAAACACAGTAGTGCAAATTAATTACGAGATCTGCACTTATCTAAAAACAACATTTGATTTCAGTAAATTTACAATTACAATGTCGACTTCTTCAGGTAATCAGGTTAACGTAGGGGAGCGCGGAGGACGAAACTTGGTGTATTTACTAGTTGCCATATCAACACTATATAGAAAAAAAAAATTCCGCCAAATTTTTTATTTTTTTAAAGATATCCATAGACATTTATTAAACCATAGCAAAAGTAAATTTCTTACTTAAGTTAATTTTTCATCTCTATTTTTTGTGTTTATTTTAAATAAGACAAATCTGATATTATTTTAATCTCCAATATGTTATATTTAACAGTTGAGATAGTTCTTTAATGCTTCGCTAACTAGCAGGGTTTAAATCCCAGTTGTGCAGGCGGGGCATGTTGTAACACTGCGTTACAATGTGCCCCTATTAGAAATATGCTATTATATTCTATACTTTTATTAATTTTATTGAGAAAACGTGAGAAAAAGGTGAATAAAGACTGAGAGTCAATGTTCAGAAATTACTAATTATTTATTTGTTTTGAACTATGTTGTATAGCTGTGTTTTCATGTGATCCTAGTCAAAACTCAAAAATGAGTTTATATTTAATTATTAAAAATTCCCATTATTTTATATTGATGGATCCGAAATGGTCAATATTCATATTCATGCACTTTTATTAATATTTATGTTAATCATTTATGGCTTATGATTTATAAGTTTTACTTTTGCTTTCATATATTTATGTATTCATACTTTATAGATTAATTCACATCATATTTTCAAGTATTTACTTGTTATTGTACCCTTATGGTTATTTTTATGTTATATTTAAGAGAGTATGCTTGTTATGTTTAATTGTTCTTCAAGTGTTCCAGTGTGACAGCCAGGTCATGCTGACACGTTTGTGGTTAGACATTGGACGGCTGCCAATTACTGTATAAGTGGTGTTTTTCAGAATTAACCATTTGAATTGGAATCTGATCAAAATATGTCTGTTATTTTTCCTGATGACATTTAAAAGGGTAAGATTTGCAAAATTCCCAAAGGGGGTTAAAACAACTCTTATAACTATTTTTGACACTTGGTAAAACCATTTATCCTTTATCCTTTTCTTTTAACAAAAACACCAGTTTGTGTGGGTTGGGAATTTCCCTGTATGCTTATGGTATAATATGGACTGAGTTGTTGATAATTCAGCTTTTTCCTCCTTTGCTATCCTTGGCTTCTAGGCCCTACTTCTTCTCTCTTAACTGCAAATGTCTTAATTATTGCTCTTTTTGATCTTCATCTATTAGATACAATACTCTAAATTTTACAATACTCTAAATTTTATTATTAACTATTGACTGCTTCTTTATGGTTGTTATTTTACCTTTTGGTTTTATTAAGTATTTTCATTATCGATTAAAGTTTGTGTGTGAGGCTAAATTTAATTGTAATGAATAAATAATTTTTCATCAACTTTATCATCTGCCTGGATTTCATTTTCCCAAGTTTCTGCATCATGAAAAAGTTTTTAATTGTATTTTATTTAGAAAATATTTTAGTTTGTTTTGTATATTTTTTTTATTAGATCAGATAACATTTTAAGCTGTCATATGTTATGTTACAATGTGCCCCACACATGTTACAATGTACCCCACCTATGGGGCATGTTGTCACATTTCACTTCCATTCTTTCGGGGTATATCAAGAAAAAAGTATATACTGTATTAATAAAACAAAAACACATAATTGTACTAGACATGTGGGAAATAATAAATACTCTGAACCATAAGTAGATTTACACAAACTGAGAAAGTCAAAAAGCGTTACTTTGTGCCCCGCTCTCCCATACAGTACGCAATCTCCGAAGGCAGAAACTCTTCTTGAGACTATCACTAATTGACTTCGCAAACTCTAACTAAAAATAGTTACAAAAAATAATTGTAATGAATACACATTTAAAATTATTTTTATGCTTAGATTACATTTAGGTGTGCATATTAATCACATGGATTTCTTTCACTGGCTTTTTGTTTTTTTTTAGTTTATTAAGTCATATACAGTGGAGAGAACAAGTACTTGATAACCTGCAAAATCGCCAGTGTTTCCCACAAAGTATATAGGAGTCTGTATTTTTATCATAGGTACTCTTAAACTTTGAGTGACGGAATCTAAAACAAAAATCCAGAAAATCACATTGTATGATTTAAAAAAATAATTTTGCAGTTTATTGCATGATATAAGTATTTGATACATCAGAAAAGCCAAACTTAATTTTTGGTGCAGAAACCTTTGTTTGCAATTACAGACATCATACATTTCCTGTAGTTCTTGACCAGGTTTGTACACACTGCAGCAAGGATCTTCAGCTCCCTCCAAACATGCCCTATTGGGTTCAGGTCTGGAGACTGGCTAGGCCACTCCAGGACCTTGAGATGCTTCTTACGGAGCCACTCCTTAGTTGCCCTGGCTGTGTGTTTCAGGTCATGCTGGAAGACCCAGTAACAACCCATCTTCAATGCTCTTACTGAGGGAAGGAGGTTGTTGGCCAAGATTTTGCGATACATGGCCCCATCCATCCTCCCCTCAATACGGTGCAGTCAGCCTGTCCCCTTTGCAGAAAAACATCTATAAAGAATAATGTTCCACCTCCATGCTTTTGCTGCTTGAGGTTGCACTCATCAAAACACAGCAAGTAGGCCTAGAGTTTAGACCAAAAAGCTCTATTTTCATCTCATCAGACCACATGACCTTCTCCCATTCCCCCTGTCTGTATGAATGAGTGTGTGGACAAGTGTCTTTTATACAGGTAACGAGTTCAAACCGGTGCAGTTAATAAAAAGTGGAGAAAAGGAGGGCTTCCTAAAGAAAGACTAACAGGTCTGTGAGCTGGAATTCTTACTGGTTGGTAGGTGATCAAATACTTATGTCATAAACAATAAACTGCAAAAAGATTTTTCTTTAAATATACAATGTGATTTTCTGGATTTTTGGTTTAGATTCTGTCACTCAGAGTAGAAGAGTATACCTATGATAAAAATGACAGGCTCTTACATAGTTTGTAAGTGGGAACCTGCACAATCCCCAGTGTATCAAATGCTTTTTCTCCCCACTGTAGATAACTGAGGGGAACACTTATTTTAAAAGTGCCATGTTGACACTGTTTTGGAGTTGCAACACTGAGTTCAAATGACTGCAAACAATCCCATATGATACTTCATCTGGTGCCAACTCTAAAGCAAAACTATATTCTTTCCAGTTATTAATTTAAAATAACTTTCATATTATCTGTAATCGAATGTGTTCCATCCTACAATTAGTTTATTTTACTAACGTGATTGTTTCTTTTATCAACATGACAAAATATTTTGTGTTTTTTATGTATAATACAGAGCTTAACTGTAGAGATCTACATTTCAGTTGGATAAAGGAGGGTACATAAATTAACCAATGTCAAGAGCGTATGTTGGTTGATTGTTGTGAGTTTTTCCATCTTATACACACACACACTCGAGACCGGCGTATGTCCTGGTTAAGACTATCCGGGTCCCCACACGGTCAACCCCTCCCCCACACCTATGCGCGCGCGCGCGTCTCTCGTCTGGAGCTCGTGACTCACTGGACGAGCAGGTGCGAATGCAGCATCAATCAACGTGTTCATCTCCAAGGTAAGCTAAACACTTTTATTTCAAATGTAATGTGCTAACTGCATAACAAATGCCACAACCATATATTATGGAGAAGGTTAATAACAAAGCAGGCCTTGCTAGCGATAATTTTAACTTTGCAGTTTTCTGTTCGAGTCGGGTTAAGTCAGTATCATGTTAGGTAGTTTGCTAACGCGCCTATACACGTGCAATGTAAATGGAAACTATTTAGCTAACTACCACTACCAAGCTAACCGACTTATTAGCTAGGCACGACTGAAACTTAATGCATGCCATAAATCCTATTTTTTTTTTTTTTTTTTGCGTGTGTTGTATAATTTAATCACAAATGTGATTGCATATCATATAAAACACACATTTATCGATTATCACACCACAGTAGTTAGCTTGTATGTTAGGATGGACTACTATGACGATTAGCAAGTTAAATAGAGTAGCCTATAGGATCTGTTGTCATTGCACTTCCGCACTACAGCGTGGTTAGGTTGTATGGCAGGAGAAAAGCTGGCAACATCAGGGATAGGTACATTAATTATCTGTAGTAAAACTAATTAGACCATTTTTAAATATCTGAATGTTCATTTAAACTATTTAAACATTATAATGGACCTACTGTATAGGTGTTTTATGTCGTAGAACAACTTCAAACATCTTTAAATGCTTGAAATCATTGATTTCACTGGTAGTTTAAGAAAACACTTGACTGCAATGTAGGCAACACAATCTCAATTATACCATATAAAGATTATTTTTGTGTTATATCCCAGGTAGCCAAAAAATCTGGGCCAACAACGGCCCAATAGACAGTTCGGCTGAACATTGTTGTGTCCCGTTATGTGAGGCATCCTCAAAGTTTAACTCTATACTGAGTTTGAATGCACTACCAGTAAGTTAGGCGAGTTTCCACTGTCGGGACAGTGCGAGCCAGGGCTTTAAAGGGTTAGTTCATCCAAAATTGATAATTCTGTCATTAATTACTCACCCTCATGTTGTTCTAACCATGTAAGTCTTTTGTTCATCTTCTGAACACAATTTAGGATATTTTTGATGAAATCTGAGAGCTGTCTCACTCCTCCATAGGCTTTCAGAGGGAGTGAATCTTGCTGGCCCAGAAAAGTTGTTAAAGGGATCGTTAATATAGTCCAAGTGACTACAGTGGCTCAATCTTAAGTTTATCAAGCGACAAGAATACTTTTTGTGCGCAAAAAAACACAAAAATAACGACTTTATTCCACTATTCATTTCCTTCTCTCTGGGCCTCTAGTGAGTTTACGTAGTAAAACTGCGCAGCGCGTCTGTGTTGTACGTCACACGCATCGCACACATGACCAGCCTCAGCCAATAGTGAGCCTACGTGGTGACGTACAACACAGATGCGCTGCGCAGTTTTACTACGTAAACTCACTAGAGGCCCAGAGAGAAGGAAATGAATAGTGGAATAAAATCGTTGTTTTTGTGTTTTTTTTGTGCACAAAAAGTATTCTCGTCGCTTGATAAACTTAAGATTGAGCCACTGTAGTCACTTGGACTATATTAACGGTCTCGTTAATAACTTTTCTGGGCCAGCAAGATTCACTCCCTCTGAAAGCCTATGGAGGAGTGAGACAGCTCTCAGATTTCATCAAAAATATCCTAAAATGTGTTCAGAAGATGAATGAAAGACTTACATGGTTAGAACAATGAGGGTGAGTAATTACTGACAGAATTATCAATTTTGAATGAACTAACCCTTTAAACGGGCCGAACCGGGCTAGAGGCCTCGGGCCAGTAGCACCGGGCTCAAAATCTGTTGCATTTCCACTGTCGGGCCAGAAGCTCCACAGCGCTTCACTAAAAACACGCCCGTAACACACCTCTCTGGAGCAACGTCACCACAACACATCATTTCACCAACGAAAGTTACTTTTATCAGAAAATGAATCAGAAAGAAATCACTAGAAACAGCGTGATCGCTAAACAAACATGATAAATGTGACCGTTTGCTGGTATTTTGTGGTTTGCCTAGCCTAATATTTAAAACCCAAGCATCGATGTTACCACTATAGGTTTACAATAAAAAGTGACATAATTTAATTTTGCACAGAATTGCACATTAGTCACACAGAAATGTTAATAGAGAGCCTAAGTCCCTCCCCTTCCGGTGGACCAGCATGGGACCTTATTTCGGAAAAATATTGTATGGTAGTCAATGGCAAGAGACAACAAATATTTTGATCTCGTTTGAATTGTGCCCTGAATTACACACATGTTTGTCGATTTAAAAGATACATTTTAAAGTCAAAGTCGCAGTTTGATGTAAAACGGTTGAGGTATAAGACTGTGAAATATACGTAATACAAAGACTACAAACCCAAAAGGCGCGCATTTGACGTAGCCTACCTTTCTCTCAATGAATGAAGCTAACTTTACTGAAGCTAACGTCTGTCATTTCTTCTATAGTCTTACGCTATAATCGTAACGTTATGCCGTCATACCTGAGTGTTTTGTACCACTGCACACATACCAGCTTGTTGTTTCGCTTCCCGGGAGATGTAGTTCTTTGAGCGATTTTCACATAAAACTAAATGTTACTCTTCTGTTTTATGACAAACTGCGACTTTCTTGACTTTCATCTTTTAAATTGACAAACATCATATGTGTAATTCAGGGCACAGTTCAGACGGAATAAAAAGATAAGTTGTCTCTCGCCATTGACTAGCATACATATTTTTTCCGAAATAAGGTCCCATGAGCCAGAAGCGGAGGGGCGGGACTTAGGCTCTCTATACCGTTAGGTCTATTTCACAAAAGAAAGAGGACACATATTCAGTCGCGTCGTGTTTTGTTTATTAGTACAGTTGCCTATTTTCAGTCAGAGAATCAGAGGAAGCTACCGAAAAAAATTGCTTTATTTTATAAGAGACGAGACAGGCTTATACTGACAGATAAAATAAAAACATGTTTGTGATAGCCTTTATGATTTGTCTGATTTCTTCAACCGTTCATAAATTTACCATGTTTACTATGGTAACTAGCGTGTATAGTCTTTTGCATCGTGTAACCTATAAATATACCTTAATACGGTGGTCAGAATCCACATCGGATCACAACAGAAGGCATTCAAACATGAAAGTGAGTTTTGAGATAAATTAGTCTCTTAATGAGTCTTTAATGCTGTCAGAATCATCCAGCACTGCTGCTTTCGGCCCAGCACCGGAAGTAAGTGGGCGGGCTTAGACCGAACGCGGAAGCGATCATGCATAGAGGCTATTCCGGCAAGCCGGAAGAAATAACTCGGCCCGGATGCGGCCGCCGGACACTGGTGGAACGCGGCAATGAATGACGCGCCAGAATCGGCCCGAGTCCGGGTGCCGAAACTGAGCCGACGCTGCCGGCATAGGGCCATAATCACGCCAGCATAAATTGTACGATTAGCCGGAACTGGCCCGAGGCTGGGTTCCAAAGGCAACCATACCTTTTTTTTTTTTACTAAATTATCTTGAATTACATTTAAGCCTAGTTACAAAATAAATCTACAAAATAACAGAAAGACAAGTTTCCATTTAATGATACAGACTTTATTACAGAAGTTACATAATCTTAAAGAAAATATATAATCTTGCATTTATTCTCACATTTGACAAAACAATGAACTACAAAGTTATACAAAATTATTGATGATAAAATGGTGCCGTGCAGTGGTAAAAAACAAAACAAACAAAAAAGCAATTTGTTCCACTGTAAAAAATATATTATATACATAAATTACATATTGTACAAATAAACATGACTCAATGCACCTTTAAATACACAGCATCATATACCTCCTCTAAATTGTCTTGGGTAGTAACCTGTAACACGTGCCCAACACAAGCATACGTTTGCAATTTATACTGTACTACTACATTAACAGGTGCCAACAATCTTGATTACTCAACAAATAATTACTTAATTACTTCAGTACATTTCTAGAAGTTTCTTTTCTTTTACTGGAAATTTTTTACACATACTACACAATAAATTCAGAAGAAATAAGCAGTACTTTTAAGAATGTTTAATATGATATCCACTCACATAAGATAAAGACACAGAGTCTCCTCATGAAGGCCAGGTGAATGAAAACTCCACCACACTTTAAATTCTAGGTGAAAAAGTCTTTGTTTAAAAACATGTGATGCAGCATCCATGCCAGTAGTTGTCAGTATGAAGTCTGTCATATAGGCCAGTAGGTTACAGTCCAGCTTTGGTTTGGTTCTGTCTTGACCTTCAGCCCAAATGGACTCAGGAGCTGAAATGAGAAGAATACACACCACATTAACACGGCTTGCTGGAATAGTCTATTGTTATCAGTCAGTGCACTATCAAGTAGCCATGTAATCTAAATGGCAGATTCTACGCTTACGAGATTCTTACGAACCCTAGAGGTACCACGGTCCACCAATGCAAATGCTGTGGGAAAGACAATATATATTTTCTAGTCATGTTGGATAACGTAATCGTACATTTTTGTCAATGAGTGGGGATTTATGACCAATGAAGTGTCCCAGTAGACCACAAACATGAGGACAAAAAAATCCTAGATTTAACCGTTTTGCTCCTATAGTATGTGGCGTGCCATGATGTGAGACAGACAGCACACCTCACACGAACAGATTTTCAACCAGAGTCTCGACTGTGAACACAGGAAATCTCTCGCTATAGGAAATAGCAAGACTTCAGAATAAGTGTGACGATATGCAGGAAGAAATTGCGATGATAGTGTTTGGAATGGTGAAAAAAAACATTGTACCCAGCATTATATAGAACCTTTTATACAGAAATGTATTAATTCTTTATTGTCCTTTATTTATTCTTTATTGTATTTATTGTCTCTTTTAGAATTCACCTGTTGTAGTTCTTTAATCCCGCTATAGAGAACCCTTAACACTCCGCTTCCTGCAATGTGTGTGTGAACGACCGTGTCTCCCATCATCTCGCTTTCTGATTGGATATTGTTTCGTTTCACATGATAATCTGCAGCATTTGTCCTCGGGGTTCCCCCCACACATCAGGATTTCTGATTGAAAATATTTAACATATAGAATATTTACGATTCGCGATCGGGGCGGCTCCAATGTTCTTCCAAGCAGGTTCGGACACTCTTAACACACTTCACACCAAGGGAAAATCTGATAAGATAATCTGTAGAACCATCAAGATAATTGGGACATAGCTAGGATTGTCGGAAGGGGGGAAATAGGCCCTAAATCAGCCCGATTATCTTTTGGTGTGTACCCAGTATAAGACATTTCAAGACTACTTAAGGACCCGCGACCACCTGTACCCAATTTTTCATATCAACATAAAAAAAAATTGACTGCAAATGTCATGTCTATAATGCTGGAACTGTCCACCAACACCAATACTGTATGTTTGACATTAGTTGGAAGTTTTACTTACATAGGGTTCATAGATGTTGATCTGCTCCAACTCTGCTTTTGTACAGGCCATCAGTATGGAAGGATCTAGTAACACAAAGCTGCTGCAGAAAAGAGAAAGTAGAATATACAGAAAATATTTTCTTAAATTAGGATAACAGAATTTTAAGTTTTTAGGTTTACTTATTCATATTGCTCCAACAGTGTCACTTACATTTGGATGTCTAAACCTTCATAAATAAAAATAAAAAATAAGTGTAAATTTGATGAATAAAAAAATAAGAAAATAACAGATGCATGGTGATAGCCTATTGGTGAAAAATATTGTGAGAAAATGGATTGAAGTTATTTAATGAGCTTCACCTGTTTCCTACTTCTCTGGCAGCAGCTTTCTTCAGAAATGTTGAAATCATGGAGCTTCCCCTCTTTTTTAGAGGTATTTTGTTTCTGCTGAAATTACAGAACATTTTTTTGTATCAATATTTGTTAACGTTACCATTGAGCTAACGTTAGTTTCAGCCAATTTTAGGGCTCCGTGTAAGTTAAGTGATGTCACCGCTTAACACACACGTTTATTAAATAATTGGCTCACTTCCAAGCAAAAACCATTACAAAACTATTAAAAACATCTCATCTAACGTTACACATAAGATGTGATTTTAAAAGACCAAACTTTCATAAACAAAAGCTCAAGCTAGTTAGCCTAACGTAACGTAACGGTTGAGATGCTAATGGATTTTTTTTTGAAGACCATAAACCATTTCTACAAAGTAAATATTCAACAGAAGCGTGTCAATTACAAGTAAGAGAAGTGTCAAGGACAGTTGTGTGTATTATTCGTGTGATTTAAGAGACTAAACTCACCTGAAAGCAGTGAAAACAACACGAGAGAGGAGTTTAGCTGCTCGTCAGTTGCAGTGGTCCCGCGCCGTTTCCCATGGCAACTCTGCGCCGCTCCAGTGTTTGAAAGCGTTCTGGACGTTCACGCGCATGCGAGTGCGCCGACACTCAGCCGCGATTGGCCCGATTCCGCTGGCTACCTGGGATCTGACAGGCTAAGAACTACTTTGTCATACAATTGGCAATGGGTTATTTACTGCATTTAAACTTATGTCTCTTGCTACTTAGGTTAATGGTTGCTACTTAGGTTTTCACTCATGGAGAGAAGACGACGACTTCGACCAATCCAAGATGCGGAGTACCATATCCAAGCGGGGATTGATAAACCATGTCTCCAGCAGCGTTTTATCAATAATTTTAAAGGTAAATGTTAAACTCCTGAATATGATTTAGTTGGAATCAGTGAAATGCCTGCAGTGATTGTCTCTTGCTCAAGGGCACACTGCACAATGGTGGTTGCTAGTACACAGGGATATTAAAACTGACAATTCAACAGCTTTTAGACATTTGATACACCATTTTTTCCTTCAGCACAGTGCTTTAAACAATTTTGCTTCTGTGCCCAGCCTGATTGCAGTAATCTAAGGGTTTGACAGGGATTATTCCCTGTAAAAACACTTTTTTTTTTTTTTTTTTTTTTTTTTTACCTTTTATTTAAACCAGGTAGGCCGATTGAGAACAATTTCTCATTTGCAACGGCGACCTGGGGAGCAGCTGGGATTTGAACCCAGGACGTCGTACACACAAAGCATGCACTCTACCACTGAGCTACCAACTGCTAATTTAATCATCTTTTTCTTTTATCTTAGGCCGAGGTGTTTTTGCTACTGAACTCATATTCAAAGGCGACTTTGTTGTGGAGTACCGAGGGAAACTACTGTCACAGCAGCAGGCAGATCTCCAAACTATTGAGTACAATGAGTCTGCAAAGGTTTTTCTTTTTGATTTTCAGTGGAAGAGTAAAACATGGTGGTAAGTAGATGAAGTGGCTATGTAGCAACGTTACAATGCAAGGGCCATGTCTAAAATCTAGAGTTGTTCTCTTTATGTTAGTGCCTTTGTCAGTACTACTTCAGTGACAGTTTTCTACCCTTCACTGCACCTTCACAGTGACCCACAGTCCCGTACCCTCACAGTGACCAGTTTTCTACCATCATTACACCACCTTCACAGTGACAGTTTTCTACCCTCAGTACACCTTCACAGTGATTTTCTACCCTTATCAACCTTCACGTGACAGTTTTCTACCCATCCGTACACCTTCACAGTGACCGTTTTCTACCCATCAGTACACCTTCACAGTGACAGTTTTCTACCATCAGTACACCTTCACAGTGACAGTTTTGCTACCCATCACCTACACCTCACAGTGACAGTTTCTACCCATCAGTACAACCTTCACGTGAGTTTCGACCCTTCACTGCACCTTCACTGACAGTTTTCTACCCATACACCTTCACAGTGACAGTTTTCTACCCATCAGTACACCTTACAGTGAGTTTTCTACCTCAGTACACCTTCACAGTGACAGTTTTCTACACACCTCACAGTGACAGTTTTCTAGTACACCTTCACAGTGACGTTTTCCTTCCGTACACCTTCACAGACGTTTTCTACCCCTATTACACCTTCACAGTGACGTTTTCTACCCTCAGTCACCTTCACATTGTCTACCTTCCTGCACCTCACATTGACAGTTTCTCCATCCGTAACCTTACAGTGACCGTTTTCCTACCCATCAGTACACCTTCACAAAGTGACGTTTTTCTACCCATCATACACCTTCACAGTGACAGTTTTTCTACCCTCAGGAACACCTTCACACTGACAGTTTTCTACCCTTCAGTACACCTGCACATTGACTTTTCTACCCATAGCGTACACCTTCATAGCTGGCCAACAGTTTCTACCCATACAGTACCCTTCCAGTGACCGTTTTTCTATACCATCAGACAACCTTCCCAGTGATTTTCTACCTTTCACTGCACCTGTCACAGGGACAGTTTCTACCCTCCGTAACCTTCACTTGAACCGTTTTCCTATCTACCCTCATACGCCCCTTCACCAGTGAGTTTCTAACCCTTCACTGCCCTTCACTAGGACAGTTGTTCTACCATCCGTCCCCCTTCACAGGGAACCGTTTTCTACCCCATCAGTACAACGCGTTCACATTGACAGTTTTTCTACCCTCTACCCTTCACAGTGACGGTTTTCTACCCATCAGTACACCTTCACATGAGTTTTCCTTTCTACCCTTCCTGGCACCCTTCACAGTGACAGTTAATTCTTTCTACCCTCCCGTACACCTTCACAGTGCATTTTTCTACCCTTCATACCGTACCCCTTCACATGACAGTTGTTCTACCAGCATACAACCGTCACAGTTAGTTTTTCGACCCTTCACTGCAACCTTCACAGTACAGTTTTCCTACCCATCCGTAACACCTTCACAGTGAGTTTCTACCTTCAGTACACCTTCACAGTGACAGTTTTCTACCCATCATTACACCTTCACAGTGCGTTTTCTACGCCTTCACCTGCACCTTCACAGTGACAGTTTTCTACCACATACCGTCACACCTTCACAGTGAGTTTTCTAACCTTCCCGGCACCTTCCATAGTGCCAGTTTTCTACCCATCGGTATCAAAACACTTCACAGTGAGTTTTTCTACCCTTCAGTTAAACACCTAATCACTTACAGTTTTCTACCCATCAGTACACCTTCACAAGTGATTGTTTCTACCTTTCAAACTGCACCTTCACAGTGACAGTTTTTCTAACCCTGGCCGTACGACACTGGTCACTAGTGGGACAGTTTTCGACCCATACCCGTACACCTTCCATGAGTTTTTCTCCCCTCTGCAGCTACACTTCACAGTGAGTTTTCTCCGCTTCACGGCCCCTTCACAGACCGGTTTCTACCCATCGCCGTCACACTTCACCAGTGACGTTTCGACCCATCATACCCCTTACACAGTGCGTTTTCTACCCAGTCCTACACCGTCACAGTGACTAGTTTTTTTCCTACCCTCCATTACACCTCAAAGTGCGTTTTCTACCGGGCATAACGAATTGCCGTACACCTTCCTAGGACACTTTTCTACCCATCCGTACACCTTCACATTGACAGGTTTTCCCTACCCATCGATACCACTTCCATTGAATCAGTTTTCTAGCCCATCAGTACAAAAACCACACTTCACAGTGAGTTTTCTACCTCTTCACTGCCCCTTCATAGTGCCAGTTTTGGCTATCCCATAACCCTACACCTGTCACAGATGTAGTTGTTCTATCTAACCTCATACACCTTCCCGTGATTGTTTCTACCCTTGGGCATCGCACTTCACAGTGCAGTTTTTCTACCTCATCCGTACACCTCACAGTGACATTTTTCTAGGCCCATCATTACACCTTCCCGAGTGAGTTTTTTTCTACCTTCAGGTACACCTTCACATTGACAGTTTTCTACCCCATACACTCACAGTGATTTTCTAGCCCTTCACTGTCAACCTTCACAGGACAGTTTTTCTCTACACATCAATACACCTTCACATGACAGTTTTCTACCCTTCAGTACACACTTCACAGTGCATTTCTACCCATCAGAACACCTTCACAGTGAGTGTTCTACCCTTCACTGCAACCTTCACAGTGACAGTTGTCTATACCCTTTCAGTACACTTCACAGTGCCAGTTTTCTACCGCTCAGTACACACACCTTCAACAGGTAACCGTTTTCCTAAACCCTTCGTACACCTTCATCCAGTGACAGTTTTCTAGCACCCTCGTAACACCTTCACAGTGACAGTTGTCTTCTACCCACACAGTACACCTGCAATTGACATTTTTCTACCCATTGCCGTACGCACCTTCACAGTGACAGTTTTCTACCCATGCGTAACACCTTCACATTGACTGTTTCCTCCTTCACTGCACCTTCCACAGTACAGTTTTCTAACCCGCAGTACAAAACCTTTCACCTGAGTTTTCTACCCTGTCGGGACGCCCTTCACAGTGACAGTTTTTCTGCCCATCAGTACACACCTTCACAGAGACAGTTTTCTACACCCACTCAGTCAACACCTTCACATGAGGGGTGAGTTTGTCCCCCATATCTCTTTTCCACTGCACCTCACAGTGACAGTTTTCTACCAGCAGTACACCTTCAACCGTGCCAGTTTCGGCCCATCATACACCTTCACAGTTACAGTTTTCTGCCCAAACACTCAGTACACCTCACAGTGGGACAGTTTTCTACCCATTACCGTAACAACCTTCACAGTGACAGTTTTCTACCCTCAGTACAACACCTTCACAGTGACCGTTTTTCTACCCATCCGACACCTTCACAGTGAAGTTTTCTCTACCCTTTCACTGCACCTTCACGGGAGTTTTCTCCCCTTCAAGTACACCTTCACAGTGACAGTTTTCTACCCATAGCCTTACCCCTTCACAGTGGACAGTTTTCCTACCCTACTTCACTGCACCTTCACACAGTGAGTTTTCTACCACATAACCGTACACCTTCACAGTGAGTTTTTCTACCCATCCTTACACCTTCACATTGACAGTTTTTCTACACCATCCGTAACACCTTCACCGTGACGTTTTCCCTTACAACCCAACCCCCATCAAGTACACACACTCACATGAGTTTTGTTCTACCCTTCACTGCACCTTCACGAGTGCCGTTTCTATCTACACCATACAACCTTACACCTTCACATGACCGTTTTACCCCTCCGTACACCTCACTTGACACAGTGTTTAAGCCCAGTACACCTTCACAGTGAGTTTGTTTTCTAAAACCCGTCACTGCAACCTTCCACTGCCCGAGTTTTTCTACCCATTTTCTACCCGCCTTACCCCTTCACAGTGATTTTCCTCCCATATACCATCCTTACACCTTCACAGTGACAGTTTTCTACCCATCCGCCTCACACCTTCACATGACAGTTTTTTTCCTACCCATCAGACGTACACCTTTCACATGACAGTTTTTCTACCCAACCGTACACCTTCCCATGACCGTTTTTCTACCCATCAGTAACACCTTCACAGTGAGTTTTTTCACCCTTCAGTACAACCTTCACAGTGACCGTTTTTCACCTCCGTTACATAACCCTTCACAGTGAGTTTTCCTACCCTTCAGACACCCCTAAACTTCACAGTAACAGTTTGCCTACCCTTCAGTACAAAACCTTCGACAGTGAGTTTTCTAGCCCGTTTGCACTGCAACCTTCCCGAGGTGACAGTTTTCTAACCCATTCCGTACACCTTCACAGTGACAGTTTTCTACCCATCATTACATACAAACAAACCTTCACAGTGACGTTTTTCTAAGACCCATCACTGCAACTTCACAAGTGACAGTTTTCACTACCCTTCATTAACACCTTCACAGTGAGGTTTTTCCCCTAATTCTACCCTTGCACGGCAGCCATTCAAACAGCAGTGAAACCGTTTTTCTACCCATTTACCGTAACACCTTCACAGTGCAGGTGCTAACCAACAATCATACAGCACCTTCACGTAGTTTTTCTAAAGCCTTCACTACTGCCCCCTTCACATGACCGTTTTCTCTACCCTTCATACAAACCGTCACAGTCCAGTTTTCCTACCCATCAGTACTCCTTCACGAGTGACCATTTTCTACCCATACCATTCCGTGACACCTTCACATGACAGTTTTTCTCTCCTACCCCTGCGTACACCTTCACGAGTGGTTTTCCCTACCCTCACTGCACCTTCACAGTGACCGTTTTTCTTCCCATCAGTACACGCTTCCAAGACCTTTTTTCTACCCAACAGTACAACCTTCACAGTGACAGTTTTCTAACCCATCATACACCTTCACAGTGAGTTTCTACTCGTCGCAACCTTCACAGTGACATTTGTCTACCCATCAGTACCACCTGCAACAGGGTGACTATGTTCTGCCCCATACAGTACCCTTCACAGTGACTATTGTTCTAACCCATCCGACCCTTCACAGTTGACCCGTTTTCTACCCCTTTACCGTACACCTTCAACAGTGCCGCTTTTCTCCCTTCAGTACACCTTCACAGTGACAGGTTTTTCCTACCCATCCGTACACTTCACAGTGACATTTTATATCTAACCCTTCATGCGCCTTCACAGTGATGTTTTTCTATTCTAACCTTCAGTACACCTTCCACAGTGACAGTTTTTCCTACCCCTCCGTCCACCTTCAACAGTGACAGTGTTTCTATTCTCTACCCTTCAGTACACCTGTCACATGACAGTTTTTCCTACACACCATGCCGGACAAAATACACGCTTCACAGTGACAGTTTTCTACCCTTCACTTCACCTTCACATGAGGTTTTTCTAACCCTTCAGTACACCATTCACAAAGTGACAGTTTTTTTCTACCCTCCGTACACCTTCATTGCAGTTTTCTAACCCCCTTCAGTGACACCTCACAGTGACATTTTTCTAACCCATCGACACCTTCACAGTTGAGTTTTCACCCTTCATTACACCTCACAGTGACGTTTTCTATACCTACCCTTGATCACGTTGCACCTTCACAGTGACCGTTTTCCCCTAAATTTCTACCCATTCCTGCACCTTCCACATAGTAGTCCAGTTTTCTACCTTCAGTAACTCCTTCCAGTGACATTTTCTACCCATCCGTACAGCCTTCACATTGACAGTGTTTCTACCCTTCCTACAAACCTTCACAGTGACAGTTTTCTTTTCTACCCCTGAACCGTACACCTTCCACATTTCGTTTTCTAACCCCTTCAGTACACCTTCACATGGACATTTTTCTACCCTCAGTTACACCGTCACAGTGACAGTTTTCCTACCCTTCCTCACCTTCACCAGTTGACAGTTTTCTACCCCGTCAGTACACCTTCAGCAGTGGTCAGTTTTCCCTACCTTCAGTTACACCTTTCAGGACGTTTTCCTATACCCTTCAGTACAAACAACAACCTATCACAGTGACAGTTTCTACCCATCCTTAAACAACCTTCACATGACATTTTCTACCCTTCATACACCTTCACAGTGACATGTTTTTCTTTTCTTCCTTACCCTGTCAGTGGCAAGCCTTCACAGTGACAGTTTTCTACCCTCACTGCACCTTCACAGTGACCGTTTCCTCTCACCCCTCACGCCACCTTCACAGTGACAGTTTCTACCCATCATACACCTTCACATTGACAGTTTTCTACCCATCCGTACACCTTCACAGTGACAGTTTTCGTACCCTTCAGTGCAACCTTCACAGTAGTGAGTTTTCTACCCATCCGTACACCTTTCAAGTGACAGTTTTTTCTTACACTGTCCCCTTCACCGTGACCGTTTTCACCTTCATAACACACACCTCACAGTGACAGTTTTATTCTTTCACTGCACCATTCACTACACCTTCACAGTGACAGTTTCCCAGTGACGTACACACAGTGACAGTTTCTACCATCAGTACACCTCACAGTGACCTAGTTTTTACTTCCTTCAGTACCCTTCAGTACCCACTTACAACCTTCCAGTGACAGTTTTCACCCTTACGTGCACCTTCACATGACGTTTCTTACCATTCATGCAAACCTTCCCAGTGACAGTTTTCCCCCATCGAAACTTCACAGTGACAGTTTTCTAGCCCTTCAGTGACTACAACCGTGACAGTTTTGACCAGTTTTTCTGTACCCAGTCATTACACCTTCACAGTGACAGTTTTCTACCCTTCAGTACACCTTCACAGTGACCGTTTCTACCCTTCACTGCACCTTCACAGTGACAGTTTTCTACCCTTCAGTACACCTTCACAGTGACAGTTTTCTACCCATCAGTACACCTTCACAGTGACAGTTTTCTGCCCATCAGTACACCTTCACAGTGACAGTTTCATACTCTTCCCTACAAAGGGCTCCATAAAAAAAGTTACTTACCTCAAGTATGTATAACATCTCAATGTAACAATACAAAAGTGCTTTAACTAATGTTTCCAAATCATTGCCACCTGCAGACCAAAGCGTTACAGAATTGCAAATAAACTGATTTTTTTTTAGTTTAAGGCACACCGTTCTATTAAGCTGCATATCTGGGAATGAGCGAGAGATGTGCATATTTCTATAAATTGCCTGGTTACTTGAACTAGTCATTATTTGTATTAAAAACAGCTAGGCTCATGTGAAACCCTATTTTCAGAAAAGGCAAAAAACATGGTGTGTCATTTGTCCAATTTGCTATTACAAATACATTATTCCATACAATAGTCGCTTATAGAATTGTATTCATTGGTACATCCTGCTCAAATAATTTAAATTAACCAAATACTGCCTCTTCATAGTCAAACCTCTGTGCTAATACATATTAATGAAACAAATGTTTCTATACAGCATTGATGCATGTGAAGAGGACTCCTCCCTTGGGAGACTTGTTAATGATGAACACAGAAGACCTAATTGCAAAATGAAAACCATAGAAGTAAATGAGAAACCACACTTGTGTCTCTTCGCGATTCGAGATATTACTGCTGGAGAAGAATTGACTTACAACTACGGTGACTCAAACTGGGCATGGAGAGCACAGGTGAGTTACCTTTTTATTTCTATATCCAATATGCCACCTACCTGGAGAAGAGTTTATATTTCATGCAATTTGTTGCAGACACTCCAAACAAGAAAGCGGTAGTTGAATTTGTTTCTATCTTGGTTTACTTAGCAGGTTAACAAGGATGTACTACCTAGCGTGAAACCTGAGGTAGGAATTTATTAAGCGCATACTGTTTAAATCTTATCAAATACAAAAATACATGCGAGTTGTTGTGGAGCAGCTGTTGAACTTTTAGGTGTGGCCTATGCAATTGCACATTACAACTTGTAACATTTCCCTTTGTAGATTGGGAGTATAAAGTCTGCTGCTGCTATAGTACATGCTGATTCAGTAGGGACTGAACTCACCACAGTCACAACTGCAGACTCACAGCCTGCTGACACAGGTATAGACCACTACAACTCTAAAACCCTTTCCTGAAACGCTGCTCTTTAATTGTTCAGGCCAGTTTGTTTTTATGAGATGCATTTCCTATGCCAAGGTTTGATCACACCAACTGGTTTTTATTTATGGAAATACCTTTATTTCCACAGTTTTAATGAATTGCATTAGTTCAGATGTCACAGTGGATTCTGTTTTGGATTTATCTATTGTATGCACCCATTGTGTACACACAATTAGAACATACAAAGTTGTAGCAAAAAGTTAATTTAACTTCTGTTGCACTCATGCATCCATTAAAAATGATTGAATTGCATGCCTATATTACAAAGATTAGAACCACGTATGCGGAATAAATGCAGTGGTGCTGTCTGATCAATACCTATCCTCCTCTGCAAGATGTCCCATGTTTTTCTCAGTGTAAATGCCCTCTTACTATATTTCACTTTTGTTGCCATCTGTGTGGTTTCCTCTCCTAGCCCCCAAAACACACTTCACTGGCACAGACACCCTGTCCAACATGCCCGTCTCAGGTAAAAGCAACTGCCCCCCTACCCCATCACACATATCACTGTTGCAGGTCGCAAACTCTAGACTGATTGATTAGTTATTGTGTAAGGGAAGTGAAAAGTATAAATAAGGACTAACAAATTATGTTGTTCTTGCAGATGATAATTTGCAGAGTGAGCGCTGGAAGGTAAGCGCATAAGTGCCCCAGACTGGGTCAGTTTGTGGATCTGCACTATGTATTCATGATTGTCAAAGTTTCCAGTGTCTGGTTCCAAAGTCAAATGAACATTGAATTATACTCTTGCATAGCCCAAAAACGTCACTTCTACATCTATTTGTTGCTATACTAATACTTCAAGCATAATATTGGCCCACATGAGTATGGACACTAAAGCATTTCTCATGTTTTGTACTTTAAATTTGAAATTACACAATGACAATGTGGATACATGGTGTTTTGATGTAAGTAGGAAAGACTTCCACATTTGTTTCTCATCAAAACAGTGCTATAAAGTAGAGTAAGGAGTACTTAACAAACTATAAAGAGATTAATACACATAGCTTATGTTGGTAGCATGAGCATGATGGTTTGAGGCTGACTTGATAACTCTGACTTTAGTCGAATAACTAATCCATACCGCATGACCGTAACAAAGACAAGTCTGGTTTCCAAACCTGCATTTCTTTGCTGGCACCCTGTCATATTTACATTTAAAAGGTTTGTGATGTGTTTTCATTATATTGTTTCAAAGTACTGGTGTACAGAACAAAAGAAATTCATTTTCAACATGAAAATCTTATCATCCCTAGTGTCAGTCTGTCTGAAGTAATAGACCATTCCAGGTTACTTAAATCCAAATTAATTTATCAACCTTTTTGTAGTATTGCATTTCTTTTTTTTTTTTTTTTTAAACAATAATTTCTGGTACACTGATTGTTATATTTGGTTCAACAATTGCAGGCCAGGATTGACAAATTAAAAGAACACCACAATAGGTGTGAAACTCGGTATGAATCTACGGCAGAGAAGCGAAACGCTCTTCAAAGACAGCGAAACTTTACTCTACTGCAATTGGCAAACTTGGATAAAATGGTGAGTCATTTTATTGTACGTTGACAGAACTTAGATAAAATATTTTCTGTTCTAAAAAATGTAGCAGGTAAACCTAGCCTGGCTAACGTCAGACCAATTCTCATTCGAGACTTGGTCTGGGAACCACCTGTTCATTTTCTCGTATTTGAGGCGTGGTTTACGAATGCCCAGAGCCGTTTATTGGGCGCTACGAATGTCTATTAAATGCGCTTGGTTATGAAATTGTTTAACAGTTGCTCTTTTTTCAAAACAAACTTACATTCTAACTACTTAAAACACTATCTAAAGCTGCATCGAAAGGTAATTTCGCGTCTGATGCCATGTTGGATCCATAGAAACTTCTTCGATGTGTCGCATAGATGTCGTCATTGTCTTGCTGATCCCTCCCCGTTCTGTGATTTGGTTCCCTTTTTCAGGGGAAAATTTAGTCCATGGTGTCCAGGCTGCCTTAGCAGCGTGAATCAATCAGCGCAGGCCTGGGAACACCCAGGCTAAGGTAAACCAGGATTTGCATGAATTGAAAATAAGATTTACCTACTGCTATTTATATATTTGATGGAAAACATTTTAAACATTACTGTTTGTAATTAATAGCATAAGGGATAGGGAACAACAGTGATTTTATAATTGTATGTACTTTAGTTAATCATTCTACACTCTTTCTGTAGCATTGAATTTTTTTATTTGATTTTTAGCTGGGCCCAGAATCACATCCAGTCACTCAACCAGCAGAAGATTCTGTGATACCCTCACCAACAGACACACAGGTAATAAGACAAGTTGTTTAGAACCATTTAGTTTCAGAGCTGCACAGTATACATTATATGTAGTAATAATTATTTCCCAGCAACAATGTTTATCAGAACGTGTTTGACAGAACGATGCGAGGCTGGCATTATTACAGGCTTTGTCCCAACCTGTTAGTGCATACTGGTTTTTTTGCACATATTTATGATACGTATTTACAGTTATGAATGACAAATTGTAATATAATTATATCGGTTTCTACATTTTAAACAACTTACCACAAACAATGGATATAAACACCCTCTAAACAAACCTGAAAGTTTGGTCGGCACTTTAACCTCATAGGTAGTGATGAGTATTTATGATAGCTTTTGGGGACATTAACCTGTATTTTAACTGTCCTTATGGGGACACTTTGGCTTAGTGAGGATGGAATCCTAGTCCTCTTAAGGATAACCATTGGAACTGATATTCTGAATTTTTGTATATTTATACAACTAAAAACTATTATGATCCTGCTACTGTTTTTTGCAAACTATAAGGTGCACCGTAGCAGTTTTTCTATATAGTTCATTGGGTACATCCATCAGTAAAAACCATTATAAATCCTAAAATATTGTTTGTCTAATTACTTTGTCCGCTGAAATTTGGAGACCATGTATTTAAATGGCTACCCTCATACACTGTCCATAAAAGATGGATAGAAACATTCTCTAAACAGAAGTTGGTAATAACCTACCATAATGCCTAATCTGTTTTGTAATTTCATATCCTCAAATGATGATTTTTTTTTATTACAGGTATGGTCAGAAATTGACCATGCATCTCCTTCAACCAGCGAATGTGTACCACCACTGGAAAGAACAGAGAGTGTATTTGTAAGTAACAACATTAATTACTTGCCTAAGTCTGTCAATTAGGGTTACATAAAATATCTACCTTTTAAAGTCACTATTCTTGAAAGTTTGTGGTCTGAAGATCACATTTAACTGTGACAGGGTTTAAAAGGTATACGACTCGCCAAGAAATATTTTGATTGTGTACTGCTCTGCATACAACTGTATAATGTCTAAACGTTAAACCAATATGTCTCTAATGATCTCTTTGTAAGAGACAAAACCACAGTAAGATTATTTATCGAAATGTCATGATGAGAGTGCATTATACAAGAAATTGCCCCAACTCACGCTCAGCCAACATGAAATTGTAGGCTATTATTTTTGCTGTTGTGCTCATGTATAAATTGAGGATAGAACGAACAAGCGATGTGTGATGTTATTTGATACCTTCTGGGACATTGACCTGTAACTGTCTTTATGGGGACACCTTGTCTAAGTGGGATTGCATTGGTAGATAACCCAATGTGGGGGTGGGGATTGCATGATATTGACCTGAACTGTCTTTATGGGGACACCAATTTTATATGCATGGGGACATTGACCTGTATTTTAACTGTCTTTATGGGGACACCTTGTCTAAGTGCATTATATGCATGATAATATAATTTGTGTAGAATTCTCAATACCTTTATATTTGTCATGTTGACTGATTACAGGTTGCCTTCCAAACCATGGACACAGATTCCAGCTCTGCAGAAGATGGGAATGTGTCCCACTCCAATCCCAAGGTAAGAAAGTATAGATGATGGCCACAGTTCATAAAAGTTTGGAGAATTCATTAATTTTATCTTGACTGATTTTTGTAACAGTTTAAAAGGCAACCCTTTCAATGTTTGTTTGATACTTTAGACCCATTCATACTTAATAACTTGATTTTTGCAATTAGATATTAAACTAGATTATTAATCTTCTGGTCCATGCCTAAATTCTAATACAATCACATCGCAATTCAAATAAGTTGGATCATTACTTTAGAGAAGTGACTACTAATTATAAATGTAGAGAACAGAAATCATTGCATGCACATAACAAAAATGATCACTTACATTTTTTTGCAGTTTATAATTGTATGTACTTTAGTTAAAAAATCATTCTACACTCTTTCTGTAGCATTGAATTTTTTATTTGATTTTTAGCTGGGCCCAGAATCACATCCAGTCACTCAACCAGCAGAAGATTCTGTGATACCCTCACCAACAGACACACAGGTAATAAGACAAGTTGTTTTAGAACCATTTAGTTTCAGAGCTGCACAGTATACATTATATTGTAGTAATAATTATTTCCCAGCAACAATGTTTATCAGAACGTGTTTGACAGAACGATGCGAGGCTGGCATTATTACAGGCTTTGTCCCAACCCTGTTAGTGCATACTGGTTTTTTTGCACATATTTATGATACGTATTTACAGTTATGAATGACAAATTGTAATATAATTATATCGGTTTCTACATTTTTAAACAACTTACCACAAACGATGGATATAAACACCCTCTAAACAAACCTGAAAGTTTGGTCGGCACTTTAACCTCATAGGTAGTGATGAGTATTAATGATAGCTTCTGGGGACATTGACCTGTATTTTAACTGTCTTTATGGGGACACCTTGTCTAAGTGGGGATTGCATTATATGCATGATAATATAATTTGTGTAGAATTCTCAATACCTTTATATTTGTCATGTTTGACTGATTACAGGTTGCCTTCCAAAACCACATGGACACAGAGTCCAGCTCTGCAGAAGATGGGAATGTGTCCCACTCCAATCCCAAGGTAAGAAAGTATAGATGATGGCCACAGTTCATAAAAGTTTGGAGAATTCATTAATTTTATCTTGACTGATTTTTGTAACAGTTTAAAAGGCAACCCTTTCATTGTTTGTTGTTTGTTTGATACTTTAGACCCATTCATACTTGATAACTTGCATTTAATTTTGCATTTATTCATGCAATTAGATATTAAACTAGAGTAATTGCGTGCATGTAACAAAAATGCTTGCTTTTACTTTTTTTTTTTTTTTTTTTTTTTTAGCAGTTTAAAATATAGGGTATTTTTTGTGGATGTTAGAAGGAAACTTTTACTACAGACATTGGGAGATATTGTAGTTCTGTTTCAGTGACACAGACCTTGTATTTAGGAAATTTAATTTGCTGAATTCTGATTTCAGTTTAAAAAACAAATGCTTGGATATGATTCTGAAGACTCACTAAGCAGCATGGAAATACAGAGGATGAATATGTGCCAGGGTCAGATTGTGAAAGTGAGACCAGCTCAGAGGGAGGCAGTATATTAAAGAAAAATGCTGCCACCATGGCCAGTCCTGCTGTTAAAGATGGAACAAGAAAAATACAAGGGACCTAGAAACCAGAACTCTGAATCTGACACATCTGGGGAAAGCTCCATAACTTCACTTACAGTCATGCACAGTCAAAAGACTGACGATGGATCTAGAAGATACACCAAAAACATTACTGTCTCTTTTGTGAGAAACCACAATCCAAAATCGCCAGGCATCTGGAACTTGTTCATAAGATCAATCTGAAGTCGCTAAGGCCATTTCATCTCCAAAGAACTCCAAGGAAAGAAAGCTCCAACTGACTATACTAAGGAACAGGGGGACAGAGCACACAATGTAGATGTCATTAGACAGGGAAAAGGTGTCATTGTTCCATGTAAACAAGCGAGTTCTCCAAATGTCAATCCAAATAAATTCTTACATTGTGCAAATTGCCAAGGACTTTTCAAAAAAAGATTTCTTTGGAAACATATGAAAAGGTGCCCACTTCGAGGTGTTCTTCCAAAACCTGGTAGAACTCGAGCCCAATCGATTTGCGCCTTTGCGCAACCTGTGCAGGAAGGAGTTAGCAAGGGACTGTGGAAACTCCTCAGTGATATGAAACAGGGTGAAGTGGTAGATGTCATAAAGAGTGACTATTGTATTCTCAAGTATGGCGAGCAGAAATACAACATGATGGGACACCGGCGTTCTGATCATGAACTGATCCGTCAGAAAATGCGTGAGTTAGGAGACTGGTTTTGAAAGGAAGGCAGGTGTCCCCTCTCAAATCACTTGAGGAATACATTGATCCAGCCAACTTCCAACACACAGTTAATGCAGTTAAAGCTGTTACAGGCTTTCAGTGTGAGACAAATAAGATAGTGGTGCCAACGCTAGCCAAGAAACTTGGTCAGAGCCTCATGAAGGTTGCCGACATTGTAAGTTGTGATGCAAGGATCTGCGGTGACACAACAAAAGTTAAAAAAGCAGAGGACTTCAAACACATCTATCAGACACGCTGGAGGGAGATGATCTCATGTCATGCTCACAGTACCCTGGAAGAAAAAAGGTACAACGCTCCACTGATCTTGCCATTTGCAGATGATGTCAAGAAACTCCATATATATTTAAAGGAGAAACAGCAAGAATACTACAGCACACTTTTTAATGCACCGAACACCAAGACCTGGGCAAAACTGGCTAAGTCACTCTTGCACAAATGATCATCTTCAACAGAAAAAGGCAAGGGGAAGCCTGTCTGATGCCAGTACAATCATTTGAGTCTCGAGACAACTCTACTTTAAATATTGATATTGCTGACTCTCTCTCAGAAGTTGAACAAGCACTATGCAAGTACTTTAGTCGTGTAGAAATCCGTGGAAAGCGCGGAAGGAAAATTGCAGTACTTTTGGCACCGGAAATGATCAAATCCATGGAGTTGCTGGTTAAAACGCGTGAAGTTTGCGGTGTTCCGAAGGAGAACATCTACATGTTTGCAATCCCAGGCTGCGAGACATCATTTCGTGGATCAGACTGCCTGCGCTGCTTTGCCATGGAGTGTGGTGCTAAATGTCCAAAAGCCCTATCGTCCACCAAGTTGCGCAAACACATCTCTACAATGTCCAGAGTTCTTAACCTGAACGACACCGAAATGGACCAACTTGCTGATTTCCTGGGACATGATATTCGTATCCACAGGAAATATTACAGATTACCAGAGGGAACACTCCAGCTGGCAAAAATCACCAAAGTCTTGATGGCAATGGAGCAGGGAAGGCTTAACGAATTCAGAGGGAAAGGTCTTGACCAGATCAACATCAATCCAACAGGTATGTAACCTGTTAATCAAGTTTAAACTACCTGTCAAGCGTGTCCTAGTGACTTTGGAAGAATCTGTGCATATCTCTGAATACTAAGACTAATATTTCAGAGTGCGTTGAGCCTGATGCTGGGATGGAGAGTGAAACAGAACGGTCAGATCATTCTCATGATGTGACATCAAGTGAGCCAGGTAAAGATTTGTAAACCCTTTTTTTTTTTAAAGATGTTTGTCATTTCCATTAGTTAAATAATAATTAAATCATGCCTTCAAGCAGGCACTTCAGGAGTGAATAGCAGCAGGCCAGTAAACACGAATGAAGGTAATGTATGAACAGGCAGTTAAATGTTTAATGCAATCAGAATATCAAGAATTCCCCCAAAACAGCCTATCAGTAATTAGTAGTTTGATTTAGAAATGTATATGATTGTGTTTCTAAAGGATCTCCAGAGAGGACACGGGAGGTCATGAAAGTAACATCAGGTAAGGAACCTGTCCAGTAATAGTTTTTATTTGCTTTATTTATAAAAGGTCAACAACATCATAAAGAATAGTATAAAAATAATCCAGTCTTGCACCTACAACACATGCAGTGCAATTAATGTAATTTTCTTGTCATTAGTTCCTAGGAAGAAAAAGTGGAGTGAGGTGGAGATTGCGGCTGTAGAAGACAAAATGATGAAATTTATTCACTCGGGAGTTACTCCTGGAAAAGTCGACTGCATTGCATGCATTACAGCAGCCCCCAAAGCCCTCAGTGAACGAGACTGGCAGTCGGTAAAGTATTATGTAAAAAACAGAATCACAGCATATGAGAGAAAGACCACTAAAAAGTAAGGTTGATTTTGGTTGTTTCTGTTTTTGCATTTTAGTTGAATTATATTACCTGTTTTTTTGTCTCAATACCATGGTTGGAAACATTATAATGTAATTTAAGTTTTGAAAGAGTTAAAACGGCTCAATGTTGGTTGTAAATTTGGTGCTTGGACTTCCTTGTTTTTAAGTCTGCAGGCAAAATGCTGTGTCAGGTGATAAGGAGTTGGTGTAAATGTTTTTTCTAATTGCGTAGATTAGTTTTACTGTACAGTAGCCATACGACAGAGTGCCTATAGTTTTCAATGCCTTTATTCAGGCCCCTTTACGTTTCACATTTTTGATTGTGTTGTGGATTTAATTCTAAATTGATTAATTTATTTTCTGATGGCACATTAGACGAAACACATCATAAAAAAAATATGTTGTAATATCTGGTGGCAAGCACGGAACCCATACTGTACTGATTAAATTTGGCTGTAGATTCAATTTTCCTGGTGCGCTCTATTTTGTATCAAGGTCGTTTTTATTTCTTTGGGATTTTTTTAATGACTTAATGATTCAATTCTTAGAAACAGCATTTCTAAGCAAGACAAAAAAACCTCTTATTTTGACCATTCCACTGATAACGTTCTAGTGCATGCATTACAGAAGCCCGAAAGCCCTCATTGAACAGGACTGGCAAGCGGTAAAGTATTGTGTAAAAAACAGAATCACAGCATATGAGAGAGACCGCTTCTGGGGAATGCTGTAATGCATGCAATACAACATTATCAGTGGAATGGTCAAAATAAGAGGTTTTTGGGCTAGCTTTGAAATGTTCTTTCTGAGAATTGAATCAAGTCATAAAGAAAATATCCCTTTGAAATAGAAACGACATTGATACAAAAAGGAGTGCACCAGGAAAATCTAATTGACAGCAAAATCTAAGCAGTACAGTATGGGTTCCATGCTTGCCACCAGATTTTATGTTGATTTTAGTTATGGATTCTGTTTTTGTGTTTTAGTTGAATTATATTATCTTTTTTTTGTCTCAATACCATGGTTGGAAACATTATAATGTAATTTAAGTTTTGAAAGAGTTAAAACGGCTCGATGTTGGTTGTAAATTTGGTGCTAGTTTTACTGTACAGTAGCCATACGACAGAGTGCCTATAGTTTTCAATGCCTTTATTCAGGCCCCTTTACGTTTCACATTTTTAATTGTGTTGTGGATTTAATTTTAAATTGATTAATTTATTTTCTGATGGCACATTAGACAAACGCATCATAAAAAAAATTTTGTAATATCTGGTGGCAAGCACGGAACCCATACTGTACTGATTAAATTTGGCTGTAGATTCAATTTGTATCAAGGTCGTTTTTATTTCTCTTGGATTTTTTTAATGACTTAAAGATTCAATTCTTAGAGCATTTCAAAACAGACAAAAAACTCCATTCCACTGATAACGTTCATAATTTTAGACAATTTAAGAATTGTAGCTCTGAGCTACTAACCTTCCCAAATGTGTTATTACTGGTTAACTACAGGATACTTAACTTTACCTCAAACATAATACATACTTTTAACTGTAAGCTTACCATGTATACGTTTAATTGGTTTTGTAATTTTATATTTTTTTTTTGTGTATCTACTTGTTGTGTGCTCTGTCGGGTTTAGGGTGGGTGTTTGTAAAAGCACTCTGTGACAACTTTGTTTTAAAGGGCTTTGTAATATAAATTAGATTGACTTTGATAAGAGCAGCAAAATCACATTCAACGTACGGCTCTCATGGGTCATAATCAGTAAATGTAGCAACTGAATTGTGTAAGAATGAGTTAAATGCAGTATATGATTGTGGCAGTCTTGGAGGACTGAAATGACTTGCAGTTGAAGATTGCATGTTGTTCAAGTTCATTTTTGAAGTTAAGCTGAACTAACTTATTAAACCACCCTATTTTTAACAAACCAATATAACTTCCGGAAATACCATTATGAATTGGCCAGCTGGCCATATTATGACCTTTCTTTGTCTGTAGATTACACTGGTTTGTCCCCAGATTGGACATCCATGTGTACTTATTGATACACTAGTTGGTCAGGGTTTTGTCCCCAGATGGGACTTCGTTAATGCCCATATAAGGAGTTGTCCCTGTGTCCCCACACGTGTTAACCTGACCTGTCCCCAGATTACCACCTACCCTTATTTTAATGAATTAATTACATTTTAAAATAGGTATTTATTAAACTTTTTTTTTATTATTTTTTGATGTGTTTATCTAGTCTCTAGGATGTCAGGAAAGTGGTGTCCCCAAAATGTGGTAAATAACTGGTGCCCCCACGAGGCACCCCAAACAAGTATGTGTGTGTGTGTGTGTGTGATGGCTGGGAAGGTGAAGTGGGTGACGGACATCGAGAAGTCGGTGCTGATCAATAACTTTGAGAAGAGAGGATGGATCCAGGTGACGGACAGCGACGACTGGAACTTCTACTGGCAAGAGCTCGATTCATTTGATCCGTTCACACTGACACTGAAACACAGCTGAACTAGATCCTGATCAGATCACTTGATGTCGTCCGCAGGATGAGCGTCCAGACCATCCGCAGCGTGTTCAGCGTGGACACCGGCTACCGGCTGACCGACGACCAGATGGTCAACCACTTCCCCAACCACTACGAGCTGACCAGGAAGGACCTGATGATCAAGAACATCAAGCGCTACCGCAAAGACCTGGAGAAGGAGGCCAGTCCCTTAGCCGAGAAGGACGAGAGCGGGAAATACCTCTACCTGGGTAAAACCAGCGGCTGTTTTCTTCCTCTCTCGCTCGGTGTGCCGTCGCTCACTCTCTGATGGGGGCGTTCACACCAGACGCGATTTGAGCGAATAAATCGCGATTATTCGCATGTAGTTGGACGTTTGAACATTTGAGTTTACTTGCTTCATTTGTGCGTGTCATTTGCTTGATTTGCGCATCAAATTTACTTCACAACAGACAGGGATTCACGTCGAGAGACGGGTTCTCCGTCTATTTAAATATGTGTCCCAGACTCTCCCACTTCTTTCTGCACACTTCCTCCGAATAAACACAACTTCCTTCAGCGGGAAAGTAGTATATATCCAGCAAAGTAAACCATCAGATGGAAGTGTGATTTTCACAAAACTGTATTTTTTTCAAGGCAAATTTAGATGTCATTCCAAAAAAGGACACCAAATAACCAAATGATATGATTTCATATAATTCATACATTTATGAACACCAAAGCACCCATAAAAAAAAAAAAAAAAAATCAACAATGCTTTACAGGTTTTATCTAACAATAGTTTTCAGAAATTGAACAAAGTAATCAAATATAAAATAATTGCATAAAAACTAATTTGAATAATTAAATAAAGATGCAACATTAAGTTACAAGAGTTCAGTCAAGAGTGATTTCTTCGTCTTTTGTCTTTTGTTTAACATTAAACACAGAGAGCAGGAATATTAGACTGCTGTCCCTTTAAGACATAATTCACAGATCCAGTACACTGATACTGACACACATGCGATGTCTCGTTTCTCTTTTAAAACATAACCTACTATGTTTGTTAGGATACTCGCTAAGATGTGCATGTTAACATCATTTTTTGTGTATTTGTCCGTTTAGGTGCAAGACTTGAAAGAGAATTTGCGCGAGAGTATTTGTGTGCTGTGACGCGGCTCTCCATGAATGCGCTTAAGATGAGCGCACACACAAATCTCCTCGCAAAGCGCCAGTTCTCTTTCACGTCTCACGGATGAATGTTTAAATGGGCAAGCTTTAAATGAGTTTAATTTCAACACAGATAGCAACGTGAGATGTTCATGTCTCACCTGCGCTTGCGTGCTGTCAACACCGGGTGATGACGGCTTTACTTTGATTGCAATCCTCATCCATCAAAACTTTCATAGCGAGACTCTGGTTTGCTTTATCCAGCCGAGAAACATAGTTTTCATATCATCTAGCCATACAGCGTTGGGATGTTTCCATATTCCGTTCAGATAGGAATAGCGTGATGCGGGAGGGCTCACGCTCTTCAGATACAATCACAGAATATGACAGAGAGTTTGTGTTTTAAAGTGAAACAGACACTGGAATGAGTAATTCTCTCTGCCATCTCTGATATAATCAGCATGGACTTTAAGATCATCTAACTGCGTGATGTAAATTACGTTATGACGCAATTTCACATGCTTCCATAATGTTTTTGCATTAAATTTGTGTTAAATTATTTTAACGCGTTAAGGATTTTGAATTAATCGCACGCATTAACGTGTTAACATTGACAGTCCTAATATATATATATATAGCTCACATTGAGTAAAGACCATTTTTCACAACTTACCAGATTGTCCGACCTCCTCACTCACTTTCTTCCAAGCAAGATCCTTTTTATTCCTGCTTCTATAAAAGTATGAAAAGTACAGGGATGATTTTGTCCTCCATTGTTGTTTCAGATTTCTGCATCTGCTCACTACGTCGAAATCACGTCACTACTAGAGCAAGCTCTTTTTCAACTTGGGCAAATCACGCGTTATGAGTGTAAAACGCTTGAAACGCTCATTTCTCACCTTAGGATGTACTCCCCTAGAGTTAAGCAGTCGAGTTTTACCGCTTTATAAATCTCCGGGTTTGGTGGTACCACTTTTAGCATAGCTTAGCATAGTCATTGAATCTGTAGACCGTTAGCATCTCGCTCAAAAATGACCAAAGAGTTTTGATATTTTTCCTATTTAAAACTTGACTCTGGTAGTTACATTGTGTAAAGACCGACGAAAATGAAAAGTTGAGATTTTCTAGGCGATATGGCTAGGAACTATACTCTCATTCCGGCGTAATAATCAAGTAACTTTGCTGCCGTACTATGGGTGCAGCAGGAGCCATGATATTACGCAGATGCTAACGGTGTAATCAGATTCACCTTGACTCTGACCGTAGATTTCGTGCCGGTGACGTTCATGCTGCCGGCCGACTACAACCTGTTCGTGGAGGAGTTCAGGAAGAGCCCGTCCAGCATGTGGATCATGAAGCCGTGCGGGAAGGCGCAGGGAAAAGGCATCTTCCTCATCAACAAGCCCTCTCAGATCAAGAAGTGGTCCCCGCGACAGCCGCACGTCCACGTAAGACCTCATCTCAGTCAAACCATTAAATAGCTGGATTCAGTCTGAACTGCTGGCGTTTGACAGGTTCGTGGCAGCGAACAGTGGGAAGGAGGCGTACGTCATCTCTCTGTACATCGACAACCCTCTGCTGATCGGCGGGAAGAAGTTCGACCTGCGTCTGTACGTGCTGGTGACCAGCTACAGGCCGCTCAAGTGCTACATGTGAGTATGTGACCGCCGCACGCCACAGCATCGCTCCGTCCGCACTGACCGCTCTGTGTTTCAGGTACAAACTGGGCTTCTGCCGCTTCTGCACGGTCAAATACACGCCCAGCACCAGTGAGCTGGACAACATGTTCGTGCACCTCACCAACGTGGCCATCCAGAAACACGGCGTGAGTCTGAGCGCTGCACAAACACTGATTCAGACAAAAAATTCGTAAAGCTTCATGAAGTTTTAAATCGCTCATTACTATCGCTCTGTGAAATAAAGTCCTTATTTTGTTGTTTTGGCGCACAAAAAGTGTTCTTGTCGCTTTATAGGGCTGGGTAAAAAAAATATCGTTCTCGATTTTAATGGATTCTCATTTTTACGAACCGATATCGATTCTTAAAGGTGCCCTCGAATTAAAAATTGAATTTATCTTGGCATAGTTAAATAACAAGAGTTCAGTACATGGAAATGACATACAGTGAGTCTCAAACTCCATTGTTTCCTCCTTCTTATATAAATCTCATTTGTTTAAAAGACCTCCGAAGAACAGGCGAATCTCAACATAACACCGACTGTTACGTAACAGTCGGGGTGTACGCCCCAATATTTGCATATGCCAGCCCATGTTCAAGGCATTATGAAAGGCATTAGACAAGGGCAGCCAGTATTAACGTCTGGATCTGCACAGGTGAATCAACAGACTAGGTAAGCAAGCAAGAACAACAGCGAAAAATGGCAGATGGAGCAATAATAACTGACATGATCCATGATATCATGATATTTTAGTGATATTTGTAAACTGTCTTTCTAAATGTTTCGTTAGCATGTTGCTAATGTACTGTTAAATGTGGTTAAAGTACCATCGTTTCTTACTGTATTCACGGAGACAAGACTGTCGTTATTTTCATTTTTTAAACACTTGCAGTCTGTATAATTCATAAAACACAACTTAATTCTTTATAAATCTCTCCAACAGTGTAGCATTAGCCGTTAGCCACGGAGCACAGCCTCAAATTCATTCAGAATCAATGTAAACAATATAACAGTATACAAACACATAATCTGACATGCATGACAAAACACTTTGTAATGATCCATTTGAGGGTTATATTAGCTGTGTGAACTTTGTTTATGCACTGTTTAAGGCAAGCGCGAGCTCCGTGGGCGGAGAGCAGGAGAATTAAAGGGGCCGCAGCATAAATCGCCTCATATTTAATGATGCCCCAAAATAGGCAGTTAAAAAAAATGAATTAAAAAAAAAATCTATGGGGTATTTTGAGCTGAAACTTCACAGACACATTCAGGGGACACCTTAGACTTATATTACATCTTGTAAAAAAACGTTCGATGGCACCTTTAAATCCCAAGATTTACTTCAAATCTTTTCAGTTTCAGTTTGGCAGTTTGACACGCAATCTGAATCACTGATTCAAAACAAAAGATTCGAAGTAGTGTTTTGAAATCGCCCATCACTAGATATTGTTGAAAAGTCGCTATTTTGTTTTTTTCTGGCGCTCAAAAAAAATTCACCAAAAATATCTTAATTTGTGTTCAGAAGATGAACGAATTGTTGTTATTTTGGCCAGTTGAGCATGTTGAATCGGTGTCCGTCAGTGAGAGAGATCTCTCTGATTGGCTGTTCATCTTACCAAACAAATCAGTGCACGGGAATAAATGTGAAAGTAATGAAAGCGAGCAGAGAAGTCAAAACATTTTTACCTTTTTGACTGACGAATATAGACTATTGATACCTGCTGAAATAGAGCCATATTTCCTGACTAGGGTTGAAAAGGGGCGGAAAGACTTACCCTGGGGAATTTTGGAAATATTTATGGGATTTATGATGAGAATTTATGGGAAATAATTGGAAGTTTTGGTAAATTTTTATAAATTTATAATATTTATATAAAATATATAATATAAAAACAAACAGAAACATTTTGTTTGGTCATAACATGAAATAAGTTATTTATTTTTTGCATTCAATTCTAATTTTGTAAATATGTAAAATATATATTTTATTGCAGCATTTATTTATTTATTTCAGTGTCACATGATCCTTCAGAAATCATTCTAATATGCTGATTTGATACTCAGTTATTATCAATGTTGAAACAGGTTGTGCTGCTGAATATTTTTTTGGAACCTGTGATACTATTTTCAGGATTCATTGATTAATAAAAAAGTTAAAAAGAACAGAATTTATTCGAAATAGAAATATTTTCTAACAATATAAATCTTTACTATCACTTTTTATCAATTTCACATATCCTTGCTGAATAAAAGTATTAATTTCTTTCAAAAAAGAAAGAAAAAAAAAATATTGACCCCAAACTTTTTGTTACAAAAGATTTTATTTGAAATAATGCTGTTCTTTACATTTTTATTCATCAAAGAATCCTGAAAAAGCATCACAGGTTATAAAAAATATTAAGCAGCACAACTGTTTTCCAACAATGATAATTGAGCATCAAATCATCATATCAGAATGATTTCTGAAGGATCATGTGAATGATGAGTAATGATGCTGAAAATGATCACAGGAATAAATTATATTTTTATGTATATCAAAACCAAAAAACATTATTTTATATTGTAGTTATGTTTCACAATATTTCTGGGGGAATGCACAGTGCATGCAGGGGGTGTGCATATATTCCCGTTAATTCCCATATATTTGAGCGCAGGACGACTACAATCACGTTCACGGCGGGAAGTGGACGGTCAGTAACCTGCGGCTCTATCTGGAGAGCACCGAGGCGGGACGTCACCAACCACCTGTTTGACCAGATCCACTGGATCATGGTGCAGTCGCTCAAAGCCGTGGCTGTGAGTCCGGATCATGAGGGAGCGACTGTTCGGATGAAGCATGAACACATGTTGAGCTGAAGCTCACAATCACAATAATGTGTTCCTCTTCCTGTCTGCAGCCCGTCATGAACAACGACAAGCACTGCTTTGAGTGTTACGGCTATGACATCATCATCGACGACAGGCTCAAGCCGTGGCTGATCGAGGTCACATGTCATCTCTGGGGTTTGAAAAGTCTTATATATTTATATCGCTCGTTATTTCAGCGAGTGACCGTGTGCGTCTCTCTCAGGTGAACGCGTCTCCGTCGCTCACCTCCAGCACGGCCAACGACCGCATCCTGAAGTACAACCTGATCAACGACACGCTGAACATCGTCACGCCCAACGGAGAGATCCCCGACTGCCGCTGGAACCGCAGCCTGCCCAAAGAGGCTCTGGGACACTATCAAGTGCTGTGAGTGGGTGCAGACGCCTCCGCGTGACGTCTCGTCCCGTGAGCGGCTCCTCTATATCAGTCTCTACGACGAGGAGCAGGCTCTGAGCGAGAGCGCCGACCTCAGGAGCCGCTCGGGGCAGTCGCTGGGGTCAAAGGGCAGTAGGTCTGGCAGCGTGCGCCCGCCGTTCCCCGCCACCTGGAAGTGACGCTGTCCGCATGAGGCCTTCACTGGAGCTGTGCTCTGAAAGAAATGAATGCTTTTATTTATTTATCATTATTTAGTTAAAGTGACAGTACAGACATTTATAATGATTTCTATTTCAAATTAATGCTGTTCGTTTGCGCTTCTGTTCATTAAAGACTATATAATGAATATAAAATAAAATCTATCACAGTTTCCACAAAAATATGAACTGCTTTCTACATTGATAATAATCATAAATGTTTCTTGTGCATCAAATCATCATATTAGAATGATTTCTGAAGGATCATGTGACACTGAAGACTGGAGTAATGATGCTGAAAATGATCACAGGAATAAATTATACTTTACTATATATTCACATAATAAACAGATCAATGTGAATATATTAAATATAGTGTATAATATATGAATGTAGTGAATATATAACCATTTTTCTGCATTTACAATCAAATAAATGCAGCCTTGTCTTTTTTTCTATTTAACAAAATATTTTGTGTATTTCTGTTTAGTTTCTGCTGAAAAGGCTTTAATAAGCTGTTCGATGATAGATTCTCATTGTGACAACATGTTACTGGGTAACATATTGTTACATTGTTACTGGGTTTGACTGTTTACTCTAAACCCCAGAAATATTCACTGGAATCTCCTGTATAAATATATACTGTGATATAAGAAGGATAATGTTTTATATACATGTAAAATTAATAATATTTTTAGTATTTTTCTATTTTGTGTGTGTGTTAGAAAGGGCAACAACCTTATGAGTAATTAAATTAAATCAATATAAAAATATCTTTATTTGTTCATTTTGCTGATGAATGTAATATTTCTACCACAGATAGTAGCAAAAGTAATATGTTAGTATACGCTTCTGAATTTAGTAATGTCATATATGAGAGCAGAGCTCGTGCACGGAGGGTAGTGATGACGGGAGAAACGAAGATTCGAATCAATGGAACCAATTGTTTCACAAAATGATTCACTGTTTCGAAGCGTTCAAAACACCACACGCTGGCGACACCTGCTGGACAAAATAGAGTAAAGCAATGAGATCTAGTCCCAAACATAATGACACCTTTTACAAAACAATTGCAAATATCTTCACAACAGTGTAATGTTTTCAATATAATTTACAAATCATTAAAAACCATTAAATGTTACTGCTTGTATTTTGTGTTTTAGTTAGTTACTTTTGTTAATCAGACCATTTATATGTAATTTCCACTTCTCTGGTTTGAATCCTATCTCACAGGAAGGTCTTTCAGGGTTGCCTGGAGAGGGGAGGTATCCAAAGCTCATCAACTGACCACAGGGGTTCCTCAGGGTTCAGTTCTTGGACCCCTCCTCTTCTCCATTTACACTACATCACTTGGTCCCATCATTGAGGCACATGGTTTCTCCTACCATTGCTATGCTGATGACACACAGCTCTTCCTTTAATTCCAACCAGATGATCCCCACAGTAGCTGTACGAATCTCAAGCTGTCTGGCGGACATCTCGACATGGATGAAAGAATATCATCTGCAGCTCAACCTGGCTAAACCTTGCCTACCTGGTCCTTGCCTAAAGATATCTTTATGACAATATATGTAGCGCCACCAGCTGGCCACAGGAAATGGCATGTTTCACACTAATTCACTACTAGAAACACATTTCAATATGCCACAAAGTACCAAACCTGTTAGGCTGCGTTCCACTCCAGTTTTAGACATGCACTCGCGAATTTCCATAAACACTTCCCCTCGGGGGAATCCCTGCCGCCATTTTTAAGTGTGTTCCACTTTGTGAAGTGGACGAGGGAACTTTATATGGACAGACCCGATTTTGACAGAGGGAGCGAGTCTATTTCACATGTACACTTCAAGCAGCTCCATAACTCACAATGCAACATGTTTATGACGTCACCGCATATTGCGTTTAATTTACCCCACCACAAACAACTCTATGATATAATTATTATTTTTAAAAACATTTAAAACACATATATATACATATAGAATGCTGTATTAAGGGAAGGGCCTTTAAAATACGAACTGGAACACAGCCCTAGAAACATGTTAAATCATGCAACACTTGTTAGGCCAGTGGGTGGTGACCAGTGACTGTTAAAATTTCATTCATTCATTTAATTTTTTTTTTACATTATGAATTTTTTAAAGTCTGCGTGAACCGGAAGTTGCAAACGACTTTTCTCCAGTGTTGTTACGTATTTCCAAGTGAAACGGAATATAAAATAGAGGGCAGAGTTTTACTTTAGCACTCCTCCTCTCCATCTCTCGCGCTCCTTCACTCTGTCTCTCGCTCATAGCAGACTAATGGTTGCGGGGGAGTGGTTTAAGCCGTCAAACTGACGTAATCAGAGAATGAACGCCATTTCAGACCGGAAGTAACTTTTCAGATTTCGATTAAAGATTACAGCAACAAACCATTTTTGTCTGTGTTTTAACTTGCACGGATTAATTGTTTACCACAAGACTAGTAATATGCACTAGTAAAGTTCGACGTACGTCGGACAGACCGACGAATAGGAATCTCGCTAGAGAGGCCAATCTACTTCGAGTGTAACTACAACGAGCCAATGCACATTGGCATACAATCATATGCATCAGCTGCTCGCCTCGCAGTGCGGGTATATAATGAGCAGCAGGTGCGTTGCATCTTCAGCTTTTCGCTTCGGAGCCGAACCGTCTGTAACAGTGGTGTCTACGAGTGTGTTTGTCTTCAACGAGTCAGCTTTTTTGGGGGAAAATCTGCTCTTTGTGTTGGTGCAGGCGGACAGCACTGCAGCGGGACCGATCTCTCTTCTTTATTTTCTCTTTTCTTTTGTTTTGCCTTTTTGAGAGAGCAAAGCCTCAGTTGTAAAAAGCCGTTCTCACGGCTGGTGAACGGTGCGCTTTTGAGCGCTTAAGAGCTGTTCTCACCAGCTGGTAAGAGGGCGGCTACAAGGAGAGAGTGCACACGACAGGCTGCACTATCCCCTGTCTGTGTCTGCAGCGGTCATTCTCCTGCGTGCTTCGGCACCTAAAAGAGTAGTCCCTAAAAGAGCTTACACAAGTAGATTTGCATCTTTTTAAAGATGACATTCTACTTGTGTGCTTCTGGATGCGGTCGTTTCCTGTCCTCACTGACGGCCACGATCATTGTTTCACATGTCTGGGCGCGTGCTGAAACGATGCTCGTGGGTGTTCATGTTTTCATATGAGAACATGATCATGTCGACACGCCGGTCGTGACTCTTCTTTCTCCGGGAAGCTTGAGTCCCCTCTGTTGTTGGCCAGCTGCCGCTTGTGTGTAAAAGCACAGCCGCGGGTCTGCCCGACACTCTGGGAGACCGTGGAGATCAGCGAGAGCAAACCTCTCGCTCCTCTGCGTGTCGTGTGCCATCGAGCTGTCGGGCTGCAGCGCGGGTTGTCACGGCAACCCAGCGCTCGCTCGGCGCTCTAGATGCACGGTTCCCTTGCCTAATCCCCATTGTAGCGCCCTCTCTGGTGCACCAGAAGAGGTCTACTTTGCTGATATGGCTTGGGTGACATGAGGTTGAGGGGTTCCTTCGGGGAACCAACCCCATAGGGCCCCTCCCTCTCTAGCGCATTGCAAGTTGTGCAGTTTCTGGATTGGATTGCTGGTCCTTCTCATAGGGGAACCTAGCATTTCATTCAGAGCTCCGGCTGAGGGTCAGACGTCGATTGCAGCATCGGAGAGAGTGCTGTTTTGCTCTGGAAATGAGGGTGACGCTGCCCACTGTAATGGTGTGTGCTTATGCTGACTCAGATTCAGAGTTCACAGCCATGCTTTCCCGGGTGTCCCGGATGTGCAGTATGGAGGTAACTTGGCAGTATGGAGGTATTTTGGTGCCATAAATATGGAACGCCAAAAGTGCCAAATTCTGCAAGTTTTTTTCCTCTCTCACTGCCCTCTTGGATGGGGTGGCTGTACACAGACCACTCCCACCCTGCATGTGAGGCCAAGGCACTCTTTATGCATGAGGGTAGTTCTGAGCCGGGGTTGAGCTGCGCTTGTTGACTAACCATGATCAAAGTCACAGCGCAGGCCCTCGGCCAGACGATGTCCACCTCAGTGGTCCAGAAGTGCCCCCTGGCTTACCTTGTGAGGTGCGAGAGGTTGTCAAGCTAAATGCTTTCTCAACACTCCCATCTCACAAGGTGGCCTTTTCAGTGACACTGTCGAGGACCGAGCCCAGCAGTTCTCAGTTAGTAGCAGATTGGGGAGCCTCCCATGACAAACCACTGAGTTCCTCTTGGACAGCCCTTAGTCTGCTCACCACTAAGGGTGTCGTCTCCTGCAAAAAACTCCGGCCCAGCCTGCTCTATTGTGTCCGTTGCGGGGAGATGACACCTCCCGTCTCTGCTGCTGTGTAGGTGGTTGGTGAGAAAATCACCCCTGAGACGGGTGACCCAGAGATGGGTGGGGCTGCTCTTTCCCCCCCGGAGGAGGACCGGGTGGTAAGTCCTTTTGTTGGCTTTGTTTCTGTTCCGCCGCTGGTCCAACAGCCAGCGGTACCCAAATTAAAAAAAAAAAAAAAAAAAAAAAAGAGCGTCTGCCTCCATCTCCAGGTCTGAAGAGGGCTTGGAGAGCAGTGGGAGGAGAAAAACCTCACCACTCTCATCCCCCTCTTCCTTCACCAGAGGGCAGCAGTGTGCAGTTTGAGAAGGCAGCCAAAGCCTCTCCTGCGCCCCCTGCCCGACCGTGGAACCAGGTAAGTGTTGCACAGCACACTGTGACGCCGCTTCGAGCCGCCTCCCTGTGTTCCACCTCGCTGCCCCACTGCGGGTACGCCGGTGGTCCCTCTGATCCCGCTGGTACGGTCTCTGAGAGCCAGGTTAGCGCTCCCCAGCCCGTCTCGCTGGCTCATTCAGACCATCAGGCTCGGCTATGCGATTCAGTTCGCCCGGCGTCCCCCCAAGTTCAGGGGTGTCCTCTTCACTGCAGTGAAAGATGTCAATGCCCCTGTCCTGCGTGCGGAGATCGCAGTCCTACTGGCGAAGGACGCGATAGAGCCGGTCCCTCCAACCGATATGAGGTCAGGGTTCTACAGTCCCTACTTCATTGTACCCAAGAAGAGCGGTGGGTTACGACCTATCCTGGATCTGCGAGTCTTGAATCTGAGCCTTCACAAGCTACCATTCAAGATGCTCACACAGAAACGCATTTTCGAATACATCCGTCCCCAGGATTGGTTTGCAGCGATCGACCTGAAGGACGTGTACTTTCATGTCTCGATTCTTCTGCGACACATGCAGGAACTGCAGGAATGGCCTATCAGTACAGAGTCCTGCCCTTCAGGCTGGCCCTTTCTCCCCGCGTCTTCACGAAAGTCGTGGAGGGAGCCCTTGTTCCCATGAGAGAACAGGGTGTTTGCATCCTCAACTATCTCGACGACTGGCTCATTCTAGCACAGTCTCGGGATCAGTTGTGCGAACACAGGGATTTGGTGCTCAGACACCTCATTCAGTTGGGACTTCAGATCAACTGGGAAAAGAGCAAACTCGCCCCAGTGCAGAGGATCTCTTTTCTCGGTATGGAGTTGGATTCAGTCGAACAGATAGCACGCCTCACAGAGGAACGTACTCAGTCGGTGTTGAACTGCCTGAACACGTTCAACGGCAGGACAGCGGTCCCACTGAAATACTTTCAGAGGCTCCTGGGGCATATGGCGGCTGCAGCGGCTGCAACACCGCTCAGTCTGCTTCATTTGAGACCGCTTCAACACTGGCTTCACGGCCAAGTCCCAAGATGGGCGTGGCAATCACTCAGGAGTGTCGCCAAGCCTTCAGCCCGTGGTCGGACCCCTTGTTTCTTTCGGGCAGGAGTGCCCTTAGAACAGGTGTCCTGGCATGCTGTGGTTTTCACGGATGCCTCGACCACCGGCTGGGGTGCCACGTACAACGGGCTTGCAGTTTTAAGGGGTTTAGACGGGACCCCATCTGCAGTGGCACATCAACTGCCTCGAGTTGCTAGCAGTACGCCTTGCTCTGAGCCGCCTCAAAGAGCTGCTACGGGGCAAGCATGTACTGGTCCGTACGGAAAACACTGCGACCGTTGCGTAGATCAACCATCAAGGTGGTCTACGCCCCCGTCGCATGTCGCAACTCGCCCACCATCTCCTCCTGTGGAGTCGAAGCATCTGAGGTCGCTTCGCGCCATTCATGTCCCCGCTGTGCTCAACCATGTGGCCGACGAGCTCTCACGAGCTGCCCTGCTGGGAGAGTGGCGACTCCACCCCCAGGTGGTCCGGCTGATTTGGAGAGAGTTCGGAGAGGCTCAGGTAGACCTTTTTGCCTCACCAGAAACCTCTCACTGCCAGTTGTTTTACTCTCTGACCGAGGGAACACTCTGGACAGACGCACTGGCACACAGCTGGCCCCCGGGGCCTGCACAAATATGCATTTCCCCCAGTGAGCCTACTTGCACAGACATTGTGCAAAGTCAGGGAGGACGAGGAGCAGGTCCTGTTAGTTGCGCTCTATTGGCCCAACCGGACCTGGTTCCCAGAACTCTCACTCCTCACGACAGCCCTCCCTGTCCCATTCCTCTGAGGAAGGACCTTCTTTCTCAGAGACGGGGCACTCTTTGGCACCCGCGTCCAGACCTCTGGAAACTCCATGTCTGGTCCCTGGACGGGATGTGGAGGTTCTAGGTGACTTACCCCCCAAGGTACTTCACACCATCACTTCGGCACGTGCACCGTCTACAAGACGTGCTTACGCCTTGAAGTGGAACCTGTTCGTCGAGTGGTGTTCTTCTCGCCGAGAAGACCCCCGTAGATGCTCGATCAGAGTCGTGCTGTCCTTCTTGCAGCAAGGGTTGGAGCGTAGGCTGTCCCCCTCCACCCTCAAAGTCCACACTGCTGCTATCTCCGCTTACCACGACCACATAGATGGCAAAACTGTTGGTCAGCAAGACCTGGTCGTCAGGTTCCTTAGGGGGCGAGACGGTTAAATCCTCCGCGTCCCCCCTCCATACCCTCTTGGGACCTTACTCTGGTGCTTCGAGCACTTCAGATTGCTCCCTTTGAGCCTTTGCAGTCAGCAGACTTAAGAATTCTATCAAGACTTTGCTGCTGGTTGCATTGGCCTCCGTCAAGTGGGTAGGGGACCTGCAGTCATTTTCGGTCGACGAATCGTACCTAGAGTTCGGGCCGGGTGACAGCCACGTGGTACTGAGACCCCGGCCTGGCTATGTGCCCAAGGTTCCTACCACTCCCTTCAGGGACCAGGTAGTGAGCCTGCAAGCGCTGCCCTCGGAGGAGACAGACCCAGCTCTGGCTTTGCTCTGCCCAGTTCGCGCCTTGCGACTGTACATAGACAGAACTCAAAGCTTCAGGACCTCAGACCAGCTCTTGTCTGTTACGGAGGCCAGCAGAAGGGAAAGGCTGTCTCCAAGCAGAGGATGGCCCACTGGATAGTGGATGCCATCGCCCTGCCCGCTCAGGTTGTATGCTCACTCCACGAGAGGTGTAGCATCCTCCTGGGCGCTGGCTCGTGGCGCCTCGCTAACAGACACTTGTAGAGCTGCGGGCTGGGCGACACCTAACACGTTCGCTAGATACTATAGCCTTCGTGTCGAGCCGGTCTCCTCCCGTGTTCTCGCCTCAGGTCAGAGGCACGGAGAGGCCCCGGATTAGTGTCGGCTTGCTGCGCTACATGCGCTCTTTTGCTCCAGAGAGTCCCTACGGGCAAACCCTGTTGAGTCCTCTGGTCACCCTTCAGCATCCGACGTGGCGGAGCGTCTGGCGCCAGGCCTATACTCCGTTGCATCCTTGAGAACCGTATTAGGCGGGGTTCCATATGTGTGACCCTACGGGGATCCCATATGCTTTTTCCACGGTTGCTCCTAAACGAAGCCCGTGTCTTTCCCTCTGGGAGAACCCATCTCTCATCGAGTTGGAGTCACCCCAGTTCTTCCATATGTTGTACAACCTACAAGGTTAGTCCATATGTACTTCTCCACATAACTTCTTCGGGGAAGGATGTGGCTTCCGCAGCGTTCCTTTCTAACAAAAGGTTACGCTTTCCCTGCGTTATCCAATAGTCTCACTGAATGGGTTTGGGAACAGCAGTGATCGACCCTCTCTGTGTGTTAGCCCTGTCCCACCGTCCTCAGGCAAGGGGGTTCAGGTAGCTTACAACAGAGCGCTGGAAGAGGGCAGCTCCTGTGGCGCTTTGGTTGGGATTCCTATTCGTCGGTCTGTCCGACGTACGTCGAACGTGACCGACTGAATGGGAACGTCTCGGTTACAAAGGTAACCCTCGTTCCCTGAAGGAGGGAACAGAGACGTACATCCCGTCGCCACAGTCATTGTCCTGCTGATGCCTGCTTGGTTCAGCTCCTCAGCGAAAACCGAAGATGCAACGCACCTGCTGCTCATTATATACCCCACTGCGAGGCGAGCAGCTGATGCATATGATTGCATGCCAATGTGCGTTGGCTCGTTGTAGTTACACTCAAAGTAGATTGGCCTCTCTAGCGAGATTCCTATTCGTCGGTCTGTCCGACATACATCTCCGTTCCCTCCTTCAGGGAACGAGGGTTACCTTTGTAACCAAGACGTTATCCAGAGTCATAAATTCACCGAGCCATTTTGATTACTCTCTGATATATGCATTTTACTGTGTAGCATGCGTGTAACAAATCAACATAAAAATAACAAATCATTCAGCCACTGCACACAGCCACTTAAAAAAACTCTTCACAAGCTTCTATGGGTTTGAATTTGCTTGTCATTTGTTGATATAAATAAAATAAAAAATATGTTGGTGCCTGTCTGCTGAATGCCCATCCGATTCTCCTCCATGTACATATGGGAAAGTGAATATTTACACCATACCAACAAAGGAATGGATCGACTTCTGTCAGTTTGTTGAACACATTTATTTATTCTGACATTTTCTACCATATGATGACTGAAGCAGCAGCGCGTGACACTGTTCTCATGGTAACCAGATCAACATTGTAAACCGAATTCTAAAAAACTGAACTGAAAACACCAAATTATCATTCAATGGGATAGAATATCTTCTTTTTCCTGCAAATGATACATGAAGAATGTTAATATTTAAAGTCAAAAAAAAAAATAAAGTAAGCAGGTTCCATATTCATTTCAGTATCAGCAGACACAAAATGCTATTTAAAAAGTAAAAAAAAAAAAAAAAAAGTTACGTAAACAATAAAAGCTCATTGTGTTTCTCAGTTTGAAAGATTTGAGCAACCATAAACAATGCAAAAAATAGGAATTTGATTCCTATATAGTAAAATCACTCCTTGCCCTCCTGCCATTTCGCGTGCAGCATGACGTCATGTGCAAACAACCTATAGAGAAGGCATAGGACGTAGCGTAAGCTTTGTGAAGTGTTTCACACTTTTAACATTTAAGATGATGTTGTGTCAACCTCGATTTATTGCAATATTGAGCTGTTCAATTTTATTTTGATTTAGAAAGTAATGAATCAAAGCTTAAGGTTTTTCTCCAATGTGAGTTCTCATAAGGTGTCCTCTTTGAAAGCTATTTCACATTGTGGCAGGTGTAAGGCCAGCATGTGGTCTATAAGGTATTTGACTTCTTTCCACATTGTTGGCAGGTGAAGGGTTTCTCCAGTGTGAATTCTCATGTGGACTTAGGTAAGGTTCAATAACCGAAACTCTTTCCACACGTGGCAGGTGTTTTCTCCAGTGTGTAATTCTCACTGAGGGTTTTTGCCGTTGTGAAGCCTTCCCGCAGAGAGTGCAGGTTGTAAAGCTTCTCTCCAGTGTGAGTGCTCATGTGGGTTGAAAGGTTTCATTTTGATGAAACTCTTTCACACGGTTGGCAGGTGAAGGGTTTCTCCAGTGTGGGTCGCATGGGGATTTAAGGTTTTTTCTAATGAAACCTTTCCACACTCTTGAAAGGTATAAGGCTTTCTCCAGTGTGAATTTCATGGGACTTTAAGTTTTCATTTATAATGAAACTCTTTCCACACTGTTGGCAGGGAAGGGTTTTCTCCAGTATGAATTCTCATGTGGACTCTAAGGCGTTTTTTATGTATGAAACTCTTTCCACACTGTTGGCAAGTGAAGGCTCTCTCTCTAGTGTGAACTCTCAAGTGGACTTGAAGGTTTCTATGGATCAAAAGTCCTTTCCACACTGTTGGCAGGTGAAATAACTTTTAGTTCCAGTCTTCTGAGCTCTTTTTTGTAAGGAAAATTTTGTTGATTTTTCTTCACTCATTAAATTATAATGTTCTTTCTCTTCATCCCTTTCATTAAGTTCATGACTCGCCTCTCTCAGAGCCATCAGGTCTAGGGCAAAAATAGACAAAAAAACATTTAGACATTTAAAGCATCAAAATCAAAATGTATGACCTATACCCTATCCTATCGTATGGATCAGGAATGGGCAGCTTTGGTACTAGAGGGCCACTGTTTTGCACAGTTAAGTTTCATCCCTAATCAAATACACCTGCCTGTAATTTTCAAGCATTCCTGAAGACTTAAGGGTGATTTATACTTCTGCGTCGTGAGTACCCCGTAGGTACTGTGAGTACCACGCGTAGCCTAGGATGTAGCCTGACGCGCACCTCTTCCAAAATGTTACATGTCTATTCTAAAGTATTGTTTAATGTAAAACATGCTGAAGATTAGCAAACAAGTTATCAATTTATTAAAATGATTAGTTATTTCCCCACAAAAGCTGTTTAATCAGCATAGTGAAGCCTCTCATTCATTGACATCCATCCAAAAACAGCCTCTGGTCTTCCCCTGTACCGCGGGGGGCAGAGCGTCTCCAGGAACAGGTTTGGTCATTCCTGCTCTAGGTTCAACTCATCAGCTCTGATACTCTAATCTGAGACTGATGGATATTTCAAATAAATCTACAAAGTGTCCTGTTGAGGTACTCCAGGGCTGCGCTCAAGTTCAGATTTTTATGCCCTTGCCTAGCTACTTTAACCCTTGTGCAGTACACTCAAGGTGCTCGCACACCGGACACGTCTTTAAAATATGAGCGCATTGTTTTCTATTGTTTCTGAGTCCTAGCTGGGCGCAGCGGACAGGTATCGAATGTCGGCACCAGTGTGCGTACACTCACAGAAAACAATGCGTTCCAATTTTATGTCACAGTTTATGTCACATCCTCTTGTCTTCACACCTGCACTCACTTCCCTCGTCTTCTCCCCATCATCACGAATCACCTGCACCTGGACTTCCTCATCAGCACTGCCTTTATAATGGACTCACTCCCTTCACTTCCGTTCTTGATGTTGCTAATGTAATGTTATGTTGTTGTGGATAAGTGTGTTGCGTTGTTCTATATTCCAGTATTACTATTAAAGCCTATTGTTTGTGGATCTCCGTACTCGCTTCATCTCTCCAGCACACGCACTGTAACATTTTAAAGATATGGCGCTGCGTGGCGCTGAGCTTCATGTCTGGTGTGCGAGCCCCTTCAGGGTCTTTGGATTCTCCACAGACCCCAGGCAACAAAATGTAATTTTGTAACAAAATTAAAAAAAAAAAAAAAAAAAACACCAAACAAATATAATTTTACTCTGTTTATTAATTTTTTTACTCAACATTTGGAGGATAGTTTTTGGAGGATAGTGGTGCTCTGCAGCCATCTACTGGTAAAAGTGACAGTTTTTTTTACTTTTAAAACTGCATTTTTCAAAAGATGGGCAAAAATCTTACACTAAACCATGTCAAATTATCCATGTTATCCTCATGAATGAAAGTTAGAAATGTGGATCTTTTATAAAGTGAATTTTACATAAACTGTTTTTGTATAAAAACCTACTCAAAAACTGCACAAATATGAAGTAAACTGACATTGCCCGTAATGATTACTGAGATGGCACAATAGGACGGGACTAAAATCACTGAGAAGATCTGGTAATAATTACTTTACCCACCTCCCATGTAAAACTAGGCTTCAGTCTGAGCGCTCTGATCAGATTTTGCATGGTTTATTTGATCAGATTAGTCAACTAAACTTTGGAATTTTCAGAATGCTTTTAGCCTGCTGAACTGTATTGTAAATCACGGATCGGCTCCGGCCGGTCCAAGAGAGACAGGCACTTTAGCATTTTTGTGGCCCTGTCAGAAATTAAACAGAGATCCCCACTTCCTAGCTCTAGAGACTTCAAAAGGATCACCCCCTTGTGGGATAAGGACCACGTGGGCCCAGACAGACCAACCAAATTTAACACACACCCCAAAAACACACACAAACGATTGAAGACTGTAGGTGTAAAATATAACCGCTGTTGTATTTCAAATTGCATATAGTTAATCCCAAGCTTATAAGCTTAGCTAGTGTTAGTTTTAATGATGGAATTTGCCTATAAACTATAACTTCTTTTATATGCTTTTATTACATGGCAAGTTTAGTCTCGTTATAAAGCTCTCTGTAAAATGCATTGTTCTATTTTTTAATGGTACTGTGAAGAAAGTACAATCCGATCTGATACCCATAAATTATGCAAATCAAGCCACAAGACAAGACAAGTAAGTTTTGCCTGTTAAACAGGGCACCCTGACCATTTGTTGCTTCAATAAAAGACAAGCACAAACAGTTGTGTTGTGTCTCTCGATTGTCCTTAAATTATCCATCGCCTTCTCTCATGCACGTCTCTCTCGGGCGTCTCAGTATCCGTGCTTCAGATATTGTTTTGTCATTCAATGTTGATGTAAAAAACACAGATAATAGTAATTATTATTAAGAAGATAATACTATAGTAGTAGTAGTACTGCTGCTTCCGGTCAGCTCAGGGCGCGCACAATAAAGCAGAGGTTATCTGGTGTCTCAATACTGCGATGAATCCCACTCACTGAACTCAAACAAAGGAATTTCTTATATTTTCCAAGTTAATGTTTCCGGATTCTGACAAGCTAAGACATTCACCTGTGGCAAGGACAAAACTGGTTACATCATGAGATTGTTAATGTATATTTTAATAAACCTTGCCTTAATAAACCTTGCTTTAATTTATTCTTTGAGCTTTGTTTCTTCCGAGCTTATCCGAGCTGTGGTTGTATGGTTGTGTGCTCTATAGATTTATTTGCAAACTACAACTGTTTATTAAGTTAAAGGTTTGTTGCTGATTAGAACTTGAAGTGTGATGAGGTCTTAAAATATTTTGAGAAGGTCTTCAAAAGGTCTTGAAATTAACTTCAGGATTCCTGCATATACCCTGATTTGAGTGTGTTGAAAATGATGTTATAACGTTACTCTGTGCGTTCGCTCAGCAGCTGCTGTGAGACAATTTGAGACACACTGCAGTAAGATGGATCGATTTTAGAATATCATATTAAATGCTGGATGGCTTGTGTTGATAAATGACATGCAATTAATTTTAAAAAGTATTGTATGATGAGAAAATGCTGTATTACTGTCACTAAAAATAAAGCTGCATCTGATTATGCTGTTAGCTACTTGACAAAACTGTGTTTTTCTGAGGCATGGTAAAGCGTGGTACTCGCAAAAAATCAAGAATATTAGATTCAAACAATAACACTAAACATGTTAAGCTATTTAACACCAAATCGTTTTCTGCCTATGAATATATAAAAAGTTGTTCCCTTGTCTATTAAAACATGTGATTTATCAAAGCGTCTTTGGTGTTTCCTTGGTTTCTACAAAATAAAACCAGAAACCGAAGGTAATGCGGGTATGACGCCATTGACAGGCGACTCCTCACACGTCCCGGAGCCTTGGTTAAGATTGCAATTTTCTCACAATTTACAAATAATTGGAAACATTTGGGATATTGTAAATACTCAAGTGAACAAAATATATAACACTGGCCTAGAGGTTTTTGGATATTTTACTGCAAAAATATTACATATTGCACCTTTAACCCTTCACAGATTCGAATGGTGTTACATCTATGTGACCATAAATGTCCGAGTAGACTATTTTAGAGTTGTTTCCACTTTTATAAGAAAATTCAAGTGATCGCGCCGGCGCCTCGCGTACACACAACATATATCAGTTTTAGTAACTTGACATCACAGCCTGTTAATTGTAAAAATAACATACATTCAACCAAATATGTAAAAAGTTATAGTAGTATGTGTACAATAAAAGTGTTTAAATAATATAGTTTAGCCTCCAAATCGTGAATATGGAAACATTTGGATTATGCAAATAGGTTATAATGCTGGTTTCTGTTTCAGTTTAGCTTTAAATGAATTTGTTTTGGCTTAACGTTTATATATTACTTTTTCATAATTAAAATAGTGGGCTGGTGCCCCCAAAATATACAAATATACCCGTGAGATTACGACTGATTTTGTGGTCCAGGATCAGATTTAATGGAAACACTGAATTTTAAAGTGATGTAGTTAACATTACTAAATACTCACTATCATAATGAGTTAATATGCTTAATTACAAGTAACCAAACCTAACTCTAGCTCTACAATAATCCTTGAGTGTGAATGAACCGACTGAGTGCATTCGGACACTTTTCTGTGAAATTTATACTTCTGTATATTCTCTATTCTGTATAGCTGGACATTTGATAAGGATCAAATGACTGAGTTCAGCTGTGAGATAAAACCAACCTGTTTGTTCCTCAGTATTCATTTTCACTCTGAATGTTTTTCAATCTTCATGTCTCAGTCTCATTTTAATAATTATCTTCTTATCTTCATTTTCTCTTTAAATAAACTCCATCTTCATGTCTTCAGTCCCCTTTTTTTTAAACGCCATCTTTAAGAAGAGAATAATTAACAAAGTTATTGGTCTAATGACCCAGTTAGACAAAAATTCTCTAAAAAACTAATGCTGCAAATGAATAAACTTCATATTTAGGCATTTATAACTGATGAAAACATGATTAGTTAGTGTTTGTTGTTCTCGTTCATGTTCACTGTTTGAGCAGCACGTGTCGTGATTCACTGAATCATTTCTCAAAGTGTTTGATTCAATTGACTCGAGTTGAAAAGTTCAGTTTCTCCATCATGACTCTCCAGAGACTGAACGTGTTCATGATAAACTGATTTATTATATATAGAGAGAAATGAGACGCAGGCAGGTTTACGGTTTCTCATCAGTGGATTTGTTTTACTCACACAAATATCCTTCATTACACTAAAGAATCATAATGTTACATTAGTAAATAAGCTAATTTCAAATCGTTTGTAAAAATATTAAAATCTTGAACTGTTTCTATCGAATAAATCAGCTTAAATTCTTAAAACAAACCTTTCTTCACGCGAATCACAGCAGATGCAGGAGCGCGGCGCAGTCTTATGACGTCATATCGTCACTCCCAAAATAAAAGTCCTGTTCAAACGCTGCATTGTCTACAATCACAGAAGTGCATTGAGTGTTTTACCAGTTAATCTTTGTATTAAAATTAAAACAGTGAGAAACAAAAAATCATGGTAAAAAGGTTGTATGAGTTCATAAAGCAGAGTTCATTCATGTGTCCGAATTGAAACACATTAAAGGTCAAAGTCATATTCAACTCAAATCACATTTATTTGTATAGTGCTTTTCACAATACATATTGTTTCAAAGTAGCTTTACAGAGAATGCATGTCAACGTTAAATTTTAAAGATGCAGTTAACAAATGTAATAATTTAGGCAATTAATTTACAAACACTGTTAGCAGTTTAACTGAAGGTAGAAGCAATGAGCTCCTGGAAAAATGAATTACATATTAACAATAATTAGGAGAGAAAGGATATATAGAAAAGAAAGGATATATAGAAATTGGGTAATGTGCATGTTGATCCAGATGATTGCGTCTTCTGAAGTCCTCGCAGGAGTTGTCGCCGTCTCTTCATAGGTGTTGGTCATCTGAGGTCTTCTTAAGAGGTTGGATCCAAACTGAAGCTGATGTCCTCTCTAGTCACCGTCCTGAGGTAAACAGAAAAGCAAATGGAGAATAATTAGCGTAGCTGCTGTTTCATAACATTAAGCAAAGATAGTCAGTGCAATTGATCTGATATGAGATGCATTATGTGAATGCTTGGCTAGAGATGCGTTCTTAATCTAGATTAAACTGGGTGAGCGAGTCTGAGCCCGAACATTATCAGGAAGGCTATTCCAGAGTTTAGGAGCCAAATGTGAAAACACTCTCCCTCCTTTAGTGGACTTAGATATACTAGGTACAACCAGAAGTCCAGAGTTTTGTGATCTTAAAGAGCGTGAAGGATTGTAGGGCGATAGAAGATCAGTTAAGTACACAGGAGCTAAAACCATTTAGAGCCTTATAGGTCATTAGCAATACTTTATAATCGATACGGAACTTAATAGGTAACCAGTGTAGAGATGATCAAATTGGTGTTATATGATATTTTCTTGACCTGGTAAGAACTCTAGCAGCTGCATTTTAGACTAATTGTATCTTGTTAGATACACATCCGAATTCTCACCTCGTTCAATTAAGACATAACTGAATGTGTTTATGAGAATACTTGCTGAGAGGGGTATTTTGACTGACATAATGCGTGTATGTGACCATCCAAGTGCACGGAAGACACAAAAGAGAAATCAATTTGGAGTTTATTAACTATCTGAAATGCACCTCTCTCTCTGTGTGTGCGTGAGCTTTCTATGTGCGTCTGTGCGCACCGATAACAGTGTGGCGTGTGATACCGATTAAATCCTCCTTTGCCTCTTCTAGCGCTGGAATGTTTTATATCTGTGTAAACTAGCAAGCCAAAACACATGCAAATTACAACCTTTTACTCTATTGCGTTAAACTTTGATTGATCAAATGATCCACGAATCACATGCATGCCGAACCGTGGGGCTTGGTCCGTACGGATCAACAACGATCCGTTTAACCACTAATAGGTAGATAGTTAGATAGATGTCAGAGCTTCAAGCACTACTGTATATCCAGAATTATGACTGCTGGCCTCGTATTTGGATCACAGGTTTGATCATTTCTGAATACATAAATGAATGCACTGCAGTTTTATGCACTGTATTTTGAAGAGTTTTAGGTCACCATTCACTGGCATTGTATGAACTCACAGAGCTAAGATAACATTCTGCAGAAAAAGAGTGAATATACAATGAGAACATTTTCTTTACTATTCCTGTCAGCTTTGACATGAGCTTGCCCAACCGCATTTGAAGACATATGTGGCCCTGGACCACAAAACCAGTCATGAAAGCTGACCAAAGCGCTCCATTGATGGTTTGCTAGGATTGGTCAATATTTGGGCCAATTAATATTTGTGCCACAATATTTCTGTGGCTAAAAACTCACAACACACAGTAGACACTCTGAAAGATTATGTGTGTTTTTGTATATTGTACATATCATAAAACTCATCCATTGGTTTGGTTATCCTGAGGGTGTTTGTGGAATCCCATTTTCAAAGTTCTTCCCGTCAGGATATCTGCTGTTTCCCTAAGGAGGTCCCTGTGATCTCGTTCATGTTAAATTAGCTTTAGGTTGTGAAATGAGCTTTGGGTTCAGATTATTTGATACTGGACTGACAACCATATTCTGCAGCTGTGTGTATGAGGCCTAAACGATAAGATACAATACAAAAGATAAAAAAAGATACATATACACTACACCCCAAAATAATATTATAATTTATAATATTGCCCACATCCTACATTAATCAGCAACAACATGAATCTAATTATGGGTCACTAACTCAATCTCTGTGCACAGCTGTATGAAAAGAAGCACTTGGGTATTCTGAAAAATATCATAAAGTTACTTCTGTAATCTTTTTGAAGAGGTCTGACATAAATCGTAGCTGCTCCTATTCCAACTGCATCAGATCATAGGTATTCAGGGGAATAACCTGTATCTGGACACGGGATAGGATGGAGAATGTTTGTCCTGGTGCAGCCTCTGGTTTTTACCAGCTCAAAGCCACACCCTCACCCGGCTTAGGTTACACATTCACATGCAGAACATTACTTTACATCATCAAACAGAATGTGTGCATGTAGCTACAGATGCACTGATGTATCGACCTCTAAAATGACACTTTTTGATCAATTTTAAACCATATAAGCTAAAAGTGAAATGTCAAAAAGTTAATCATTGAGTTGCCCATGCCTTTACCAGTGGTCCAAACTGGTAGTTGACCAGGAAGCAAGTCACACTGAGTAGCTCCTCAATGCTTCCACACACAGAAAGTGGTATGTCTCTGTTAAAAAGTTTGTTCTCTTTCACCCTCCTGATGCACCTCTCCACATGGACCCTTAGACGTGCAATGGATTGAGTCTGCCTGACATCCTCTCTACTCATTTGGGTGTTTCTTGATAGAAAGGCAGGCCGGTAAACCTTGCATGGAGCCAGATTGTCCACAAGGAACCCTTTGTCCACCTGATTGCCATGTCCGGTGTGAGTAGGTTTGCCAGACAGCTTGAAGATCTCACGGTCACTCATGGATCCAGCATACAGACCAGATACGAATGTAATGGCCATGCCGATCATGGCCTTGAATGTAGCATGAGATTTGTATGTGGAAAATACCTCACTCTGCAACAGGAGAGAGGATGGAGTCTGGCAGAATATTTCAGTGCAGTCAAGCACCACTTGTGTACAGGGACGTGCACAGACATTTTGGGGGGCAGGGGCTCAAGTGGAAAAAAGGGCACTTCTCATCAAAAAAAAATTTTTTTTAAGAGAACATTAAATATATGAACACATTCATTACTAATTTATATGAAATTCCTAACACTCACGCAATTGTTTTATACTTCTACAAACTAATCATTTCACACAGTCATGTCTTCATGGTTTTCATTAGTTTTCACTAGGTTTATCAGAAGAGCGGGCAACAGCAGCTATGCCACAATGTGCTTGTTTTCTATATGCTACTAGTTTTAAGTATTTATAATAAACAAACTGCAAGGAGAGGGACTTAGTTTCATTAATAATCTGTTTATTTTGCACGAAGGAATAAGTCATTTTTAATCTTTTGGTGTTACAGGAATACAAAACACTTCAAAATAATCAAAAATATATTTACACAACTAAAAAAGGCTGTTGCTTATATTTTGTTCATTGTACAGGGGGAAAAAACTGTGGCAAAAATACTGAGAAAAAAACAAAATACAGCAACTTAACTAAAATTACTAAAAAAAGTCTTGAACTTTTAAATAAAATCTGTTACTTTTATTGCCTTGTTCTCTCTCCTTCCTCCCTTATAGCAGCAACCTTCTGGGGGCCATGTCCCTGTAGATGTTAATAACTTCACTGTGGTTAACAGTAATGTCCTTTTCAATAGCCAGAAGGAGAAGATCAGAAAGCCTCTCTTCTGTGCAAAGGCTTCTGAGTGTGTCCTTCACCAGCTTGAGCTTGGAAAAGGACCTCTCCACTGTTGCTGTTGACACTGGAATTGTTGCATAAGTTCTTATCATTTCCAACAATGTTGGAAAGATATCCTGTCCACTGTTGTCTCTCAGTGTTTTTAACATCTCCTTTAGGGTGGATGTGCTTGGGAAAGAGGCATGAAAAACCCTGAGCTCTGTTTTCAACTTCTGCTCCTCTGCTCCATAGAATTCACACAGTGTGTGAATGGCCTCAAGAGAGTCAGGACCCATTGCATCTTCGCCTATACAGTTGTTGGCCTTTGTCAAACTGTGGAGTGCACTCAGTATTTTACTGGACTGTGTCTCACCCTCTCCCCTAAATCTTCTTTGTAGTTCCTGAGAAAGGACATCTATGAATGAATAGTACAACTTCACTCTATAGTAGTCTTCCACTGACTGGAAGGAGTGGCTCTCTGTGGCTGCACTTGTACTTTGGCTATATTTTGCAGGCACCCTCCTCTGCCTTTTCTGTCCTGGGGAGACTGCAGGAATGCTGATCCCAGTGGCTTCTGCCTTTTCAGTGGCACTCTTAAACAGTTTTCCAAATTGTTCTTCTGTCCTGTGGTTGGATAAGGTGTCCTTCACTCCATCAACAACAGTATATGCTGTGGACAGATCAATATCACAGTTCTGTAGAGCATCAGAGGCAAGTGCAGTGACCTCAAAGACTGGAGTGGCTATCTCAAGGCAAAGCAAAAACTCAAAGTCTATGGCTTTAAGGTACATCCTGGCATCTCCAGCTGCAGTATCTGGAGGCTCCTGCTCTGTAATGTCAGTAAGGACCTTGACCACAGTACTCATCACTTTAAGGAGGGCCTTCAGGGCTTTTTCTCTGCATGCCCAACGTGTGTCAGAGAGCTTCTGCAGTTTGATTACACGCTCTCCAGGGTGCAGGGCCTCTTGGCATTTCACAAATGCAGTGTGTCTTTTTGTAGAGCTGGTGAGAAATACATAGAGCTTCTGTACCAGGTTGAAAAAGGTAATGAAGTGGAGGCTTGATTTTGCAGCTTCAACAAGGACCAAATTTAAGCAGTGGGCTTGGCAGTGCACATACAGAGCCCTGTTATTGTGTTGCAGTATTCTTGACTGCAGTCCTCTATACTGGCCACTCATATTGGCAGCGCCATCATAGCCTTGACCACGCAACGACCTGGAGGCCGTTGTTCTTTAGCAAGTCAAGAACTGTTTTCTCCATCTCCTCACCTGTTGTTTTTGACACATTGCAGATCTGAAGGAAGCGCTCCTTGACTTCCATTTGATACACGTAACGCACGACAAGAGAGACCTGCTCGCAATGAGATACATCAGTGGTTTCATCTATAAGTACTGAATATATATTGGCCTCCTCTATTTCTTTCCTTATCTCTCTTTTTGTGAATGTGGCCAGGGCTTTGATGAGATCATTTTGTGATCTGTTTGAGAGGAGTGAAACTTGACACCTCTTCTTATCCATTTTCTGGTCTTTGACATTATCCAAATGTAGCCTGAGTACACTATCGTACTGGCTAAACATTTTAACAAGTTCGAGGAAGTTGCCCTGATTTGAGCTTGTGTCAACTCTCATCACCCCTGAAAGCCTTCCCCTGTCGTGCAAGATATAAAGTTATGTCAATTAATCTGGTCAAAATTTCTCTGTTTTTTTGTTTCTCTCGCTCCCTTTTTGCCTCACTTTGAATATCCGATACCTCAAAAGCTGCTTCTAAAGCACTCTTTTTGTATGTGTTCCATCGCACCATGCTTGTTAAGTGGACCTCTGAGTCTGCATGCTCTTTCATTTTTCAGTCCCCTTTTCCAGTTCTTTACCCCAGCCACTCTCCCATACTCTTGTATTTCGGTTCATTAAGAAAAGCCGACAACTGAAGCAATACATACTGTCCTTGTCAGGTGAATACTCCAACCATGGCTTATTTTCATACCATGTCTTCTGAAATGATCTGCCTTCAGCATTTTTGGGAAATCTAAGGACAGGCTGGCATGGTCCTATATCAACACACATTTTCAGATAGCTGGCATTACACTTGAGATCAAAAGCTTGGTTGTGGATGGGATCTGTTGGATACCTTAAGGATGCAATTTTTGATATGGCCTCTTCTACACTACTCACAGTTTCCTCAACCTTATCCTCTGCTATTGCTTCCTCAAATTCAACATTATCCACCATTTCCTTTCCTGTAACTTCTTCCTGTTCAACACTGACAGTGATTTCCTGATCATCTTTGTCACTGTGTCAGTTGTTACCACTAAAGCCTCCTCCTGTCTTTCAGTTGTTGCTTGAGAGATCTCTACTGCTCTCTCAGATGTAACACTTTCAACATCTGCGTTATGTGTTGTCTCTTGTGTTTTGCTTCTGGTACCTGGTTTTAACCATGCATTTAGTGATTTGCTACTCTTGGCTGTTTCCTGGCGCTCCTTCTCCTTCCTTTTTTGTATCCTTGCTTTTTTGGCATTGTGCAGCTTAGCAACAGAATACTGAGCTCCCTGAATAGTGAATACATTAATGTATCGATCAAATACATTATTATTATTATACTATTATTATAATTATAATCACACTCACCATGCATGCGCACACACACTTAATTAATCTCACACTTTTGTGAAATTAATAAGCCATTCATCTTGTTTTAAACATTAATTTTGTCATAATTTGCTATATCCAGCAAAGTAAACAATCAGATTGAAGTGCGATTCTCACAAAACTTTTTTGGAGACTCCAAAAGGACACCAAATAACCAAATGATATAAGCAGTCCATTTAATTCTATTAAATAATAAATTTATGCACACCAAAGCAACCTGCACACAAAAAAAAAAAAAGAAAGAATAAAAGACAGAAAAAAATACAGAAAAAAAACCTAGAATTAACAGTGTAGGCCTATATATGTGCACAGACTTGAATGTACTGAAATGCGTCTTATCACATACAGTGCGCGATCAGTGATAAAGAGCGCGCACATAGCCTACACGTTTTGTTGTTTATGCAATGTGCATCAATAGCAGACGACTCTCACAGTACGACTCCTCCTGTACGTCACAAAAATTGTGCTTATTAGAAATAGTCACAGAATATGACTGAGCTCGTGTTTTAAAGCAAAGCACACACTGGAAATTAATAATTCACTAAAAAACGCAATGTGAGTCTCTGTTTTCTCTAATGTGACCAGCGGCCTTCTTTACATTAGCGCTGTTTCGGACTGATTGTTTAAATTAATTTTATTACTTGAGTAGTTTAACGGCTTAAAATGATCTGATCGCAAAAAGAGAAGTAAAATCGTGTTAAAGAGTTAGAATGGAAATTTCCTCCTACCAGAGTTACCAGCGGTGCATGCAGATGGTCAGTGTGATCCCGAGTCCCGACTTCTAACTGCGTGACGAAATTTACATTAATGACGCTGCTTCACGTTTTGTAATTGGTGTTAATTGCGTTAAATTATTTTATTTAAGGATTAAAGCATTATGGATTTAGAATATATATTTAGAATTCATTTATTTAAAAAAAAAAAAAAAAAAAAGCCCCAAGAAAAAAAGGGCACTTTCTCTCGAGGAAGGAAAAGGGCAGGTGCTCAAGCCCCCTTTGATGTCTATGTGTGCACGTGCCAGCTTGTGTATCAGGAAAAGCTGAAAACTCTGGTCGAAGATGAGTTTTGACAGTTTCACGTGGGATCCTCAGACGTTGGTTTCCAAGCAGGTTGTATAGGAAGTGAGTCCAGGTGGCAATAATCCTGCTGGCTGTGGTGCGGTGAATGTCAAACCGTTCTGCTAGATCCCTGAGAGGCAGGCCCACTGACAGATGCATGAGGAACAACAGGAGCTCATCTATGGGTTGAAGTTTCTGTGGGGGAAAAAAAAAAAGTGTTAGGCCTAGATACTGTTATACACAGTGGTGGAATGTAGCTATTACACCACTGTTTTTTACTATTTGAACATTTACTCAAGTACTATTTCATGGTTCACAAAGGTGTGGATTTGCTGCTTTTCCCGCACTGAGTACTTTTAATACATAAAGTACATATACTTTTACTTACAGGTGTGAAAAAACATGAGGATGAGTAATTAATGACAGAAATTTCATTTGAGTGAACTAACCCTTTAAAAAAACATATTCAATGCAGTAAGAGTTTGGTGGTATTAGTACTTTTACTTAAAGTCTCTGAATACTTCCTCCACCACTAGTGTTTCTACACTGTAGAATTACTACATTCATTAAAGTAAAATATACTTTTAAAGTACTTCTTCAAACACTGATAATGCATTATAATTATTGTACACGTGCACACCATTGTTGGTTGAGAAAACTCAGAGCTGCTGGCAGAGGCAGCCTTGGTGTTGGTGACCCGCAGCATCTTGGTGTTGACTGCAGGCTCCACTAGTTTCCAAAAGGCCTGGAAATGTTTGTATGAGGCAAACCTAAGAATATAATGACGCCATATTGTGCACCTAGTCCATTGTTTTAGCCGTTTCATACACGTTGACATTAATATGCACAAATATAAATTGAACACTAGGCTTACCAATTTTGTAAAATTATAAGTTCTAATAAATGTCAATAATCTAAAAGTTAAATAATCTAATGAATTGCTACATCATTTGAATGTAATATATTGTTCTAATTTAACAAACGAAAACTGTAATTTCAATTTAGGTCTACAAGTTTTTGAAATAAAGCACATTTAATAAAACAAGTTTTTTAAACTAACCTACACTATACAATCAAAACACCTGAAGTTGAATAAGTAAACTTTAAAAATATATTCAGATTTAACTTGCAGTAATGTGCAGTTCACATTTCTGTGAAATTATGGACAAAGAAACAGATATGAATTTCGATTTCATTTATTAATGTCCATGAACAAAAAAAATAGCCTTTTGAATCCAGCAAACAATCAAAATATAGAAACAAGTTTAGTCAAATTTAAACAAACTCAAATACATCTTATATCAAAGCAATAAAAGTAAAAGCAAGTATGATTTAGTTATTTATATTTAATTAAATTTTAGCCTACTTTTTTTCAGAACACTCAGGTTCTACGTTACCATCGGAATTCGTGGATTCAGCGACTTTCATCATTGCAACGACGAGTCGTCTTGCATTTGAAACGTACAAGACTCTGAGTCAAGAAAGTGTTCTTTGACATCTTCAGAATCTTGTAATAGGTGCATCACGCCTTCGGATTCAAGATACCTCTTTAAGACCGAATTGGACACAGTGACTTTTCGCTCTTCGCCGTCTGCGAAGACGCAGAAACTGGCTGAGGCAGTTGGCTCATGAGCAGACGATCTTTGGAGCATGTTGCATCTCTCGCAGCGATGGTTCTTGGACTTGTCTTTAAAGCTCTGTTGCCAACATTTGCAATGACCACATCACCGCAAGATCTTTACTTTGACCCTTTTCACCGTCCCGGACAGGGCATCAATGCGATGTTCGACTAGGATGAGTGCTCTTGAGCCTTCCAAAGCGGCCACTTCTTGCACCTCACTCTGCCTGGTGGTGGTGACATACACATCGCCCCTGAACTCTCTGGTAGAAAGATTTGAGAGCCTGTACGTCTTACCCAGTTGAATGGCACCAATATGGGTATCCCACAATTGTGCTTTAATTTTTCCGGTTGCATCTTCCAGATAGCACGTCTGTGTTTCTAAAATGTTTCCGTAATAAGACACAGATTCTGGAGTTGCATTTACGAACGCAGCACATGCTACCAAGACGCAACCTAAAATGTATAAAGAAGCACAAAAGAGTCCATTAGGTTGTTGCCATTGAACGATTCACTGAAAGTACCAAAAAAAAGATATATATAAAAAACAAAACTTACCGGATTCTTTGAGCCCATTTGAAGAATTTCAGCCACAGTTTTCGGGGATCTCGATGGTGGTTCTTTTCGTGGGAAATCAACCTTTTCCACAACCAGGACGTCTGTGTATCGGTTGCACTGGACATCGTAGCCTTCACCTCCTCGAGCTATTAGTGGGGGCGAGAGAGATTACATAGTAATTGTAATAGTAAATACAAAATTTGTAATACAAAAAAATGGACTCATAAAAATCCTGGCTCATCTATCCCGGGTCCGTTTTAGACCCGTTTATCTCATTTTCAAAATCCCTTCTGTTCTTGCTTTAGGGTAAAATAGGATAAAACTAAAACTATCACTAGGCCTAGGCTACTACAGCAATATAGGCCTAAGCTTAAATCTGCATTGCCTTGTATTTTTAACCTAAAAATATTTTAAATTGGCCTAACAGAAAAGGTTCAAGTCAACACCTCATTTACTGTACAAAAGTAATCACTACACCCTAGGAAGTAAAATTAGCTCAAATTAAATAATTTATAGGGAATTATAAAGAGTTGGTTAGTTTACAACCGAGCAACTGAGTCGTCCCGCGTTCATTTGCTCGAGCCGTAATAAGCTCTGGTAGTGGATATGAATATCCAACAATCATGAAAACACTGATTAGAGCACGGTAACATTAAGATCACAGTTTAAGACATTAAATTTTAGAAACACATAATACCAGACACTTTCCTTTTAAAATCTACAAGAGACTTTATTTATTCGAACACAAACTAATCTAACACAAACACACATTCATTCATACGCATTGCAGTAAGAAGGAAATGAGAGACAAAGAGTTTTAAGAGAGGGAGTGTTATGATGAGTTTCTAGCAAAATTATGCACTTAAGAAGATCTGACCTGAACGAACCATGAATCATTAATTTAAATGCACCAGTTCAGTTTTAATCTGAGGTTGTCATGATCACCAGTGAGAGTGCCCTGTCAGCCACTAGAGGGCACTCCATCCCGGACTCTTATTTCCACCCATTGCATTCACTACATTACCCATAACGCACTCCCCGGACTCTTTATCCCATGTTCATTGCACTCAGCTGTTTTGTGTCTGTTCATTAGTGTCTGTCTATTTAGTCTCAGTTGTTTCTGTCCTCAGTTGTGGTTTGTTGTATTGTTACTTGCACTTTTTGTATCCCTGGTTTTTTGTGTTTGATGGACTGTTGCTCTGGATTTTTGACCCTTGCCTGTTTCTGGACTTATGATTTTGGATTACCCTTATTAAATGCTGCACTTGGATCCTAACATCTTGTCTGTGTGCTTACCGTGACAGAACAAACCACCATGCAAGGATCCAGCAGTGTGGGTTCCGAATCCTTTCTCCAGCCACTACCAGGGAGCGTTTGGATCAACTGCGGGCGGTGAGGGCTCTACGCCAGGAGGGATGGGAGGTAGGATGCTTCGCTAAGGTCTTTTGGACGATGGCGGTGGGGCTGGGGTACAATGATGCGGCTTTGAAGGATTTCTTTAATTGCTGCCTTGATGATCCTCTGCCTCAATGTGAGATGGAAGGGCTACGGATTTTAGACTTCTGGAGATTCGCCGCATATCTCCGCCATCGGAGAGAATGGACCTCGCCGAGTCAACCAGGCAGTGTGCATGCTCCAGCCCAGGAATCCGTTTCGGAAGGCACAGGGGAGGTGGGCACTGAGCCTCAGCTTCACCCCAGTAAAGGGAGGAGGAGGAGGAGGAGAAGCCAGTGAGTCCACTCCAGAGCTCGTTCCAGTCAGTGAGTCCACTCCAGTCAGTGAGTCCACTCCAGAGCTCGCTTCAGCCAGTGAGCCCTCCAGTCGTGAGTCCACTCAGAGCTCCAGCCCGCTGAGTCCACTCCAGAGCCCGCTCCAGTCAGTGAGTCCATTCCAGAGTCCGCTTCAGCCAGTGAGTCCACTCCAGAGCCTGCTCCAGTCAGTGAGTCCGCTCTAGCTAGTGAGTCCACTCCAGAGCCCGCTTCAGTTAGTAAGTCCACTCCAGAGCCCGCTTCAGTCAGTGAGTCCACTCCAGAGCCCGCTTCAGTCAGTGAGTCCACTCCAGAGCCCGCTTCGGTCAGTGAGTCACTCCAGAGCCCGCTCCAGTCAGTGAGTCCACTCCTGAACCCGCTTCAGTCAGTGAGTCCGCTCCAGCCAGTGAATCCGCCCCAGCCTGTTGGGCCACTTCGGTGCCTACAGATGAGGTAGGCACAGAGCCACCGTCTGCCCTGCCGTCGCCGTCCAAGCCTTCTGCCCTGCCGCCTCTGCCCAGGCTACCAGAACCGTTGAGACCCGCCTGGTCAGTTCCTCCAGCGCCACCCTGGCACTCACTGCTTACCGTGACAGAGGTATTTGCTTGAGTCGACTTTAAATGTGAATTTCCCTCGTCGGCGTGCAGAGAAGGGTTTTCCAAGTCGATGATTTGTCTCTTCAGGTCCAGATAGTGATTAGGTCAAAACCAATCACGTTTGAGCTTGCTGGAAAAATGAAAGGAGGTCTCTTTGTCGTTGGAGTTAAAGCTGAAGCGGCAGAAGTCGTTGGTTGAACTTTGGGGAAAAACTTTTCCGTCTTTCAGCGGAAAAGAAAATTTAGTAAAAGAAAAGTGAGTGAAAGTTGGATGGCTTGAATGAGCTGCTTGTCTGTTCTTCTTGTTACTCCATGGTTCTTGGTACTTGTCTTTGTCTTGGTTCTCTTGACTAGACCCCTATCTTGCAATATGACTATTTAAACTTAGTTGTTTGTCACACCTCAGAGGAGTTTTGGCCAATCAGATATTGTCCTGTTTCAAAAGGGCTTTTCTCTGCCCCCAATCATGAATAGGTGTTACTTCCCGTCTCTGCTTTAGCAGAGAGTACCATTTCAACCACAATTTCTATTAAATGGAATATGATACATTTTAAACAGATTTCATTCAAGCCAGGATATAGGAAAGAGGAAAAGAATTAAATCAAGTCCAAATAAGGCATACTTTCAGTCAGTCATTCAAGAGTTATCACATTTACATGAATTATGAGTGTTCTGAAGCAAAACTGGTTACAGGTAGTATTTGTGGACACAATGTAAAATGTATGTAGTTAAAAGATGTTTGATAAGTCCATTTAAAATTGTTTGGAACAATTTTGATGCAGTTTTAGTTGCAGAACAGTCTTCTGTAAAGTTTTAGATCCCTTAGAGAAACCAAAAGGGCCTGCATTGTTTCTCTTTTCTCTTTTGATCTGGTGATCAAAGACTCTTTATCTTCTTGGATGAACATTTGGTTTGTCACTTCTCCTGCTGTCAGGAAGCATGGGGGTTATAAAAGTAATTAATGTTGGTTTTCTCTGTAGACGGGCTGGAGTCGGAACCTTGATTCTGAATTAGAATTATGTTTTGAAAGAATCATCTGAATGATTCATTTGTGTGGTTCGTCCACGGTTCCTACACTGTTTTTGTTAAGTAGCCTACGTTGGCGAGGCTACTCTACATTCATTTTGTGGTCAAAACCTAATTTAGTGCTTTATAGGCCTAGGTCGGTGCAAACATAAAATATGTTATCGATTAGGCTACACCTTCAATGAAATGCTGCGCTATGCACAGCTAAAATATCAGAAAATGATTAACTGGTGAACGACAAGAAGTTCAATAAAAATGTTGTTTATTTTTCCATTTGTGTGGACGGAGGCGGGACACATCTCCTTGCTGCCCGATCTGCCACCAGGTTGAACCACCTGATTGCATGCTTGGCGACCTATGCGTCCGTGGCTGACTGTCTCCGTGTTTTTCTTCACAGCACCTGTAATCAAACAGACAGATATGTTTATGTTTATGGTATGTAGCATCCAAAGCCAAGTATGCTTACACAATACAATATATGATATATATTGTATATCTGTTATTGTATACCCCACAAAATGATGCTGTGGGGAGACAACAACCAATAAAACAGACCTGCAACACACTCATTAGACACATGAATATTACAATATGACCATGGAGATAGAAAAAAAAGAGTTGAGGGCACCTTAAGCATTTTAAAAATCTAACCCTATATAACAACAAACTGCCAAACGAGGGAAGAACATTTAAACTGTCTGAGGATATTTTCAGTACATTTAAAAGCACTACAGTCTCTGAACAAATGACACACTAAGTTTACCACAGAAAGAATAAAGCAGTTAAGTTTTTGCCCATTCTTCTTTGAACTGTCAGTCTATTTATTAACTTTCATCGTCTTCTGTGTAGCAGAATAACCCATTGTGTCATTGCGGTTGTGATCAGACGTACAGTTCAGTTACATTTCATTTGAAGAAGACGTGATGAAATATGTGCAAATACAAGCTGCTGGTTCATGTTTAGAGCACTAGAGTATATGAAATAGGTCCATAAAAACTTAAACACTCGCTCCGGTCTATATAATATGATCCATGTGGAGAACGTTGTTAATCTCATCGCGGTGCTCCGGCAGAAACCACTCTATCTCGTGCGCCGCGTGTAGTTTGAATTCTCCGCTGTAATCAAGGGCTGAATCCGAAATCGCCCCCTATAACCACAAATAGGGCATTATTTGAGGCGACAGCCATTTGTAGTGGTGTCCGAAACCATAGTGGACGTTATTGAGTGCACACATTCAATCCCACAATGCACCGCAATAACGAGTGTACAGCCGATGTACACACAACGGCTGTCCGAATTCACTCACTCGTTTTCATTCACTCTTTCAAGTGAACAATATAAGTGGATAACGTAGGGAATAGTGAATGAGGCTTTAGGGGGTGATTTCGGACTTACCATAGGCTGTGATGCGATCTCAGCTGTGCTCTCACTACAGTGCAACAATGAAACTGGACCCTCTCAAACAGTGACGCTGCGCCACGTTCTGAACGTTGGTTAAGCGGCACATACCGGTATTGCGGTATCATCAAAATTCATATCATAACAAAAATAAATACCGGTATTCGGTATGAACCGATATACCGCCCAGCACTACTCTTAACAGGTGGATAAACTATTTCTGACATTTGAGCAGTGGGTAAACTCCATTTACTTACGTTTATTCTCCACTACAGCCCTGGTTAACATTAAGTCATTTAGCAGATGCTTTTATCCAAAGCGACTTAACATTCAAGCTACATGATGCAGCAGAGACCATAGTGTTAGGTTAAAGGGATTTCTGCTGTACAGCCTTTACTACCATTCACTGCCATGCATCTTTTCCTAATATAATTATACACTTGTTTTGGCACTAAAAATCGTTTTTCTTTTATTCAGGTTCTTCCATCGACTAAAATACCAATTCTTATCTGGGATAAGAAATCGCCGTTTGGATGACTTGCTTCATGTCCTTCTTTGCAAGACAGAGACTTACTTCCAGGCAATAAAACATTTGCAATCAGCAGAAAGAATGGCAAACTGTGTAGCCATTAAGATGAAGGAAACATTTAACAATGTAATTAGAATGATGGAAAAAGGCTGGATCATCAGATATATATGTCTATAGTGTGCCATCCGAAAAGACCCCACAGTTTTCTACAGAACCTGCCCAGCAGAGTGCTTCTGTAGTTGCCCTGTTGGTTTGAGGGGTGAAGTATGCAAACATTTGGTGCTGCTGGATGTACTCAAAGATAAGGATGATGTGTTCCCTGAACTTGCTCTTCAGCTGGAAGCTCATGCAAGAGCTGTACAAGACAAAGGCCAATTCAGTGTCTGTTCTGAGGTGAAGATGGAAATCGATGTGGAAAGCCTTTGTGGGAGAGGAACATATCATACGGCTTTGGAAACCCATTCTTGTACCTGTTGCACATTCTCAAATCATGGTATATGTCCCTGCCTTATTTTAGCATGACAGTTGTTTGGCATGACCATTAATGAAAAAATGCATTGTTCTGTGAATGAAAGTGACAATGCCGATATGTTTATTGAGAAACAAGACACAAATTTGGACTTCCAGAAACTAGAAGACATTCTTGAAATTGTGAAAAGATGGCAGACGGTTCCAGAGAACATCAAAAGGCAAATGAAATGAATGATCTGTATGTTAACGTGCAACAAGAAGACAGAAGTCTTTTGTCAAAAAGGCATTGTACAAATGACACTTCAAGGAAGATACAGCCTCTCTTCCCATGCAATGCAAAAAAAACAGAAAAAAGACAGAAAAATCATCAGTTTCCAAGAAAACCTGCACAAACTCAGAAGGGTTTAAAAGAAGAAAGAGACAACCCAAAAAAATGCAAGAAAATGAAAGAAAACATAAATGCAGGACTGGGTGCTGAATACCTTGTTTGAAATGTTTGGATCAAATGACAAGCTGATTTTTTTGTGTGGTCAAATGTTTTGTGCTTAACTGGATGTTAATTTCTAAACAATACTGTTTTCTGAAGAATCTGCCAAGCTATTTCAATGTGATGTATTTGCCAAGTAATTGCCATTATAAATTTGATATTTTTGATGTATCATTAATTATTACCGTTACAGTACCATTACAATGAAGCTAGATGACACTTCATTTATCCAATAAAACATTTTTAATTATGTATTGTAAAAATGTATTTTACATGTTAATATTAATTATTAATGAAATTAAGCATATAAATATAACAAAAATAAAAGGGACCAAATGGTCCACTGTTCAATTAATTGGGAAAGTTTAGAAAAGATAAAGCATCTGTACAAATAAAATGTCAAACATAAAAGGTTACTGTCAGATTTAACATTAACATTTCACAAAACGTTTGGTGCCACTAGTAGTACAATGTATGAAATTTCTGTGTTCTGCTTTTCACTTTAGACTCTCTATGATGAAACTTAACACTCCATCCTGCCTGTGGGCCAAACGTGTGGGTTAAATATAACAAATGATTGTGGTCTGATCTGTCTCAGTCGCTAAAGCCAATAGGAGGAATCTGTGACCACTCAAATGGACCCAACACCCTTACATAGGGCGAACTGGACCTTTGTATTGATGATGCAGGAAACAGCAGCAAGTGCCCAGAATCTGATGTTTCTGTTCCTCTCCGATGACTTCAGTCTGATAACCCTCCTCTCTGCTGCACCCTGCTGGACTGGAGGAAATATATCCGTAGAGCAATAAAGCAGATTCCCAAGAATGAAAAGTGGGGGGATTCTATAGTGAAAATTATTATGACCATTTTATTTGAACTTAAAGCAGTTTCACAAACACTCATTATCAGTATAACATGGTGCATTACAGCAATATGACACTTTAGACTTCTGTAGATTTACTAGATCATGATAACAGCTAGAAGAAGGTCATATTGACATAGAGCTGCTTGTGATGGAGAAATTATGGCTCACCTTCATACCAAAACCTGAAGAACAATGTGAGCTTGTTACAGAAGCTATAGCAAAAGTGAAAAATAAGTAAGAGAGAGAAGATTTCTGTTATGCTAAAATGATCTGGCTGTGTGTTTGTTTTCTCTGTGTGTTTTATCAGTTACCCTTCATTCAGTGGTGAATTATCCACCCATTTCATGCTGCCTTCATTCTCAATGTCAGTCAAACCAATCCACACTCTGTCCTTGATGAATGAAGATAAGAACCTCTGTGTGAATAAAACAGGAGTAAGTGTGATTCCTCTCATTCATGAACAGACACTCACACAAACTCACCTGCTTCTCTTCAGTGTTGATAATGGCCAGATCACCACCATGATCCCTGCAGTACTGCCGGCTCTCAGACCAGTTCTTCCTCACTGGATATAGAAAACCTGTCCTTTCCTTTTAATAAACACAAACAATTGTGTTTATTATTTGTTTTGTAAAGTGCAAATTAAAATACACTTCCATTTGTACAAACCTTGTTCGTATAACTTCCTTAGTTCAGTCTGTAGCTCTGTTTTTTTCTGACTCAAAGAGTCAACGCTTCCCTGTAACTGGCTATTCTCAGCAGTAAGATCACGACTCTGGTCTCGAACTCCAGTTTCTTCTGACTCAGAGAGTTGAGGCTGTTCTTCAGTAGGTCTTTCTCAGACATTAGATCAGTGTAATTGTGCTGTAAGCTGCTGATGGTCTGATTGAGCTCTTCAACTGTGTTCTTGTAACTCTTGAACAGAGATTCTCTCTCTGCTGTGATGGAGATGTGCTGCAGTGTGATGAGACCAGCAGAAGAACACAAATGAGCCCGAGACACACTGCCATCAACACCAAACCCTGCTTCCTCCTGACAAACAGGACCAAACAACAAATCCACCTTTATCTTTTAATAATAAAAACGTCTATTCCTTGATAATGACAGCAACATTTATGCAGTACAATATGCAAAAAAAAAATTTTTTAAAAAAATAATCCATGTTAAATCATATTATAAAAAAGCAGAAACATGGTTATTGAAAAAGGATTTAAACTATAATGAATATTTCTCATACTTGAATGACACCATTTCTGCTTCAAATGAAACTTTCTACTCACTGCACTTTTGAGCATTTCCTTCATCTTGTCTGTGGTTCTGTGTTTGAGGTGTAGGTGTGTCCTTAATATCATCGTTTTCAACATTTTCATAAATGTCCTCTAAATCCATGATTCACTCTTAAGACATCAAGTTTACACAGATGAGCTGTGGTTGAATGACAGGCATGGTTTCTTTTAAATAGTGCTAACCTTAAACAGGAAGTGGCTTTATTAGTTCAGACCACAGAAAAAATGAAACTCTCCAAAACTCTCTGCATTCAGACTCAAACACCTTTAAACAGGCATTACTTGACCATTGTATAATGGCAATTAATTGGAAGAGAATGAATAACATTTTTAAGGTGGAACAGAGAGGATGATGGTAGAGAAACAGAGCCTACATAAAGGTGAAATATACCCTTATTCACCTTATGGGAAACTGGATATTGTGAGTTTATTATACAATAATGTAATTTCTTATATAATGGCAATTTTACATTTCCTTCTAGCAAATTTCATCTGAAAAAACACATTTACATTACAGACTATATAACAAAATTGATATCATAATGGATATTTATATAATACAACAATGATTCCATAAAATAATACATAAAAGGGAACAAACAATTAAATATCACATTTAGGGGTGGAACTTAAAGTATCTTAAATCCCTTTTTCCGTGTGTGAATTGTTGTTCAGGGTGGGATTTTCAGGCATCTGTTCAATACAGTCCTCAATTCCATTTTCATCATTTGGTTCACCTCTATTCCAAAACCTGGATAATCAGATTTTAATTCTTAGGACCCTATATTCAAATTAGCAACTAAGCGATAGGAATAATTATATTTATGTTTATTAATTTGGCAGAAAGCAATATTATTTAAGAGACAACAGTACCCGGTTACCACAACAGCAGTTTCGAGAGTATGCTAAAAGGAACAGTGAGCAGAAGTGAAAGCGCAGGAAAGTGTTTTTTGTAGGTGTATTTGTTTTTGCAGTTTCAAGTTAAGAGGTTGCAGAACAGGTATCTTCAGCTGTGGTGGTCTCACTTATAAAGAAAAAAAAGAAAAACTCATAAATAAGCACAAATAAAATTTTTAGCACTTACCCTTGATTCAGTATTGAATATCCCCGTTCTCAATGTCAGACAAACCAATCCACACTCTCTCCTTGACTAATGAAGATATAAACCTCTGTGTGAATAAAAAGAATAAGTGATTCCCCTTTTCCTCCTTAAGCACACAATCAGAAGCATAGTGTAACGAAGTGGGAAACAGGTTCGAATCCAAATGCAGCTTTTATTAGATAAGAGTGTAGTCGTACAGGCCAGGTCAAAACAGGGGCAGACAGGAACAACAAGGGACAGGCAGAATCGTGGTCACAGTACAGGCAGAAGTCGAGGCAGGCAGATATCACTCACAGTCCAGGTAACAATAAACAGTCCAAAAGGTAGGCGGCAAAGAATTGTAGACGAGAGGCAGAAAGGATCGGTAACAAACAGACAGGCAGACAATACAGGATAATAACGCTCAGGGTTGTACACAAGGTGAAACAAGACTTCGCAATGATGTGTGGTGAATGAAAGTCTGTTATAGTCCGGTTAATGTGCTGCAGCTGGGTGTGGTGATTAGTGATTAGTGTGGAGTGTGTGCAGGTGACCGGCAGGGAGGATTATGGGAATTGGAGTCCGGGAAGTGACAGGAATTGTGACACATAGGGAGCAACAAAATACATGTAAATATTCACACTGTTAAGTTATTATTTATTATTTATAATAAGTTGTAAATAAAAAATATTGGAGTACGTTTTCAAGAAGATACTATTTCATTTCTTCTACCTCAAAATTTCATGTTTAATTCAATGTTTTACTTGCCATTTTTTTTGTAATTGTTTGTAAAACGAGCAATTTCATTTTTTTCATTGTAAAGGGGCACATTTACTGTGCTTTGCTGATTTTGTAATGGTGGCAATACTCGGCTGTACACTTTTAACCTCAAAATGACTTTACTTTTTCGTTCGGGCGTCAGACAGTAAGAACAGTCAAATTTAAAGTGCATATTGCAGGTTATAGCCCCCAGGACTCAATGTATAGAAAAATAATGTAGGAACTAGAATTTCCTCAAAATTAACTTATAAATGCACTAGTGTGGCTTCTGGAGACGTTTTTGTGAGACAATTTTACTTCCGCATCTGAAAAAATTTGCAAACTGGAAGTGACGTAACGGGAGGGACTCATGGAGAGCTGTCGATTAAAACAATAGGAAAACAATGGATCGCAATAACAGTTTGGACGCTGACGACATTGCAAATGTTTATGGACACTCATATGAAGGACCACAGCCATACAATTATGAGCCTGCTATGAAGCCAAGAGAGCAGGGACAGAGGATTAGACAGAACAACGGCCAGAGGAGACCAATTGAGCTGAGGTGTGAGGAGAACCAGTGGAGAACAGGGCAGGTGTCTTGGTAAGAGACCAGTGTTAGCTTATAGATATGCACTATAGACGTTACGTTACATAATGATATAACACTGTGCTTAGGTCACAGTATTGTACGATTATTATCATGTATCAGGCAATAGCAAAGCTAGATCAGGCGTATGTCACACTAACGTTACGTGATATAGCGGTTTATCACCGCAGGAGAGAGAGAGGGAGATAAACATTTTCAATTTTTTATTCAAGTTTGAAATAAAAAAAAAAAAAAAAAAGTAAACAACTTGCATTCTAACAAATATGCATTAAATAAAAGAAAAACAAACAAACAGAGTTCCAATACAGGTTTTGGTTTCATAGGTGCTTGTGTGGTAAATGCGAGGCCATGCCCACAGCTGAGGAAAGTCAGTGCTGCAGGGAGGTGGAGGCATACTGGGCCTTGGTGAAGAATGTCACCCCCAGACTTGATGTGCAGTGCCTGACTCTGCACCCAGGCTTTTGAGGCTCGCTGTCTGAACCCATATGTACTACAGATAGCCTATATGCACTTCAGACAGGAGCATGGACCTCTCCAGGCCAGCAGACATGAGTATGTTTAGGGCAGAGTTCATTTATTACTCTGAGCTAAGCAGGGCCATCGCTGGTGGGGTGAAAGGTGGTGACAATTATAGGGGCCCCACAAAACCCAGCAGTTAAAATATAGGCCCCTGTCCTGTGAATAATTCTAATATTTTTATTAGTTGTATGCCAGAGATTTTAATGGAAACCACAGAAACATGCAATTTGATGAAATTAGTTTTTCAAATATCTGCTCTTCACACCTCCAGAAAAATGGTTTGGTCCAACACGGAGTATTTATTAATTATTCAGTCAGCGGTAAACATCTGAGGGATCCAATAAACTAGTAAGTCCCACCCTATCTCATGAATAGGGCCAATCAGTGTTGACGCGGCAGCTAAAGTTAGAGAAGAAGTTGGTGGAAGATTAGGAGACCGACTGAAAATGAAACGAAAAATCAGGGTACCAGAAACGCCATGAAAAGGAGGAGAGGGAGGCCAGAAGAGTCGATCAAGACATTCTTTGTAGCCTATTGTCATTTCGCTGCCTGATTTACTTTCATGGGCAATGTACCGTCTACCCCTGCCGGGTGGGTGCTGTCTTTTGTCTCTTTACCGGCGCTCAAAAGAAAAACTGGACACGAGTCACAACGCATAATCACAAGCACAAGCATATTGTATAAAGCGCTTATACATATAAAAGTGACATTATGCTACCCACCTGTCTTCTGATGATGTATTTAATCACATTAGAGAAAACACGCACACAACACACTGCTCTTGAATGGCTACATTTATTTACTGCAGTGCCAAATTATCTTTATTAAAAATTAAGACAATGACTAATTTTAATGGTTTTAATTATTATTATTATTATTATTTCTTTTTAAATACATTTAACTGCATTCTTGTCCATTTCTGAATGTTTACTTTTTGATTTATGAATTATATCAGACTGATGGGAGAAACTATTAAATTGCTGGACTTGGTTTTAATTTAATAATTTCTTGACATTTGTTAGTTTTTTATTAGTTTGTCCTGAATAATTGCATGAGGATTTTAAACAGTGTTTAATAAGTTATTGCTTAATTGCATTTTTTAATGTAATATTTATATAAACATTTAACTTTTAAAATAAAGGGTTCATAACTACATTACCATATTCTGCTGCAAATAGACTGTCAATGTGATATGATATTAAGACTAAACTTACTATAATGTCCTGCAGATGTAGCATCGTCTGATTCGCAACCCCATTCCAAAGATGACTTGGAGAGTCAGTGTGTAAGATACTCATTGGGCATATTGACTTGTCATGAATCTTTCTATTGTTTGTATTTAGTATTTACTAATCACATTTATTTTAACAGAACCAGATTAGATAGTGTTTTTTTTTATATATATATAATGGCATTTATTTGTTTACATCATGATAATAATCCCCCCCTTTAAAAACAATATCTGACACACTCTTAATACACGCAGTGAACTATGGAAGTGGAAGCTGATTACATAAGTCAGGTGGGAGTTTTCCCTATTTCAAATGTTATTTTTAACATTATAAATGTATTCTATTATTTGACTAGTATTTTATATTGAATAATATTAACCTTTTTTTTTTCAGCAGATGCCACGTGAGATCCTGAGACATATCCTCATGAATGTGGTCAAAGAAGATGGAGATGTGGCTTTCTTCAGACTGTCTCTGACGTGCTGGCTTTTCCATGATGTTGTTTGTGATGCATCATTCAGAAAAGACGCTCATTTTGTCTGGCTTGATAGTAAGTTTTCTTTTCTTTTTTTTTTTTTTACCAGTAGATAGTTGCATTTTAAGCTTTGCTCAGTACTTTTTATTGCTTTAAATTTCTCTCTTAAAATAGGTGTTGTCAACTGGAGTGCACACTCCAGTGACTACAAGGAGATGTACCGAGTGCCATATAAACTGAACAGTTGCCTTTGTTGTGGGGACTTACTTAAAGACTTCCCACCAGGCTGTTTTGGAGATGGAAGGAAAGGAATCCTTTGTGCATTTCACTCAACCAAAAAGTTTGAAAGTTACTGCTCAGCAGACTGCTTCATCTGTGACGGGAATCACTGTAGCCCCAAGGACAACTATTTATAAAGTTAAATATAAATGGTCACTTGAGTGACAACTGCTGTGATCAGTTTGTATATTAAATTTAAAATCAGGTTGTTTTTGTTGTTGTTTTTAATAAATGTACTTGCATGTCTTGCAGACACTGAACAGCAAATTAAGAGGAATCTTATGTACAGATCACTGTTGAAAACCAGACAAAAATATATATATATATATATATATATATGACAAGTTTTTTTTTTTCTTGGTGCTGTTAATATTTTTGCATTATCCCCATGAATGTGTACTGGTATTTTAAGTTGTATATACAGACTTTATTGTATTGTACCTTTTAGGATTAAAATTACAGAGACAATTACTTGACTCATTTTTGCTTCCACTCAACAGCAAATATGACCTGAATAAAATAAAATGGCTTTTTTTTTTAAATGTTCTATATACACGCATTAACTTGTGCAACCTTATGGACATTTTTGTCCATTTCAGTTTTGTTTTTTATTATTATAAGTGTGCCTTTGTTAATGCCAACTACATGAATTTTGGCTCAGGTGTTTATTTTTATTGGAATTTTAATATTTTACCCTCATTTCCTTCGAAAAAATCAATTTTACCCTACGTACAAAAAATACTCACACTCAGCACCTTAAGGACAAAAATGTCCACATTGAAACTGAAATTTTTTAATCCAGGGCCATTTGACTATAAAATGAAACAATATTTGCAAATAGGCATTCATTCTATCGGTAAGGCTTCAAATTTTACATTTTTACCATTTTTTTACTAAATTGTGCCATATTTTCAAATTTGGCATATAAAAGAAATACTCACTTTATTTGTGGTTTCTGCTTATGCATATTATAGTCTATTATAGAGTCAATTGGAAAAATAATGTGGGTATGTTGGTAAGGATGTGAGAGTGTAGTTTACATGTGTTTACTGAAAATTTAATGTGTGTAATTAGTTTGAAAGAAATTATATTGTACTGGCAATCAAAAATCCCACTCCATGTATGAGTCACACCCTTGGCAGGGTCATAGGGCCATGTGAAAACTATGAATAAGGTCAAAGAAGGCTTTGAGGTTTTTCTTTTTCACCCAAACACGCATCTTAACCCTTGATTGCACTTTTTCACTTGTTTTTTTTTTTTTTTGTACGGAGATAAAAGGTGCGCTTCAATTTGAAGTAGAAGTTCAGAAGCCCGTTAACACATTGTTTTAGTTTTCAGCATAAGAAAATGCTGATTGTTTAGTCTGGTAGATTTTATACAAAGTTTGAGTTCACACAGGTGTCCTCACAGCCAAACCTATAAATATGTGGTGCTTGAGGGGTTGATCATTTCATTGTTTGAAGAGACATTACTCAGCAGAGGAAGCTCTGAAGCTAGTGCTGCCCACTGACAGTGAGCACACAGGTGCATTAGAAGCCCAGGATGTAAAGAAACCGATTTGTAAAGCGTTACAATTCTGAAAATGAATGAATGTTTGGTAATTATGAATAGAAGAGATGCTGATAAAAAAAAAGTCAGTGAAAGTGGCAAAAAATATATATATAATATAAAATATTTCTATGACAGTTTTTTGGCATGGACATTTTTGTCCATTATGGACCTAAGTGTGACTATGGACCTAATCTGACACTACATAAAAATATAAATGCCTCAAAATTAATGTTGTTGTTCTTCATTGACATACAAAAGAATCTAATAAGCAAAGAAAAAAAAATTCTGCTTAGCAGTTAGTTTATGAAAATAAACTACCATTTTTAATTTTTTCATAAAAAAACACCTATGGCATTATGTAAACAAACCAGCATTTAAAGGGTTACAGTTCTTAAAATTAATGAATGTTTGGTATATATGGATAGAACAGGTTAAAAAAATTGACATCAGTGAAAGTGGAAAAAAATATTAATAAATCATATTTTTATGACAGTTTTTGGACATTTTTGTCTATTTTGCACCTACAGTACAGTCCAAAAGTTTGGAACCACTAAGATTTTTCATGTTTTTTAAAGACTGGAGTAAGGATGCTGAAAATTCAGCTTTGCATCACAGGAATAAATTACTTTGTCAAATATATTTAAATAGTACAGTTATTTTAAATTGTAATAATATTTCACAATATTACTGTTTTTTACTGTATTTTTAAGTAAATAAATGTAGCCTTGGTGAGCAGACGAAACTTCTTTTAAAAACATTAAAAATCTTAGTGGTTCCAAACTTTTGGACTGTACTGTATGTGTAACTTTTTTTTTTTTTTTGACGCACAAGGGTTACTGACCCCTTCCAGCGCCCAGCGTAAGCTCCAGCCACCCGGCGCAACTGAGGGGTGGAGAAGGGGGCGAGCTTACACCGAGAGAGTCTACTGCTGTTCCGTGTCGTGTTCCGTTTCTGTTTTAGGACTCCTATTTTAAGGTTCATTTTGTTCAATATTTCCTGCATTTTTAGTTCCTGAGTTCTCTATGTTTGTAGTGTGTTTGCTGTCATTGCTAAGCAACCACGAGCTGCACTCTCCATGACGACTCAGCAGAAATTTCAAGAAAGGAAGACTCAGCATGATTTCAGAAACAACACATTCCTGTGTTAACAAACGAATGGTGTGAATGCACTACTAGTCAACTGGAGATTGACTTTAATTTTTATGTTCATCTGTGCCGTGAGATGTTTCAAAAAGTGGTGGGGACAAAATCGACCCTCCAAGAAACCAAATCCAAATATCCACACGATAACAAATGTGACATTGATTTTATACAAGTTCAACGAACTGTAGTATTAAGAGATGTTCTTCACAGTATTTGCTCTATTTTGAAACGAAACAATTTTTCATTTCTCTCTTTTTTTTTATTAAAATACTGTTCGTAAATGTATTTATAAAGATAAAACCAGTCAATTTAGGGGTCAAATATTATCCTTTAAAGGTGCCCTCGAATGAAAAATTGAATTTACCTCGGCATAGTTGAATAACAAGAGTTCAGTACATGGAAATGACATACAGTGAGTCTCAAACTCCATTGTTTCCTTCTTCTTATATAAATCTCATTTGTTTAAAAGACCTCCGAAGAACAGGCGAATCTCAACATAACACCGACTGTTACGTAACAGTCGGGATCATTAATATGTACGCCCCCAATATTTGCATATGCTAGCCCATATTCAAGGCATTACACAAGGGCAGCCAGTATTAACGTCTGGATGTGCACAGCTGAATCATCAGACTAGGTAAGCAAGCAAGAACAACAGTGAAAAATGACAGATGGAGCAATAATAACTGACATGATCCATGATATTGTGTATGTTTCGTTAGCATGTTGCTAATGTACTGTTAAATGAGGTTAAAGTTACCATCGTTTCTTACTGTATTCACGGAGACAAGAGCCATCGCTATTTAATTTTTAAACACTTGCAGTCTATATAATTCATAAACACAACTTCATTCTTTATAAATCTCTCCAACAGTGTGTAATGTTAGCTTTAGCCACGCAGCATAGCCTCAAACTCATTCACAATCAATGTAAAGAACATAACAGTATACAATACTCACCTAATCCGACGCATGCATGCATGACGAACAGAGAGTGGGCAGAGAGCACGGGATTTAAAGGGGCCACAGCATAAATCAGCTCGTTTATAATGATGCCCCAAAATAGGCAGTTAAAAAAATTAATAAAAAAAAATCTATGTGGTATTTTTGAGCTGAAACTTCACAGACACATTCAGGAGACACCTTAGACTTATATTACATCTTTTAAAAACATGTTCTAGGGCACCTTTAATGGAAAAGGTGCAGTGGAAAGTATGAAAAAGGATGGTTAATGCCTCAAGGGGTACTTCACTCTAAAAAGTTTGGGAACCACTGCTCTAATGCATCTGTTTTGCTTTTAATTATAAACAAGACCGATATACATCGGGACACTTATTTTGAAATGTATGTCCTACTATTGGAGGCTGCTCATTCGATTTCAGATTAGGGTTCATCCTAAATACTGGTGCCAAACCACAGCACCCTCACTCTTCTTTGAGATGGCGGATGACAGAGTACCTCGTATATGGATTGTTGGAAGTTCAATTATTCGAAGGCTGTATGCTCACATCCGTGAGCAGGGGCTCGACAGGAACCTTGGCCTTTCGCTGCAGTATAACTTTGGGAGGGCAGAGTAGGCAGACTCTGGGAGCAGTTGCTTCCTCTGCTGCAGTCTCTCAGGGCCAAAGCTCCAGCTCCCGACATCTTGGTTATTCACCTCGGTGGAAACGGCGTATGTCATGAGGGCCGCAACCGCCTGGATTTCCTTCGGGAAATAAAGACGGACCTGGCGGAAGTCTTCAGGTTGCTCTCCAGAACTAGGCTTCTTTTTTCGTTCATTCTGCCCCGACTGAACTGGTGAGGGCAGACTGCTAGGTCTGCATACGGCATTGAACGGAGCCGGCGGTGGCTCAACAGTGCGATTGCAGGCTTCTTGGCAGAGAGACAGATGCACTGCGTTCGTCATTCCAACATCGACCTGTCGCATCTGACGGCCTGAGCCCAGAGGGGAATGAGCTTTTGCTGAGTAACCTCAGAGAAGCTCTGCAGGCAGAACTCCGAAGATGAAGCCGCCAAATGTCCTTTTAAGGGCAGCAATGACTCTTTTAAGAGCCACCCATTAATTCAAATTAAGCACGTTTTTCATTTTCAAGTCTCTTCATGTTATATAATGTTTTGTTTTTTTTACATATGACACATTAATATCACAAACAATGATAAGAAATCGTATGACTTTCATATAATAAACCTTGTACTGTTAGGCTCGCGATTCTTCATGTGGGTGAATTAATACATAAATCCGCCAATACAATTTGTGGGCTGGGGGTAACTAATTTAGTTTGGCATATAAGAGGTTCAGGGTTCGAAACCACCCTTGTATAGCATTTCTTATAACAATTTACAATAAGGTTCATTAGTTAACTATGTTAGTTGTGTTATCATGAACTAATAATGAACTGCACTTATACAGCATTTATTAATGTTTGTTAATGTTAATTTCAACATACTAATACATTATTAAAACAGTGTTAACATTAGTTAATGTAATGTGAACTAACATGAACAAACAATGAACAACTGTATTTTCATGAACTAATGTTAACCATAACAATACACAAAACAACGCAATAAAAGAAATGGCGTATAGAAAAATATATATATATATAATATATATATATATATATATATATATATAGGAATCCTGCACATTATATCAACTATATTTAAATTATCCGTTTTACCTAAAGCCCCTTAGTTGATCTAAACCAACTGTAAACCACAGCTTCACAGGGCTTATTGCTTATATAAATATAACATACATACATATATATATATGTAGTTACAACGGGCTCACATTTGTAACATGAACAAGAGCAACACAGATGGGCAAGTAGAGAAAAGAGATGATTTATTCAACAAAACATGTTTAGCAAAAATATTCAAACAAAAAATCAGTAGTCAGTATATGAACATTAGTAGTGAAGAGTGCATGGAGGAGGATGATAAGCTCAAGGTTTGCATGGATGTTAACACAAAATCAATAAGTCGCTCTGTCAAGTGCAGTCACATCGTAACACGCTTCTTGCCAATCCAAAGTGTTTGAATTCTTATAGCCCCAATGATGAGCCTCAGGTGGAAAAAAATACACACCCACAAACTTCATACCTACAAACCAAACACAAAAGAAAAAACACAGACCCAGCACTTACTGGGACACCTAACATTATATATATATATATATCATGTGACAACACTGAAGAAATTAAACTTAGCTACACTGTAAAGTAGTGAATGTACAGCTTGTATAACAGTGTAAATTTGCTGTCCCTTCAAAATAACTCAACACAGCCATAAATGTCTAAACTGCTGGCCACAGAAGTGATCATATATATATCATATATATCTTGTTTATCTCTCAACAAAGTATACTCTTGTAGGTTACACTAGAAAGTGCAAGCTTGCCTATAAAGAGTCATTAAACTTGAACATACTGTAGCATACCTAAAAAAGGAAACGTTTAAATATTCCCAAACAATGTAAAGGCTGGTCTGGCTGACTCTGTGGTCGTGGTCAAACTGATATTTCACATTTACACAGCTCCAGCTCACTGAAGAAAAAAAGACAGTTTTGTTGCCTCTGCATTACCACTTTTGGGTCAGCAGGTGTTGCTATTACTGCACATGCGCAGATGGAAAGCGCATTCAACACTCATCGTTTGGAGCGATGCCATTTTGTGTGAAAGAAATCAGAACAAATTCATAGTGCAAACAGAGAACACAATCAACCTATACTGTTGAATCCTGGTATGTATATGTTAAGTGTTGCCAGGGTCACAGTTTGGAAAAGTATTTCATGAAGATTCAGCACTGGCTCGATTGGGACAGTGACCGTTCCATCTACTGTCCTGAGCCTCTTTCACAAGTTCTGAAAGGTAGTTTAAACCAGAATGCACGTGTTGGCGATAATGCATAGACTGTCATTGTGTGAAAATGTGGAGAGTGTGGAGAGCAGGTGCCTCTATAAATATATATATATATATATATATATACACACACACACACACACATACACACAGTGGCGGTCAGAATTATTGGCACCCTTGGTAAATATGATCAAAGGTGACTATAAAAATGAATCTGCATTGTTTATCCTTTTGATCTTTAATTCAGAAAGTTAGCAAAAATCTAACCTTTCATTGAAGGAAAAAAATTGAAAGTGGGAAAAAAAAAAAAAAATCAGATTATGAAATAAATGTTTTTCTCTAAAACACGTTGGCCACACGCTTTGCGCACACAGGCAATGAAATGGCTGCCGCTTGGGTGCGAGTGGGAGATTCGTGTCTTGATATGATTTTATTATAGTTTTTAGTACAGTCCAACGCGGGGCAAATAACATTAGAAAAAAGTGTTAAAAATTCCAGTCTCCCCTAGAAAGGACCCCTATATGCCCGTCAATTTTTTTCTTTTTAAATGATTAACAATCATTTCAGTTATACTGAGCATGATAAAATTTGAAGAGCAACTTATAATGTAATTTCTACCAATTAAAAAAAACTTTGTATCGTTTTATTCTTAAAGGAAAATAAAATCTATTATGCTTGTTGTGTGTGGGTAGCCTGCATGTGATGGTATTTTGGCCAGCTGAGAACTCATGAAGAGCTTATAAAATGTGTAAAGTAGTCAAAACAGCGGCCGGAATCCATCCGTCAAGAACACAGACGATCTGCTGTGTGGAGACGCGCGTCTGATGCCTGTGATGGGCAAACTCACGACTATGATGAGAGAAACCGATATGCATTAGGATTCTGTCTTTTTTAGGGTCTCGTCTTCCTGTTTTTGGTTCGGTTACATGTCTTTGGTCAGTGTTGCGTTCATATATCATTCGAACCGCACCAGAGTTCGTTTGGAAGCAGACCGAGACCCATCTTTTCAGCGGTCGGTCCGCTTGTTTGGTGCGCACCAGGGTTCGGATGGCAGCGTTCACATATGTTCAAATGAACCACACTAACCAAGCAGTCGCACCAGGGTTGGTTTTAATCGAACCAAACATGACAAGTGTGAACACACCCTTACACGTACACGGTTTCAATAGGACTACTGAGACTACAAGTGCCTCAGTAAACACAAATTATATTATTTTGAACTCAAGTTTATATATTTAATAAGCTGCAAAACAAAACACTAAACAAGTTCCACAATGTGAGTTTAAATGTGAAAATAAGAATTAAATACGAGTCATATTTGATTTGGCCTTACACCAAAAAAGGGGCCAGCCATGCTCCATTATGACTGTATATTGCTTTATGAAACAAATCAAGCAATTACAGTTGCTATGTGTAACAAGTGCCCTCAAAGTCAATGGATCCCAGCAAACAAGGGACGTCCCCCGGACGTTGTGAACGTCCGTTAAGGTCCGCGTTTGGTCCGCTTTGTAACGTTCGCTGGCGGACGTTCGGAGGACGTCCGCGTTTGGTCGCTTTGTAACGTTCGCTGACGGACGTTCGGGGGACGTCCGCGTTGGTCCGCTTTGTAACGTTCGCTGACGGACGTTCGGGGACGTCCGCGTTTGGTCCGCTTTGTAACGTTCGCTGACGGACGTTCGGACGTTTTGGTCCGGGTAACGTTCGCTGCGGACGTTCGGGGGACGTCCGCGTTTGGTCCGCTTTGTAACGTTCGCTGACGGACGTTCGGAGGACATTCAAGTCCTTGCCAGTTTGCGAAAGTCCTGACGTCCCTCATCTGTCATTTTACATAACACTTGTAAAAAAAAAAAAAAAAAAAACAGCGTTGCCTTTTATCAACAGACCTGACACCTTGAAACTCAGACAAAGGGCAAATGAAACTAAACCTACTGGATTTAAAGGAGGTTGTGTTCCTTAAAAATCCCTTTAAACATGATAATGGATTTACAGAAACCATGATTGTTTGTTGTGCAGGTTGATATTATGGTTTACTTCAAGTAAAATAGTTGAATTCGGGTCATTCTACAGAAAAGTCCACTTTTGGTATGACAAAATGTCTTAAAATGTATTTATTTTTCTAACGTTAAAACTTAGACCACATTATTATATTACACATTGACTTTATGAATACAAATGACAGCTTTATGATTTATTATTATTATTATTATTTTGTGCATTTAAAGACAGCATGTACCATTTTTTTGTCACTGGTGTTACCATACTTCTCTGGCATTTTAAAAATTTTTATGAAATTATATTTCTCATTTTTTTCAGCACATGCAGTCAGAGTTACAGAAAAAAAGATAATGAAAAAAATAAGGAGATATGTGTTTTTTTTTTTTTTCAATCAGGTTAGTTAAAAGTGATTGAATTATGCTAATTTAATTATGCATGTATTTGCTATAACAATGGAAATATTTAATTCTTGAGTTTAGCAGAATTCAATGAATGTAAAAGTATTATCTGTCACATAGACACATTTTTTTAATGAGACAGACAAAAAACAGTAACAACAGTGACACAAT
>JAOTNS010001865.1:0-40732 GCA_028476615.1 Culter alburnus
CTGCACGCACAGGGCCCCCTGCTGTCGCACATTAGGAATACAGCTGCCACTCAAAGTACCGGACTAATAAAACGAAGCGAACCGTACCGTTTTTAAAAGCAGGGTATCGCGATACCTTTCTAGTACCGGTATATCGTGCAACACTATTCTGGAGTCCTTCATCTGAAGTCTTCATAACAGGCTGGATCCAAGCTGGAGCTGTATAGTCTCTACCTTGTGATATTGAAATCTGTAATATTTGCTTGAATTATTTTTTATTCAATTGATTCATTAATGCTTTTAAATGATGACGTGCAAAAAGAATTATGTAATTGTTTTTTTATATACCTTTGTAATTATACAGTAATTTTCACAGATATCTCGGTGTTATTTACATTTCAGAATAGTTTTTTTTTCTGAAAATAGACAATAATAGCATAAAATGCGTGAATAAGAGAAAAACTACACGGTCCTTCAAGTTGAGCTGATGACACGTTCAATAAACAAAGAATACTAATTTTTTATGTGCCTTTATATTTTTGCAGCCTATTTTCGCTGATATATCAGTATTTTTTGAATTTCAAAATAGTTTCTGTAAATAGACTCAAAAAGCAACACAATTCCTCAAAAAAGCGTGAAAAAGAGAAAAACCGCACTGTCCCTAAGTTGAGCGTGAATAAGAAGCTTCAAACGCGGAAGCGTCGCGTCTTTTAAGGTGGACCGGATAGCGTCAATAGGGACTTTAAGCAACAGCCTCTGGTGGAACGGCAACGGCATTCTGGCGTTCTAGTGCGCATGCGCAACTTTAACTGCTACTTCGCGACGTTCTACTGTAACCGTCTACTACGCAAGAACAGCTGATTTGCCGTAGTCGCTACTACGTGACATATTAAGAAAGTTAATATTATGTTTTATGGTATGTGACATTGTAATTGTCTCTGTATATAAATAAATACACAAAGCAACCATTCTCTTGCTTTTTAAAATCACTTTCTTTCTTTGTATTTTGTCAAATGATTAAATTATCCCCTACGCCGTCCTCTTTACTGTTGCTTAGTGATTTTTGCATTCTACAGCACTTAACCGTTTACTTCCGGCTGCCGTTGCCGTTCCATCAGCAGCTGTTGCTTAAAGTCCCTCAAGAAGCTGCGAATAAGAAGCTGGATTCAGCCTCGTAAAAAACAGGCACATCACTGTTCGCCCCAAGATTAAGCTGTCAGAAATTAATTAGTCGCAAAGGTAGCCTATACGCTTTCATCTTTGTTGCCTCAAGTCACCCCTTCCTCACCCCACTATTAGCTAATTTTAGTAAGCCTTAGACAGGGTAGCCATGTTTGTTTATTTGTTTGTCAGGAATTAAAACGATACTGTGAAGTATTGTTTGTTCAATGGATCCTGCTTCCGACTGTCCAGCAGATTAAATGTATTTCCGAAAAATACAAAAATTCTGCCGTTTAAAATCAGGAAGCTCTAGCCTACGTGCTACTTTCGCTTTCATTTATAAACGCAGTAAAACGCAGTAAAAGATAATCACTTACCTGCTTGAACTAAAGGCAAAGTCACATACAGAAGAAAAACACAAAGCAGAACGATGATTTTCTGGAAACCTGTGGCCATTATTGAAAAGCCAAGTGTGCATTTTACTAGTATTTACATCGTTCCTTCTTCGACGACCGAACGCAAAAACTACCTTCTTCTTCTTGATTTTTATGGCGGTTGGCAAACAACTTCAAGGTGCATTACCGCCACCTGCTGGTTAGGAGGTGGGACCAAGCGCAAACACTACTAACAACAGAATTTTGTTTTATTTTTATTATTATTATTTTTAATGCTTTATTTGAACATTTAGTTTACACTATGGAACAAACAACTCAAAATATAACAACAACAATTAAGAATAATACTAGAATATACAGAAAGAAAAAAAAAAAAAAAAAACAATACCATAGTTCAAAACCATAAAAGACCATAACAAAAAAGGAAATAAGAGGGCATCATACAAATTAATAAAAATTACATATTAAATACAGTAAAGAGTTTATAAGAGCTTTTTTTGTTAAGTGAGAGTGAAATTGTGAGTAAGTAATGTTTTATCTCTTGAAAGAATACTAGAAAAATAGGTTTACAATTTGAAAATTTATATTTATGAATATAAAATCTACATAGAAAGAGAATTAGGTTTATTATAAAGCAGGCATTTGAATCTGCTGTAAAGAAACCAAAAATAACAGATTTAGGATTCATTGAGAAACCTTGTAAGATAGTACTTGAAATAAAAGAACTTACATCTTTCCAGAGCTGAAAAGTATAGTTACACGACCAAAACAAATGAAGAAGTGTTTCAGTATCATTCTGACAAAAGGAGCATTTAGTGTCAAAATCTGATCCAAATTTTTTCTTACGAAAATGTTTGGCAGGGTAAATATTATGGAGTGATTTAACAATTATTTCTTTTATTTTGTTAGTAAGGAAAAATCTTTGTTGCATGGACCATATATTTTTCCAATTTAATTTATCAAAAAGGTTGTTCCAACATGAGACTGCAGGGGGGGCAGAGACAGTGTTCTCAAGGAATAAAAATCTTATTTTATAATTTCTTCCCTTTTTTCCAGTGAAACATATTTCACCAATAGGTGTGTTAACAGGTTCAGGAAAGGGAGTTGTTTCTATAGATACAGTATAATTTCTGAAAAGCATGCATAAGCCAGATGGAATAGCATCCATAACAGCTGCAAAATCTTTAGGAGTTACAGGTATATTATATTGTAAAAGAAATTCTGTATATCTAGACCATCCTTGTTAAAGAGCTGACCAACATGAAATATTCCGTTATGGAACCACTGATTATAAAACAATTTTTTTTTTCTTAAATAAGATATTTCTATTGTTCCATATGTAACACCGGTGAGGAGAAAAGTTATGTTTGTAAATAAGAGTCCATGCCAGAAGAACCTGTTGGTGAAAGTTAGATAGCTTGACAGGGAGTTTTTGGATATCATAGTTACACATTAAGACAAATTTTGCACCACCAAGCTGTGAGAAGACAGAATGAGGAAAAATATTCCAAATGGAGGCAGGATTTTTGAGGAAACGATTAAGCAAATTTATTTTTTATTTATTTTTTACTTATTGTGAGAATTTAATATTACCGATTTCTTTAAATAATGGGGCTTGTTTTTCCATAAAAATTTAGATAAGATTCCATCGATTACTTTACATGTGAGGTTATTAACGTACAGTGATTGAGCGGCATAAGTAAGGCGAGATAGACCTTCTGCTTTAACAAGCAAACTTCTGCCTTTCAAAGAAAGGTCTCTCTGTAGCCAGCAATTAAACCTTTTTTGTTGTTTTTGTAATAATAGGGTTAAAATTTGCAGAGCATCTAAGGTTATCTTTAGTTATCTGTATACCCAAATATGTAACACAATTTTTAACTGCAATACCATTAATTGAAGAAGCCATACTATTTTTAACTGGAAGTAATTCACATTTATTAAGATTAAGATGTAAGCCTGAAGCTTTAGAGAAACGCTGAAGAATATGTAGGGCTGTTGGTATTTGGAGAGAGTCTTCTAAGAACAGAGCAGTATCATCTGCTAACTGAGTAATAATTATCTCTGTATTTCCAATACTGATGCCTTTTAGAGAGCTTGTTTTGATGTATGAGCTTAGAAATTGTGTCGCAATCAGGAAAATATAGGGAGAGACTGGACATCCCTGTCGAACACCACGATTTAAGAAAAACCTGGGAGAGGTACAATTACTTAATTTAATTGAACTATTACTGTTCACATACAACATTTTGATCATATTACAAAAGGGGTCCCCCAACGCCAATTCTATGCAGTGCTTTAAACAAAAATTCATGTTCTAGCGTATCAAACGCTTTATAATAGTCTAAAAATAAAATAAAGCTTTCTTTTTTAAGTAAATGTGAATAGTCTAACATATAATATTAAACGTATTGTTCAACGTATATGTCTGTTAGGCAAAAATCCTGACTGTGTTTCATCAATAATTGAGTTTAACACACATTTTAGTCTTTTAGCCAGAACTAATGCTATTATTTTGTAGTCATTATTTAGTAAGGAGATTGGACGCCAATTGTCTATGAGAAGGGGATCTTTGTTTGGATTTGGGATTAGGGTAATTATTCCCTGACATAAGGTGGGGGGAGAAATGTTTTTTCTGTACTTTCTTTAAAAGCTTCTAATAAAAAAGGTGCTATTTTTTTGCTAAATAATTTATAAAACTCTGAGGTGAGTCCATCATTTCCCGGAGATTTTCCATTTTTTAACATACTAATTGCATCAACAGTTTCTTTCAAGGTAATAGGGCTGTCACAAAGGCTTTATCTACCATATTCAACTGCTGTACATTCTGGAGAGACTCAAAAAAACCATGGCATCTTGGTAGCAAAATTTGGATGTATATAATTCGCTGTAAAATTTAGCGCAAAATTTTCCAGTGATTTTCTGATCTTCACTTATTGATCCATCAATTATGAGTTTTGTTAAATTATTATTTTTGGCTTGCTCCCTTTCTAATCTAAAGAAATACGCAGAGCTTTGTTCATCTTCCTCGAGCCATTTTCTGCGTGACCGTATGTAGGCTCCTTCAGCTTTATCTTTATATATTTTATCTAATTGCTGTTGCTATTCAGCAAGTTCAGCTTTTTCAGAATCAGTAATATCTTCTATATTTTTGGCTAAAAGATTGGCAATTTTAAAAATTATTTCATTCTCATAGGATTTTCTCTTTTTCTAAGTCACCACTGAATTTACGAAGAAACTTACAGACTTCATATTTGGTTAGCTCCCAATTGCTGCAATAATTATTTTCTTTTTTTGCTTTATTCCAAAGGGTAGTAATGATATCATCAATTTTGTTTTTTACTTCATCATAAGAGAAGATTGAATTATTAAGCTTCCAATAAGAGGGAGATCTATATGAATTAGTACACTGAAAAAAGTCTAACATTGCTGTTGTTTAATGTGTATTTTCTCATTGAAATAGCTTAACATTTTTATTTTTTTTCATTTAAAGCAAACATTTTAGTTTATATTTATGGTTGAATCCATTTTTTTTTACATTGACATAATAAAAATTGGCAGCGGGACATTAACTGAATTTATTAATTTGATCAGAGCATTTTTATTAGATTAAGCATGATTTGCACATGCGCATTGTTGAGTTGGAGATCCCGCCGCTCTCTAAATAGATAGTATGTGACCATCTATTTTTCAAATAAATAAATTTTCCCTAATTAAAAACAATGAATTAAAAACAGTTCCCTTGGAGACAATTGGACAATCACTCCACCAAACTGTTGGAGGTCATCAGGAGCAAGGGAGGAGTTGTGAAAAAGAAGACCACCAGGATCTTGCAGGTTTTAGATGAGGTATCTATGAATAAGTTGTGTATCAGTGGGATCCATGGCTGAATAGTGTTTTTTTTTCTTTTTCTTTTTTTTTTGTAAATGTTCAATTTTAATTCATAGTAACTGTTCTTACTCAGACTGTGGACATCACCATCAGAAGAGAATGTATCCTCAAATCTCTGATGATCTACCGGCGAACCTCTTGAGCATCTTATCAAAGAATACCAGGTAAGGGCATCTCTCTCACTTGCGCACACAGTTAACACCTACAGACTAACATGGTCATAGTCTAGGTTATCGTAGCCATATTTAATAAATAGGGGTGTGACGAGAAGCTCACAAGATGAGATTGTAACACTATTTATAAGAAATCTTTGATGCTGAATTATGACTGAATTTTTAGCTGTAAACACTTAGACCATGTCCAGACGTACCAAAACAATATTTTTTTTCCCTGTCTTCCCTGGAACAGTGTAAAAAAAAAAGTGTGTCCAAAAGAAATCCATTAGCAAATGACTTAACACCTATATGCACACGCTACTTCATATTCCAGGCCTATATGTGGTGCTCTTTCTGCTACAGAAATTAACCAAAAATGGAGAAGAGCACAGTCTTCAGTCACTTTCACTTCCGTTTATAACATGACAAGACTTTCACCACTGCTCATTTTATAAAGGCCGCCACAAGAAAACGTGTCCTTGTTTACATTGTATAATGTGCTGTTGGATTGCTTTTTATTTTGCAATTCTGTCTGCCATCGGACATGATTGCAGTGTGCTAGTATAACATCAAACTAACATCAATGATCCAATGTCTTTTTGATAATCTAGCTAGTTGTACGTTTTTCTTTGCGGTAGCGTTTCTACAATAAGCTTTGTTAAAATTTACTATAATCCGTTCAAGGAGTTGCTAAGCAGACAGATTAGCTAACTAGCTAAGTTGTCTACTTCCACTTTATAAAAAGCTAACATTAACGCTAGTGCGGGGGAGAGCATGGGGGTAAGAGGATGAGGGGTGTGGCGATGACATCAGCGATACACACATGCGGATTCGCTGTCCAAACGAAATCAAAAGGGAGCCATTTTAGATTTTTTTTTTCACCCTGGGACCAGGTTTCAAAAAAGTGCATCTTCAAGCACTGCATTTACTGGATTAGTTTGGACGATCGGAAAATGTGGGTTTGCATCAAAAAGCATTTCTGTCTGGATGGCCCCTTAATGTCCTGTATTCTGGTGAATTTTTCTGCACCAATTTATGGTGGAAATCTCTTAAAGGTGCCCTAGGACTTTTTTTTAAAAGATGTAATATAAGTCTAAGGTGTCCCCTGAATGTGTCTGTGAAGTTTCAGCTCAAAATACCCCATAGATTTTTTATTTAATTCATTTTTTAACTGCCTATTTTTGAGGCATAATTAGAAATGAGCCGATTCAGGGTTTGTGGCCCTTTAAATCCCGTGCTCCACGCCCCAAGAGCTCGCGCTTGCCTTAAACAACATAAAAAAAGTTCAAACAGCTAATATAACCCTCAAAATGGATCTTTACAAAGTGTTCGTCATGCAGCATGTCTAATCGCGTAAGTACAGTGTTTATTTTGATGTTTACATTGATTTTGAATGAGTTTGAGGCTATGCTCCGTGGCTAACGGCTAATGCTACACTGTTGGAGAGATTTATAAAGAATGAAGTTGTGTGTTTATGCATTATACAGACTGCAAGTGTTTAAAAATGAAAATAGCGACGGTAAGGAATACAGTAAGAAACGATGGTAACTTTAACCACATTTAACAGTACATTAGCAACATGCTAACGAAACATTTAGAAAGACAATTTACAAATATCACTAAAAATATCATGTGTTGTGTGGGTGTTTACACTCACCACAAGGTACTCCACTTTCTTAATAAATACTTCTTTTATTTAACAAGGGTTCTTTTTCTTTAAAAACCTTTTAGACACCAAAAGAGACAAAATAACCTACCAAAACTTCAAATAAACAAAGAAAACAATTCAAAATAAATCAAACTAGAATTAGAACCAAATTAAATCAACGAACTGGGACAAATTAAATCAACAACCGAAGCAATCTGTTACAGAAAAAACAAAATTATACAAAAAAATATCAATCACACATCACATAATTCCCAAAGAATAATAATAATAATAATAATAATAATACAAACAAATAATTTCCAACTAATTTCATACCTGTTACAAAAAAAACCCCACTCTTACTCTATCCAATCTGGTTACTGGGATTCTGAGGGGTGCTCCCGATCTACAAATACATATAATACAAATACAAATAATACAAATACAATAACTTGACATTTCTTCTCAAAACCCCACAACCAATCTCACACTTTCATACCTTTTAAAACACCCAGGTTACACTCTCTGTCGCTCTAGTTACTGGGGTTCTCGGGAGCACTCACGTCTACAAACACACATCCTTAACCAAACACCCACACTATTTTCTTGTCAAATCAAACCCCTTAAAAATGACTATATAACTCCCCTATCCTCCGTCAGTGCCGCATTGTTTGGCGTGTATACCACGGTGTTGGGGATAAACAGTTTAGGACCCTTGAAACCAGATATGTTGAATAAAGACCCGGAGTCAGAGTTTAAAAAAAATAATAATAAATTGAAGAAAAATTTAATGAAGAATAGTTTGCAGTTTCATCAGCAGAAGCCAGCTTCAAGTCTCACAAGGAGTTCGTAGGCCGCTCTGCGTACATTCACATTTCCACAACAATTACTCTAACAGAGTCAACTAACTACGTCATTACTTCAGGTTGGATGATTCTGATTGGCTAAGAAAAATAGACGATTAGAAATTTTCCACACGTGGGACAGATAGTAAGAAGCATATCTCCTTCGTCACGGTGATGACGAGGGGACTCTAGATTAGGTACCGGATGTCCTTTGGGTCATGATGTGTGGCTGCTCTGCTGGTCTCAAGCAGAATGCCAGTTTCCAGTACAAAGGGACCTGCACAAACACTTAGCGCACATACACAGATACAACACATGATTCACAGCTTCTTCAAGGCTGAAGTTGATCTGAGCTCTGCTCTCAGCAGGAAACTTTCCCCAAAACATACTGATAACATGTTCTTTTCTCTTAGGAGAGGTACAGAGGAAATAGATGCTTTATAACATATATTGTTTAAGTCATTCAATAATTTAACAGAAATATAATGTTGATTATAATTAACTTGAAAAGATAATATTGAAGCGGCAGTGGATTCCGAATCCACCCCTTTCAACGGGTGTCTGTGCATCGCTCAAAATTCTCCGTGCTTGTCTCCTCTAAGTATTCCCATAATTCCTCCCCGCACCCCCTAGAGCTCACATACCACATCCACCCCCCACGTTATCAAATCATCGTCCCCTGATTACAGATTATCTGGCTTAACCAAATCGAAAACTAAATTACGCATCTTTAATCACTCTTTTTAATTCATTCATCACCTGCAGCAACTGTTCTAAGACCATTGCCATTTCCCCTACTTTTCTGGAAGGGGGCCTTAACCCATCTTTTAATTCTGGGGGGATTGCTGCAGCTTCCATACCCTGCACAGATTGTGGCTCTCTAAAGGGATTCCTATGCTGTCCCGCTGTGGCCCTCTGCGAGCGTCGAACTGAAAAGTCTGTCCCAGTGGTTATTACTTGATCCTCCTCCCTGGAACAATCCTCTTCTGCACTCCTTTCCTTTTCAACCCCCGAAGACAGGCTTACTGGTACCACCACTCGGAGCTCCTCCCAATCTTCCTCAGACCCAGACGATGCTCTGCTTGAACTTGAGTCTGTACTTTGATGCTGAATTGACTCCACAGGGTCCTTCTGTAATGGTCCACAACGTCGTAACTCCAAACGATGCACATTCTTTGGTGGACGTGATTGATCCACTGGAACTATCTTATAGACTGCCTTGTCCGGGTCCAATCTCTCCAACACACTGTGCGGCAAATCCTCCCAGATGTCCTGGATTTTATTTCTTCCCCTCACTCTTCGATTTCGTAGATACACTAGATCACCCGGATTCAGACTGGCATCTTTTACAACACCTTGTCGTCTTTGTCTCTGCTTTGCCAAACTCTGTAACCGCTTCTGTGTTCACTTATATGCCTGTTGCAGTTTATGCTGATGTTCAGTAACCCACATCTCTACTCATCCTTCTCTTCTTTCTGCCACCCTACCACTTAACCAATGGTCAACTGGGAGATCAGGACTCCTGCCAAACATCAAGAAGAAGGGAGAGAATCCAGTTGTGCTATTTTCAGTGGTATTATATGCAAACATTACTTCATGTAAGTATTCATCCCATCTTAATTTATTTTCAGGAGGAAGGGCCCTGAGGAGGTTGTGTAAAGTTCTATTAAATCTCTCACACTGCCCATTACCTTGAGGGTGAAATGCTGTCGTTCGACTCTTCTGCATACCATAAATTTCACATAACTGCTTCACAACTTCGGCCTCAAAGCACCGCCCTTGATCAGAATGAATTCGAACTGGAAGTCCGTATCGATGAATCCACTCCTTGACAAGCACCTTGGCCACTGTTATGGCCCTCTGATCAGCTGTAGGTATGGCTACTGTAAATTTAGAAAAGACATCAGTTATAACAAGCACATTTTCTTTTTCACTCTGAGAACGTTCCAACATGGTAAAGTCCAGAGCCACAACCTCCAAGGGTTTAGATGCTTGAATACTATTCATCACTGTTCTTACTTTAGGCTGAACGTCCTTAGACACAATACAACGAAGGCAATTCTTGCAGAGCTCCTGAACATCCTGGTACATCCCGGGCCAATAAAAGCATTGCCGTACTAATTTACATGTTCTATCAATCCCCTGATGACCTTGACGGTCATGCAGCTGACTCAGAACTTCCTGATTTAAGACTTGAGGTAGCAGAAGCTGTTTTACCCAGCCCCCTCTAGCATCTGCGATGACCCTATAGAAGATGCCTTCATGTTCTTCCACTTTATCCCACTGTCTTAACAGCTCCAATGTATCTTTTAACTCCTCCTTTCTTTCTTTCTTTCTTACCTGGCCCTTCACCCTTACTCCAATAGAACTTAAACCGGGAGATAACGGGGCCCTGTTCTTGCAAGCTCTGCAAGTCTTGTGTCTGGAATTCAGGAAAAACCGAAACAACATCCACTGCAGCTACAAATTGTGGTAAAACACTCCCTTCCTCCTGTCCTTCTACCGCATTTTGTCGGGACAGGGCATCTGCATTTCCATTCCTCTTTCCTGGACAATACACAATTTCAAAGTCAAACAAGGCCAACTGTGAGGCCCATCGTTGCTCTACCGCCCCCAATTTAGCGGTCTTCAAATGGCACAGTGGGTTATTATCAGTAAACACGGTGAACTTATTCCCAATTAAATAATCCTGAAATTTCTCTGTTACTGCCCACTTAAGGGCAAGGAACTCCAGCTTCATTGTACTGTAATTATCCATATTACGTTCCGATTCCCTTAGACCTCTACTAGCATAGGCCACCGGCCTCCGCTTACCTCACACATCCTGGGAAAGCACTGCTCTGAGTCCGGTATGGCTGGCATCTATTTCAAGCAAGAAAGGCTTAGTGAAGTCAGCATAAACTAGCACAGGAGAAGATGTTAATTTCCTTTTTAATGTTTGAAAAGCTTCTTCACATTGATCATCCCACCTCTGTCAGAATTGTTCATTAATTAAGTATACTCGTTTCTTTTGCTTCTTACCCTTTAGCCTGTCCCCCACGGTGGCCAATTGATGTAGCGGGGCTGCAATCCTGGCGAATCCTTGAACAAAACGTCTGTAATAGCTTGCAAATCCCAAAAAAGATCTAAGCTCTTTCGCTGTCTGAGGTTTCGCCCATTCTGCCACTGCTTGAATCTTCTCAGGGTCTGTCGCCACCCCTCACTAGAGATGACATGACCCAAGTAACGTACCTCTTGTTGGAAAAAACAGCATTTACTGAGCTTAACTTTGAGTTCATGATGCTGAAGTTGTTGCAAGACTTTCTCCAATCTCTCCAGATGTTGCTCCACTGTTGATGAAAATACAATCACATCATCCAAATATAAGAGCACTGACTGGAAACTTTCATCACTGAATATGCGCTCCATCAGACACTGGAAAGTGCTTGGCCCATTGGATAATCCATATGGTAAACGGTTATACTCAAACAGGCCAACGGAGTACAAAAAGCAGTCTTTTGTTTATCTTCCTCTGCCCAACCACTTGATTGTATCCACTGCCAAATCCAGTGGAAACCAACTGCTCCACTCAAGCATCTAAAGATTCTTCATTCTAGGCAAGGGATATGAATCTCTCCTGTTTTAGCATTCATTCAACTGCCTATAGTCCTCGCACATCCCGAATTGATCCATCCTTTTTCTTTACAATCACAATCGGTGATGAATATGGGCTGCAGCTCTCCCTAATGACATTTTGCTCTAACAGTTGTTTAATATGCGCTTTAACCTCCTCATATTGAGTAGGGGGCAACCTCCTATACCTTTGACAGACGGGAGCATCATCTAACATGGAATCCGATGTTCAATCAGATCAGTATACCCCAAATCCCCACTTCCTTCAACAAACACAGAGGTATATTTATTCAATAACTCCCTAGCCTTCACCTCCTGTTTCACATTCAACTGAGGAAAATTAAGGGTACTAAATTGTTGAGGGACTGTTACCCCTGACTGGGCCACATTACTTTGTTCAATAAAAACCGTACAATGTTGTTCTTGCTGTACCGGAATAAACTGAATATCAAAATCCCCCCCTCTTACTATCACCTCAGCCCTATGTACAGACGCAAGTCGAATGTGTGGGTTTAAAAACACATCACTAGTACCCACATTCATAATAGGGACGAGCAATTGTCCTTTTTCTGGGGACACTATTGAACCTACCACTAACAGGTCTGCTGGTAAACTCCCCTCACTCTCTACTAGAGGTTCTAGCAGCAAGGATTCTTCTGGCATGAGTCTAGTATACCCACTTGTTGCACAAACCAATTGAAGAGTACCTGCCGCCACCTTAACTGGACTTGGGGCCAGCAGGTTCACAAAAGATTGTTTTTGTGTATCATGCAATTGACAAATTCCAACGCCTGTTTCAAAGAGACTTCACATTGCTGCATTATAGAACTTTTTGAATACTGAGACCCAAACTGCTGCTTCAAAAGACCATGACAATTTCGAATTACATTCATACCAATTAAACCTGGCACCAGTTTCTTTCTTTCTCTTGTCTCTAGATCTAGTGTATCTTTCACAACTAACACCCCCTGTTTTGGAAGTATTTGGTCAAGGATTTTAATATCTAGCTCTAGATATCCCACATATGGGATATCTAGGCCATTGGCTGCTTTTAACACCAGCCAACCACACTCATTCAATACATCTGTCTTCTTTCCTGCAAAATGCTGTTTAAAACAACTCACAGTTATCATGGAGACCATAGAGCCAGTGTCAATCAAACAGTTTATTTCCACATCCCCCATCTTCACCACAGTGACTGGACATTGACCCACCAATTGTTTGAAAATTTCTGGGCTGGTTTCTTGAACAACAGAGCCAGGTAACCCCTTATTTACTATGTGGCTCTCCACAGCAAGGGGTGTTAGTTTAACTGACCAGGCTTGGGGGCTTGGAACTGGGATACATTATCAACAGTATTTCTTTGCTGCCCCCATACTTGACTGGGGTTCACAATCTCATTACAATAACGTCCAATATGTCCCACTTTTTGACACTTAAAACAAAATAGGCTGTCCTGAGGGATCAAAGGCATATGATCTTCGTGACACTCCCTGCGGCTGCCTATTAACGACTTGCAAACTGGCCATTTTTTCAGTTAAATCACTTAACTGCTTCTGCTGACTTTTCATCATACTAAACAACTCTACTAACATTGAATCTGAACTCTACTTTGCAATCACTGTTTCACTATCAATAGTACTAAAGGTCTCAGACCCCCCTGATGTTTCAGAAGAACTCACTCCATCCCCAGCCCACTCAACCGCTTCTTTGCGGACATCAAGAAATGTTAGGCTTGGTTTCTGTCTAATCATCCTTTTTAGCTCTCTACAGAGTTCTTTACTTCTCACATTCTCTGCAAACTGATCCCTAAGCATGACATCTTCTTCAGACACACCCCTGGGATAACAACTTTTCAATTCTTTCAACAGAGCCATTAATGCATGTGAGAACTCAATCAGAGTTTCAGTTTTCCCTTGTTGTCTTTCAAAAAACTGTCTCTGCAATGCAGTAAATGATTGAGAACTCCCAAACACTTCAAGAAGAGCCTTGAAAACGCTCTCTGGGCTGGAACGTATTTCCTTGGGTCTATACTTAATTTCCTGTTTGGCCTCACCGTCTAAGTGTTCCCATATAAAATCTGCTGCCTGAGCTTGAGTGAAATTACGGGCCTTAAACACACTTTTCAGGTCCTCAATCCAATCACTCAAAGGTACTGTACACTTGAAGAAGATTTACCTGTATACACTTTACATGTCTTCTCTCTTGGTACATAAACTACCTCTACCTTTGTTGTACTTCGTTCTTGCCGCACAGTCCCAGTGTCCATCCCTGCATCTCTTGAAAGTCTCTCATTTTCAATGGCCAGTCTGTTCCTTTTCCTCCTGCTCCTTCGCCAGTCTCCTCTTTAGGTCTGCCAGCTGATCCTGAAGCTCCTCCATTATGACTCTCTGTACTGCTGATAAACCACAGTCCTTAGCCCCTGTTCGATCGTCTCCATCTTCGCCACGGTTTTGATTTAATTTGTCCCACCGAAACAAACAAAAAACCCAAAACAACAGAAAAAGAAAGAAAAAAAAAAGAAAAGAAGTACCCCTAAATTGGAGGTCCCTTCCTCGTCGCCAAAATTCTGTTGTGTGGTTGTTTACACTCACCACAAGGTACTCCACTTTCTTAATAAATACTTCTTTTATTTAACAAGGGTTCTTTTTCTTTAAAAACCTTTTAGACACTTAATTACACCAAAAGAGACAAAATAACCTACCAAAACTTCAAATAAACAAAGAAACAATTCAAATAAATCAAACTAGAAATAGAACCAAATTAAATCACGAACTGGGACAAATTAAATCAAAACCGAAGCAATCTGTTACAGAAAAACAAAATTATACAAAAAATATCAATCACCCATCACATAATTCCCAAAGAATAATAATAATAATAATAATAATTTCCAACTAATTTCATACCTGTTACAAAAAAAAACCCACTCTTACTCTATCCAATCTGGTTAATGGGATTCTCAGGGGTGCTCCCGATCTACAAATACATATAATACAAATACAAATAATACAAATAAAATAACTTTACATTTCTTCTCAAATCCCTACAACCAATCTCACACTTCATACCTTTTAAAAAACCCAGGTTACACTCTCTGGTCGCTCTAGTTACTGGGGTTCTCGGGAGCACTCGCGGTCTACAAACACACATCCTTAACCAAACACCCCCACACTATTTCTTGTCAAATCAAACCCCTTAAAAATGACTATATAACTCACCCTATCCTCCGTCAGTGACACATTTGTTTGGCGTGTATACCACGGTGTCTGTGCATTGCTCAAATTCTTCCGTGCTTGTCTCCCTTAAGTATTCCTATAGTTCCTCCCCGACGCCGCCTAACCAGAGCTCAATACCACACGTTATCATGAATCATGTCAGTTATTATTGCTCCATCTGCCATTTTTTTGCTATTGTCCTTGCTTGCTTACCTAGTCTGTTGATTCAGCTCTGCACAGATCCAGACGTTCTGCCCTTGTCTAATGCCTTTCATCCAGACGTTAATACTGGCTGCCCTTGTGTAATGCCTCGATCATGGGCTGGCATATGCAAATATTGGGGGCGTACACCCCGACTGTTACGTAACAGTCGGTGTTATGTAGAGATTCGCCTGTTCTTCGGAGGTCTTTTAAACAAATGAGATTTATATAAGAAGGAGGAAACAATGGAGTTTGAGAATCACTGTATGTCATTTCCATGTACTGAACTCTTGTTATTTAACTATGCCGAGGTAAATTCAATTTTTGAATCTAGGGCACCTTTAAGGGGGAACCACAATGCATGTGGCAAGATGAGAATTCAAAACCTAACACTATAACAGAATATAATGCAGTAAGGCTCTCAGGCATTCTGTGTTGCTTTCAGATATGTTTCCCCCTATTGATCAACTTTTGTAAATCAACTCTTGCCAGGTCAGCACTAGCAGGGCGCAGATGGGAGTTTTACTTAAGCCGAGTTCAGACTGCACGATTTTAGCCCCGATTTTGGCTCGCCGACAGGTTTTGAGAAATCGCCGACAAATGCCCGAAATCACAGGCAAATCGGTGCTCGTTCACGCGAGTGACAATCACGCAGTGTGAATGAGCAAAGACGCGATCTGAGAGAATCGCCGACGAGTCGCCGACACCCGTGAGATATTTGGCATGCTAAATACTGGACCTGTCGGCGATTCAAAATCCTGCTGTGTGAAAAGTGTTCTGCTGACGAAAACTACATCGGCGATGACTGACAGCCAATGAGAGAGCAAGATACAGAGTTTGGGGAGGAGTTATAGACCAAAATATCAGCAAGCATGGCTTCGTTTCAGATAAACATTACAATTATATCATACAGAAGCAAAGCACAAACATTTGCTTGACCATCAACTGCAGCACATTGAAATGTTATGTATTTAGCTCTAACTGCTGTTGCAGACACACACATCCTTGTTCTTCGTGTCTCCCCAAACATTTCCTTCTCCATATTCTTCTTTTCTTTTTGTTGTTTTCGCTGCAAATCAGCGCACAGGCAATTCGTATTTCAAGCTTCTTGCGGGCTACTATTTTTAATAATAATCCCACCGTGTGTCTCAATCAGCTCCCTAGTTCAGTAGTCAGGCACTGATCAGGGTATCAGCCACATTCACTTTCATTATGTACTGATTCACGACCTAGGGAGCTAGGGAGCTGATTGAGACGCAGGGCCAGTCTCACGTGAGAACTCTGGTCTTGCGCGCGTTGTTTCCTTGTCATGTCTCGCGTGTGTTTGGTTGTGAAATGTAGTTTGCGTGCCAGACAGAGTTGTCGGCGATTCTTCCTATAGTAAAGTCATGCAGTGTGAAACCTTCTGTCGCCGATCCATCGTGCAGTTTGAACACAGCAGCGACTGAATGCTGGCCAAGATAGTCATGCAGTGTGAAAAGAACAGTGACCCGACTACTTTGAAAATCGTGCAGTCTGAACTCGGCTTTACTCAAACATGTTCTAAGGGCAGAAAGAAAATGATTGGTTTACAGATTCAACCAATGAAATTGAAGCAGAGGCGGGGCGGGGTCAAGACGTTTGAAATTTTAGAGGGAACACTTCAAACTGATGTTACTGGGAGAGCACATCTAATGTAAGGTAAGTGAATTTTGCTATATATTTTGTTAAAATTCAGATAACTGATAAACATTAAAATGCAAAGAAACACTCATCTTATAGTATGAATTTTGATTCGGCTCCATTATACGTCGACTGCACCAGTGCTGCTTTTGTGAAAATAGCCTATAGGCTTCATTTTAATGCTAGCATTAAAAAAAAGGATCTATGAGGCCAATATGCTACGACAGAACTGGCTCAGATCTCCGTGACATTATACATCTCCCGCTGCATGCAATAAGTGGTTGTGCTGTTATTTTTGGTAACGTTAAACTATGCGCGTCGCTGCTCAGGGCTGCAGTACTGTTATGCATCGCTGTTATTTTTAGTGAACTATGGCTGCTGTCAGGGAAAGAACTACTCAAGTTGTGTTTTGCTGTGTAAATTTCGCTACTCCTTGCTCTTGAACGAACACACACACACACACACACCTAATGATAATAAAATACCCGTCTCGATCTATACAAATTTCAGATGTTTCATCATAATGGTTCCGTGCTTTCCTGCATTAGTTCCGTGTGTTTACTGACCACAGCCTAAAAATATCAATGTCACTATTTGTAAAACAACAAAACAGAAATACACTGCTCTCCGAGCTGGAGTCAATAGGTTCCATATATCTCATAGATTCATATCGCTGTTTTTTAGTGTACTATACTGCTCTCAGGGCTGCAGTACTCAATAGATTCATTTTACTGTGTTTATTTTAGTGTACTATATGCTGCTCTGAGGGCTGCAGTCTCAATAGATTCATTATTATTTTAGTGTACTATATGCTGCTCTCAGGGCTGCAGTACTCATAGATTCATATCGCTGTTATTTTAGTGTACTATATGCTGCTCTCAGGCTGCAGTACTCAATAGATTCATATCGCTGTTATTTTAGTGTACTATATGCTGCTCTCAGGCTGCAGTACTCAATAGATTCAGCTGTTATTTTAGTGTACTATATGCTGCTCTCAGGGCTGCAGTACTCAGATTCATTTTACTGTGTTATTTTAGTGTACTATGCTGCTCTCAGGCTGCAGTACTCATAGATTCATTTTACTGTGTTATTTTAGTGTACTATATGCTGCTCAGGCTGCAGTACTCATAGATTCATTTGCTGTTATTTTAGTGTACTATATGCTGCTCTCAGGGCTGCAGTACTCAATAGATTCATTTTACTGTGTATTTGTGTACTATATGCTGCTCTCAGGGCTGCAGTACTCAATAGATTCATTTACTGATTTTAGTGTACTATATGCTGCTCTCAGGGCTGCAGTACTCAATAGATTCATATCGCTGTTATTAGTGTACTATATGCTGCTCTCAGGCTGCAGTACTCAGTTATTCTATAGGCTGCAGTGTGTTATTTTAGTGTACTATATGCTGCTCTCAGGGCTGCAGTACTCATAGATTCATTTTACTGTGTTATTTTAGTGTACTATATGCTGCTCTCAGGGCTGCAGGATTCATTTTGTATTTAGTGTACTATGCTGCTCTCAGGGCTGCAGTATAGATAACTGCTCTCAGGGCTGCAGTAATAGATTCATATCGCTGTTATTTTAGTGTACTATATGCTGCCTCAGGGCTGCAGTACTCAATAGATTCATTTTACTGTGTTTTTTAGTGTACTATATGCTCTCAGGGCTGCAGTACTCATAGATTCATTTTACTGTGTATTTTAGTGTACTATATGCTGCTCTCAGGGCTGCAGTACTCATAGATGTGTTATTTTAGTGTACTATATGCTGCTCTCAGGGCTGCAGTCTCAATAGATTCATTTTACTGTGTTATTTTAGTGTACTATATGCTGCTCTCAGGGCTGCAGTTCTCAATAGATTCATGCTGTTATTTTAGTGTATATGCTGCTCTCAGGGCTGCAGTACTCAATAGATGTATTTTAGTGTACTATATGCTGCTCTCTGCAAATGTAGTACTGAGTAGTACTACTTTTTTAACCATTTTATTTGTTTTTTTCTAGGCAAATGGAGAATATTTGGCTTGAAGGGATAAGGCGAAAGTTAAAGAAAGTAAGGGATGTCAGAGTCATTCAAGAGGTCATACCTTTTTCTGGGGAGGAGACTGATTTCATGCAGGGTTACATTAAGAAACTGGAGGAGGAAACCAAAAGCACCTTCAAGTCCGCTGTGTCTACTCATAAAGACTACTTTTACTTTGCATGTGAAAGATCAACCAAAGCAAGTGGGAAAAGCAAAGGAGAACCTACAAGACAAGAGCTAATTCCTGCAAAGCTTATGTGTCATTTAAAATAATCAAAGATGGTAGTTTTACAGGTGCTGTGGTCAACAAAATGCTTCAACACAACGGACATGATGTGTGCATGAAAGAAGAGGGCGTAAAAAATCGCATTGACCCAGAGCTATTGACCTTCATTGAAATGTGGCTTGATCAAGGACTGTCAATTTCAGAAACACTTTTAAAATGCGTGGACTGGGCAGAACGTCATGGACATATGACAAATATAATCGGCGATATTATGTTACACCTGAAGATATACGATTGATCAAGAAGACCAGTAATGCTCTTAGTTTTCCTGATGCGAAAGACTGCATTAGTGTGGACAAGCTGATCACATCGGAGCTGCAGGAACACATTTGTTACTACCAGCCTTTGAGTGAAAATCAACCACTTATAATTGTAGTGCAGACACCCTGGCAAAAGGATATACTTAGAGAACATCCCCATACCATGGTATTCATGGACACTACTTACAAAGCCATGACATCATATGGTTATGCATTTTATGCTCTTCTTTTGACCAAAAGTATTGGAAGAGCAGTCCCATTTGCTTACTTTATTATTAGTGAGGAATCAGCGACATACTTGCTCTCTGCTTGGAAAAGCTTGTAAATCACAACCCTGGATTTCTTCCCAGGTAAGAAGTTAAAAACATAGTAGAGTCAGTAGTAGTTTGGCAGCAAAGTGTGCTGATGTATTGAGGTATTTCTATGTACAGACATTGCTATTGGATTAAATACCGCACATTGTAAACTACCTTTTTACAAAAGCTGTTCATTTTTACAGAATCTACAGATGTTGACGTATCTTCATTAATTCTCAATTCCTTATCATGTAGGTCGATAATGATTGACCGTGAGAAAGAGTTTTTCCAACAGCCAAGGTTCTTCTTTGCTGGTTTCATGTACTCCAGGTAGGTTTATTAAATCTTTTGTACTGGAAAAAGACCTATTCATTTTACAGACCTATTCATTTTAAAAATACAATTATAATTCAAATGCCATTATAACTATAGCTTTTGAATGTTTTTGTAGGCTGTACATGGGTGGATGGTTAAAAGAGATGGAGGGAACTTGCCAGTGAATCAGCGAATCTTGTGATTCAAGCAATGGTGGCAATGAAATCCTGTTTAACGGTAATATTTTTATATCATAAATCACTTTATTCTTTAGAAATCATTTCAGTACATGGAAATAAATCTTTAGTTGTTTACTATAGATTTCAATGGGATTGGTCAAGTTTATGTGTATTATGATTTTTAATGAATGTCTTTTAAAAATGTTCCCACAAAAAAATTCAAATCATTCTTTACTAACCCTCATGTAAATCCAAATTCAAAAGATTTTTTTTTTCCACAATAGTATATGGAAGTGTTTTGTACCCCATTAAGTTTCATTGCATGAAAAAAACAAAATCTTCAAAATATACATTGTGTTCCACTGAGGAAATAGTCATATAGGTTTGGAGTGACATTGTTAGAATCTAATAATTCAACTTAATAATACAATTCAAAAAGATCTATTCGGGTTGAGCGATCCAGCACAGAAAAGCAGGTACCTGGGTATCAAATGGAAGACTCAGACACAAAGAGTGCAGTTCAACCAAGATACAAAGTTTATTCAGTCAGAGAGCCAATTATATATTGAAAATATAGGAAGTGGAAATGGCAACTCAGCATTAATACAATCAGTAGGGGTTGTACACAATTCTAAGAAAAGTAACATGTTCTCTAAGCATGATGTAATGGCTAGACAGAGATAAAGAAGCACAGAAAACAGGCACATGATGCTCTTAGAATCTTACAATGGCCACTTTAAGACAGAATGTCTTACCCATTGAACATCCATGTGCATTTGTATGTATTAAAATAAGAAATGATTAATGTATATGTATATACTCTTTTTTTTTTTTTCTGGTGTTAGTCAAAATATATTCTCCTGTATACCTATAACTAAAAGGAGATCTGGTTAGTACAAGATTAATAAGGATTACATCTAGACATCTGATTCCGTAACTTCTTCAGGTTCCAGCTGATAAGTATGAACATAATCATCCTGAGTATCTGTATCGGATACATGTTCTTCTTGTGGAACAACAGTCGGACTAACAAACGTGCGTATGCTTTGTGCACTCAAATTACTTGATAAGTACCTCTGGATGTCATGGCGGTAATAGAGCGCATAATAGAACTACTAATACATTGTAGTAAGCATGGAGCTATCATCAGTAAAATCAACACAAGTACAATAACAGGTATAACAGTGTGAAAAATCCAAGTGCCCCATCCCCCCCACAGACTATTGAGCCATCCGAACGAGGAGTCGGAGTCAACTTCCTTTGGCTCTGGGATAGATTCCTTCATGTGTTGTATGATGTTCGTGATGTTGTCTGAATTATCTGGAATGTAAAAACAACAAGATACACCTAACATTTTACAGACTTTTCCTTTCTCTGATGTCAAAATATCCAGGACCAATCGGTTCTGAATAACTGCTTCTCTCATTTTTCTTAATTCATCTGTGACTAACCCTAAAGAGTGAGCAGTATCATTTTCCAGCGATAAAACCTGCCAGGCTAAGCCATTAATCTTATTTAAGGCAGCTGTGGTCCCTACTCCGGTAAGGAGACCTGCCACGGACCACCCCACGTTTTCCCAAGGAGTTGTCCATGGATTAGCAATTACGTGCCCCTTATACCGAGTGGGTATATCGGTTATATCTCGTTTCCGTCGATATTGTGTCTTTTCACCATTAGGATTCTTTCGAGTTAGTGCTGTGGTTCCGGTAGAGAGTAGCGCTGGGTAACAACATCCACGCCAATCTCCCTTATCTAAATGATAGTAGGTCATACCTCCACAGGTCCAGATCATTCCTGGGGAGCTATCAAGACATGAGAATGGACATTTAAAACTCTCCATAGTCTGATTGTTGTACTTAAGAGTACAGTTGTTATCGGTTATGGCCGTTTGATTTACTGTTATGGTATTCTTGCAATCGGACATTCCTACGAAATGCATTCCTTTATTCGAGCAAATGCATAGGTCTGCTAGGTGTGACTGTACGTGAAAAGCTGGTCCTTTAAATGGGAAACCTGTATAGGAGCAGTTATAGTCCTTGAGAGATGACGCTACTGCTCGATTTGCTCTAAGATTATCTATCATCTGCACAATGATGGACATTTGTTTCGGCATGTCACATTTAGTTTTTCCAAGATGCAATACTTCAGATGTTATTGGATAAGTTTTCCATGCTGAGTGTAGATGCATACAAATCTCCATCTATCTCATCTTTCAGAACTCCTCGTTGTAGGAGTGCTAATGCGCATGCATAGTTTCCTTCACACTTGGCCTTAGCTGTTCTAACTTCCTTAATACTATCACTCAAATCTGAATTCATAATAAACTCTATGTCCTTTGTTGACATATCCGGAGGCAGATCAGTTAAATTCTGAGATGCTTCAGTTATTACGTCCTGAGTTATTATTCCCAATTCTCGCGGAATTACGTTAATCTGAATTTCTTGGTACGAATCCTTACCCTTCGAAGACCATCCACAGTAGTATGTTCCTGAATCCGAAAACTGAACATTAGGTATTGTAATTTTTAGTAATAGCATATGACTCTTTGATCCATCTCTCCAAGTTAACCATGTCTGTTCCTGTAGTACTGATTCTGCCATAAATCGCTCATCAACATCCCACACTTCTGGACCAACGTACACTTTTATTTCTGACCAACTGCATGTTCCGACACAAAGGTATAGACCATTGCCATATATATTTCGCGTTCCTTCCCAGTTTGCATCTCTCCCCATACGTACAGATACAGGGTCGCACAGGAAGGTTTCGTATTTGCCTTATCTTAGAGTTATTCTGAGTGGGTTGGTGTGCGGTGGAATTATCCTTGCCCCTGATAGTTCCCTTTTCTGAGGGGTTGTGTCATTCTGCTTGATTATACCTACTTCTTGCCAGAAGATCACTGACACAACGATTATAGCAATTATTATTAGGATACATGTTGTTCCTCTTAGTCCACACATACCTGGCCATCTAAATGGGTGCCACAGCTGTTGCACTGATTCTATTCTTCTTGGCATAGGAATTTGTAGTGGAATTCGACTAATGAATTTCGAACTTTGTCTATCATATACACAATTACTGTTCCCTTCTGGTGTGCTTCTTTCGGTTTTGTTATATTTACTAGCGCGGTATCTGGAGGTCTTGCCAATAATCTGTCTTGTAATTCTAGCCAAGCATTTACTGCACCATCTGGCGGAAGCAGATATATTAGGACAATTTTAGCAAAAATAACGTTTTCAATTGGTAGTCCGAGATTGAATAGTGCTTTTGATGCTACTTCAAACCACGTTTTTCCTTGTACTATTGTCCACTCACGCAATAGGTCTTCTAAGGACATTAATATACTTCGCGTTGATATATCGTGAAAATCCCGTTCTGTATTTTAAACAGGTAAAACACAACCCTATCTGGATATGGTCTCTGAAGGATTATGTTTTCCAATCTTGGTTCTGACACTAGGGAACTTTTAACCAAGTGAACAATATTCTCGCCAAATGTTTCAACAGCTACTATGAATGAACACTGTGTGAAACTCTCTAGCGGTGGTACCTCCATTCATAAGAATTTAGCCCTTAGTGCATACAGGGTTGTGTAAGGAGTTAGCACTGTTTGACTCAATGGGTCATATATCTTCTGGCTTTGGATTACCCCCACCTCACTATTTGAGGTAGTTCTTTCCTCAGCTTAATCAGTGTTTTTCCTCCTCCCTGTTGGGCAGTAAGGTGAATCCCCGTTCGAGATTCTATTTTGAATTGGAGCTTGCCTGCTCTCCTGTAGGACCGTGCTTTATTCTTGAAGCGTGTATCCACTGCGGTTGGTAATCTGTCAGAACTCCTGTCCTGGTTACTGCGATCACCGTGGCTGGTCCAAGATACCTCGGTTCTCCCACCTTCGTTGGTTTTAAGCTTTTGATCAGCACACTCTGTCCTGGAACGAAAGGGTGAGTGGGGTTTTCTGAGGGAAGAGGAAGACACAAAGAGACATCAGCACATATGGAATTAAGTTTCTCAATGAGGGAAGTTACGTAGTCCTCCTGTATCACCTCCAGGTCACCTAAGGAAGTAATGCCTGCACGACCTTTAACCCATGGAGTCGGGGAAAGGCCTGCCCATTAGTATTTCAAATGGTGAGAGTTTAGTTGTGGAAGATGGAGTCATTCTTCTCTGTCAACACCATGGGTAATAAATCTACCCATTTCTTCCCCGTATCGATAACGGCTTTCGTGAGCCGTCTCTTGAGGGTCTGGTTAAGACGTTCCACATTGGACGAAGATTCTGGATGGTACGGTATATGGAAGTTCCATGTAATTGCTAGCGCGTTCGCTAAAAGTTGCGTTACCTTTGACGCAAATGGTGTCCCATTATCACTGTCAATAGTGGTAGGTATGCCAAATCGAGGAATTATTTCTTTGGTTAGAACCTTTACCACAGTTTTAGCATCTTCTTTTGCACACGGGAATGCTTCTGGCCACTTTGAAAATCGATCCACAATTACCAAAAGATATTTCAAATTACCTATTGGCGGCATGTGCGTGAAGTCAATCTGCACATTCTGAAACGGTGCTTCCGGATGCGGTAGTGCGTCATGTTTGATTGGTCTGTGCGGATTTACTTGTGCACACGTAAGACATGAGTCTAGAATGAGCTTCGCAGTCTTGTGTACATCTGCAATACAATACAATTGATTGATTACTTGTACTACTTTTGCACAACTTGTGTGCGACAAACCATGGTAATGTCTGATGAGGATTATTAATCCTAACTTCGGAAGTGCAATTCTTCCCTTGTCATCTCTCACGATCCCGTCTTTATCTGGGGCACAGCCATGTTTTCCCCAATGCTCTAAGTCAGCCTGTGTCGGTTGACTCTGCAGGATCTTAATGTCAATATCAGGTATATTAGTTATATGCACAGTCATAGTTACCTGACTCTGGTTACCCATATTGAACATTGGTCTGATTTGGGCCTTCGCTGCTTCTTTGGCTATCTCATCCGCTTTTCTATTCCCTACGGCTTGTTCGTCATTCCCAGTTGCGTGACCTTTCACCTTTACTATGGCCACTTCCGCGGGTAACTGAACTGCCTTAGTTAATTGTCCTATTAAATTCGAATGAGCTATGGGCTTTCCATCTGCTGTTTTGAATTCTCTAGCTTCCCATGTTTTGGCAAAGTGATGTACCACCCCCATGCATACTTTGAATCAGTGTAAATTGTTACACGTTTTCCAGCCATCAGCTCACATGCTCGTATTAACGCAACCAATTCAGCAGCTTGAGCAGAATTGTAGTCCAAGGCAAAAGCCTCTATTGTCTCTCCAGTGTCTGACACCACTGCATAGCCACAAAGATAAACTCCATCAGAAGGTTTTGAACATGACCCATCAACATATACACCCCCCCCCCCATCCAGGGGCGTATCCTAAAGATCGGCCCTGGAGGAACATGAGGAAGTAAATTCAATGATACAATCATGATCTGTAGAATTGTCTACCATGTCAGCCATTCCTATAATCCCTAACAACGCGGGGTTAATTGACGCTGTTGGCTGTATGGTCAAGTTTTTTGTGGCCAGCAGGATTGCCTCGTACCCCGAGCATCGTTGCGCTGTCATATGTTGTGTCTGCATATTATGCAAAATAGCTCCCACCTGATGAGAGGTGTAAAGGATCAGCGGATGCGATAACACCATTCTTTCTGCCATCTGTACAACCAGAGCAGCCGCAGCTACAGCACGAAGACATGCTGGCATACCTGAAGCTATATTATCTAATTTCTTAGACAGGTATGCTAATGGTCTATAAGTGGACCCATGCTGTTGCAACAGGACGCCAATAGCTACCCCCTCCGCCTCGCGGGCATGCAAACGGAAGTTTTTGCTGTAGTCGGGGAGGCCCAATGCTTGGGCCGTGGTGATGGCCTGTTTCAATGCAGTGAAGTGCAATTCTGCCTCTTCTGTCCAGTTCAAAAGCGTATTTGGCGGAGCTTTATGATCAATCAGGTTCCTCAGGTGCCTGTCATGCACCGCACAGTCAGGTATCCAGGATCTACAATAGTTCACTAGCCCCAGAAAGCTTTGAAGCTGCTGCACAGTTCGAGGGGACTTCATTTCTCTGATCATCTGGACCCTATCTGTAGATATCGCTCGCAAACCGGGCATTATAATGTGTCCCAAGTATGTCACTTTGGACTGGACCCACTGAAGTTTTTCTTTGGAGGCTTTAAAGCCAGCTTGGGCGAGCACATTGCAGACAATGATGGAGGCCTTCTCGCAGTCCTCTTTCGTCTCCCCGGAGACCAAGATGTCGTCCGCATATTGAAGAACGCAGACTGTAGGAGGTAAATCAGTCATTTTGGCTAATGTTCTTTGCACTGCTGCCGAGAAAACAGTGGGCGAGTCAATGTAGCCCTGTGCAAGGCGTGTCCTCGTTAGCTGTTTGACTTGAAATGTAAAAGCTAAAATGGGCTGAGTATCTGGATGTACAGGTACGGAGAAGAATGCTGCACAGAGATCTATAACGGTGAAATATTTATGCGTACATGGAATTGAATTAACAATGGTTGGAACATCAGGTACAATCGGTGCCAACGGTGTTATTAACTGATTTATAGCCCTCAAATCTTGTGTCAAACGCCATGTTTTTCCATCTGCTTTAACCACTGGATTAACCGGCGTGTTGTATGGCGAATGGATTGGTACGAGGACACCCTGCTGGATAAAATTGTCAATGATTGGTTTAATACCCAATTCCTTATCCTTAGATAAAGGATACTGCTTAATGTAGACTGGTTTGTTCGTATTCAATTTGGCTTTGTATGGTTCCATATCAATGAACCCTGTGTCATCTTTATATTGTGACCACAGCAATGGGTTAATCATGCTGTGCACCGTCTGAGGTGGGTCAGGCTTTGGTAGGGTAGGCAGTGGTTCGCTGGGTTCTCTGGTTTCTTCCCATGTGGGCAGTGGGTCCATGGAGACCTGCAAGCTGGATAAGAAGGAAAACACAACCTGTTTATCAGTGAATTTGATATCCATATTCAGACGATGCATCATATCTCTCCCAAGCAAATTCATCGGTGCTTCTGGGATGATCGTAAATTTGTGAAAAAATGGTTTAAACCCAGAAGCTCTGACTTCTAAAAGGGGTGTTACTGGACATTCAATGTCAGTTCCTGATATTCCCACAGAGTTAACTACTTGATTAGACAAAGGACCCTCATAATATCTGGAGGACATTGATGTTACATCTGCTCCAGAATCTAAAAGGAATGTTTGTTGTTGGCCATGCACCATTAATGTAATATAAGGTAAATCATCACTATTGTTTGAAAATTAAGGGTTTAACTATCATTGATAGTTTGGAACTGACGTCACTCTGTGGGCCTCCCTATTCTGTCTTTTTGTTCCATGTAGTAGGATACATGCTAGCTGGTGTTTTACTTCTCTGTTGTTGTGGTTTAGCCCACGGCTTCCTCTGCAGTTGAACTTTCCATTCTCTGCAATCACGGCGCCTATGACCCTCTTGCCCACAGTAATAGCAAACTATTGCTGGGCCCTTTTGTTGGGTCCAGTGTGGTTTCACTTCTGCTTTTCTATCATACACTTTCCCTTGACTTCTCTGACCTGTAAACATTGCGGTCTCAGTCTTAATTGTGAAACCACCAGATGAATCCAGTTCCCTAACTCGCTTCCCCAATCCGTCTATATCCATATCAAAAAGATTGGTTGTGGTAATTCTGATCAGCTGCGCCTGCTTTGACTGCATATTATTCAGAAAAGTGTTTATGAACAAAGCCTTCATTTCATTATTCATTGGGAGTTTAGACTCTTCTACCCATGCCTTCTTGAACCTAATGTAGAAGTCTGAGGCAGATTCCCTAGGTTTCTGCTTGGTATTTACAGCGAATGATAGGTCTTGTCTTTTACCTATACGTTTATCCAGAAAAGCTCTCAATTGTTTAAAGAAGACATCATGATTTTCAGGGTCTTCCCAGAAAAACACGTGGCGTTGCAGCCGTGCCCGTGCCTGTTGTTTTATCATTGTCGCGACTCAATGTTGGGCATTCGTCGATTAACATTGATTCAGTGACATCTCCTTCCAATGTTCTTAGCAAAACTGCTCTGTAATCTACCCCAGTAAAATGGGCATATTTTGTGTGCGTTTGTAAAACGGTCACAAATTTACTAGCGTCTTGGGGAGAAGGCAAACTTTTGCATATTGATTCCATATCAGACATTTTCAGTGGTTTTAAAGATATCACATTTCCAGCTCTTAGCCAAACCATTAGGGGTGTAACGATACGCTCAGGTCACGATACGATACGTATCTCGATACGGAGTTCACGATACGATACGTATCACGATATTTTGAACAAAATGAAACTGAAATTCAAACAAGATTTATTAAAAAAACATTAACAAATTTCAATAATTTTCCTGTTGTACATACAAGATCACATTTCAATAAAATAAATAAATATAAATTTTAATAAAACCTTCTGTATTCAAATTAACAGTTGAATAGGGCTGTCTGTCACTGAAAAAAAAATGTTAAATTTAACATGAACTTAGAATTATGAATAGGGGCCGTTCACATATCGCGTCTAAAAACGCGTGGAAGGCGCGGCCGCACCGCTTCTCCTTCTTTCCAAAGCGCTTGCGCTCCCGTGGCGTCGGTCGTTGCTATGCAACCATGAACTGAGCTCTCCAAGAGGATCAGGATGTTTCTGCAAAGGATAAATGATTTCTAGCCCTTGCATTAGTTTTACTACGAGATATATGATGGAGATAAGATATAAAAACCACCATGTACAGCTATGATCAGCTGTTCGGCTGAGCTTTTGATGTTTTGTTACGGAAAGGCCATAGCTGATCGGTTGATTCTTGTCACACGACCTGCGGTGCGCTTGCGGCATTCTGAGAAGTTGAGAATTGCATGCGCGTCGATCCCATTATGAGCGCGCCTGCCGCGCGGCTACATTTGAAAATAATAACTGACTTGCACGCGGAAAAGACGCAACATGTGAACGGCCCCACAGAACTTCTTAAAGCAAAGCATCGCAAGCGTCTTTTGCTTTTCTGTGAGCACAGCTGTTGCTGTGCACTGCGGTGAAAGAAAGCCACGACTTTTCTCACGCGACCATGCAAGAGACTGACATGAGAAACGTTTAAACCTGCTTGCAAGATTCAATGTGTGCCCGAAACACTTACTGAACTAGAGAGCTGATTGAGACACACCATCTACGATAAATCGTTACACCCCTAATACTTATAGTAATTTAAAAATGTGGTAGCATTGGATCTGGACAGGAAGGATAACTCTGGGAGTTGGAAGGGGTGTGTCGCGATTCTGCCTTCTCACATCGCGATACAGGTTCGTGGACCTGCGTATCGCGATTTCAGTTTCATATCGCATATCGTTACAGCCCTACAAACCATCGCATTTTTTCTGGGCACTTCAACATTGATATCCTGTTTCACAACTTGTGAATTATTTTGTAATGTTTTGGATTTCATTACAGACGGCGCAGAGGGTTCTGGCGAACAGTATGGTGGGGGCTTTTCTATCGCAGGGCGTTTATTCCTAGCTACATAAGCAGCTACTTGTTTCTTTTCTGGGCCCTGGTCCCAAACCTTTTTCATGTCTTTCCATACTTCGTAGCTTTTTGTCATATAATCACACGGCCATGTTGGATCTCCCCACCCTTCTTTGACTAGACGTTTAGCCAATTGCATATCTTCCTCTGTGAATGAACCCTCCCGTGGATACGGTATTTCAATTTGTGGCCTCATTTGCTCTGACCATCCCGCCATATTACTGACGTATGGTTCAGTATAAAATCCCTGATTATTTCTGTACATGAAATCAACTGGTGATTCCCCCGGTAATGGTCTTGAGACCGAACCCCCCATCTTCCACTTCAATGTGTTAGTAAAAGCGTGCGCAATTCTTTCTGTACTCAATCGCTCAACCTCAACCGTTGTACATGTATCGTACTGCGACCAGTGGGTGGTTGGTCCTATTTTAGGCTCACACAAGACTTTCGTCCTGATCGCCTCTAAAACCACCTTCTTCTGTTTGGGTGTTATTCTAATTTTGGGCTCTCGCCTATACAGTCCAGCGTTGGCCAAACTGCTTTTGGGTCGCCCCTAATGCACCTTCTTTTTGGTCACAGTATATCAACATGCAACAACAATTGAAATGACTTTATTCAATCATCAAATATATTTTTTTTTTTTTTTTTGAAAGATAAAGATACGCTGCCGTGATCTGAAGTGCAGTGTGATCAGTACTGCACCCCCAACCACCCCGTTAATAGCTAATAAAAGATAAAAGCTACTGTTGCGAGTGTCACAACAATGGAATCGTAATTCCACTAACAACTGGTGATTCACTCCACGCTAATAGCCAATTGAACTACTGTTGCCATCCGAAATGTAACAACAATGGAAAAATTATTCCACTAGCATTTTCACGCTAATAGCCAATTCAACTACTGTTTGCCATCCGAAATGTAACAACAATGGAGGGCTTAATTCCACTAGCGTCTATTAATCAAAAAACCTATCTCGTATCCCTTACGAGATGTTTCAACACAGGATCCTACAGGGGCAAGTGTAATAGAAATATCAGAAAACACTTACCCCCTTCTCGTAGGTCCTCCGATCCCCGGCGCGCTTGTTTTCTCTTTCCCAGTTCTTTAGGGAGTATCCCCCCTTTCTCGGACGAGCCCCCAACTGTTAGAATCTAATAATTCAACTTAATAATACAATTCAAAAAGATCTATTCGGGTTGAGCGATCCAGCACAGAAAAGCAGGTACCTGGGTATCAAATGGAAGACTCAGACACAAAGAGTGCAGTTCAACCAAGATACAAAGTTTATTCAGTCAGAGAGCCAATTATATATTGAAAATATAGGAAGTGGAAATGGCAACTCAGCATTAATACAATCAGTAGGGGTTGTACACAATTCTAAGAAAAGTAACATGTTCTCTAAGCATGATGTAATGGCTAGACAGAGATAAAGAAGCACAGAAAACAGGCACATTATGCTCTTAGAATCTTACAGACACAAAATGACAATTTTCAATTTTGGGAGAACTACCCCTTTAAATGTGCGTAAACTTAAGGTGGCATAACTCTACAATGTTGTCAAGTCAAGTCAAGTCAAATTTATTTATATAGCGCTTTTACAATTGGTAATTGTTTCAAAGCAGCTTTACATATTAGAAGCACAGAAAAAAGGGAAGTGGTTAAAAAAGCTGTACAAACAAGCGTGGTAATATGTAACATATACAAGATGGTGCTACATTAAGCCAATGTCGGCTGACTCCCAGGGGTGGAAAAAACCCCCTAGGAGAAAACCCAGCGTGGGAAAAAGTCCTAGGAGGGAAAAAACCCCTTGGAAGATATATATAATATATGTAAATGGATATGGAGATCAAAATCTGAATTATACATTTTTATTATAGAGATTAAAAATAGATTATATATAAATATGTAAGCGGATACGGGATTAAAATCTAAATTATAGATGCAGCCAGAACTGGATCTGTAGGCCCATTGTCTCCTGGGCTGCGTTGTAGTCAGGTCCAGACACAGGTTCTCCATCTGATCTGGATACGGCCTGGATCCAACACCCGGCAAACCTCGGGATAAGCAGAGAGACAGATATTAGCGTAGATGCCATTCTTATTCTGATGTACAGGTATATCTAGTGTTATAGGAAATGTTCTCGGTTCCGGCCGACCTAATTATTGCAGCGTAACAATCCTTTAACGGATTTGAAAAATGTTAATGTATTGATAATGTGTTATGTGTATGCAAGAGCAAAGAGATGTGTTTTTAGTCTAGATTTAAACTGACAGAGTGTGTCTGCTTCCCGAACAATGCTAGGAGATTGTTCAGAGTTTAGGTGCTAAATAGGAAAAGGATCTGCCGCCTTCAGTTGATTTTGATATTCTGGGTATTATCAACTGGCCTGAATTCTGAGATCGCAATAAACGTGAAGGACTATAATGCACCAAGAGCTCGCTTAGGTACTGGGGAGCTAAACCATTTAGAGCTTTATAAGTAAGTAGCAAGATTTTAAAATCTATACGATGTTTAATAGGGAGCCAATGTAATGTTGACAGAACTGGGCTAATATGGTCATACTTTCTGGTTCTAGTAAGAACTCTAGCTGCCGCATTTTGGACCAACTGTAGTCTGTTTAAAAGCCGAGCAGAACAACCACCCAGTAGAGCGTTACAATAATCTAGTCTTGAGGTCATGAATGCATGAACCAACTGTTCCGCATTTGCCATTGAGAGCATATGTCGTAATTTAGATATATTTTTTAGATGGAAGAAGGCGGTTTTACAGATACTAGAAACATGACTTTCAAATGAAGATTGGTATCGAAGAGCACACCCAGGTTCCTAACTGAGGATGAAGATTTAATGGAGCACCCGTCAAGTGTTAGAGAGTATTCAAGGTTTTTTCGTGAGGAAGTTTTTTGGTCCAAAGATTAGGATATCAGTTTTTTTTAATTTAATAATAAGAAATTTCTTGTCATCCAGTTTTTAATGTCAGCTATGCATTCTGTTAGTTTTGTGAATTTGTAGGTTTCGTCATGGCACGAGGAAATAGAGAGCTGAGTATCGTCAGCGTAGCAGTGAAAACTAACACCATGCTTCCTAATTATCTCTCCTAAGGGCAGCATGTACAGAGTGAAAAGCAACGGTCCTAGTACTGAGCCTTGTGGTACTCCATATTGAACCTGTGATCGATACGACATCTCTTCATTAACTACTACAGACTGATAACGGTCAGATAAGTACGATTTGAACCATGCCAAAGCAATTCCACTAATGCCAATATAGTTTTCAAGTCTTTTTAAAAGAATGTTGTGATCGATAGTGTCAAAAGCAGCACTGAGATCTAATAACACTAATAGAGAAATACAGCCACGATCGGATGATAGGAGTAGATCGTTTGTAACTCTAACGAGAGCAGTCTCAGTACTATGGTATGGTCTAAATCCTGACTGGAAATCCTCACAGATTCCATTTCTTTCTAAAAAGGAGCACAGTTGTGATGAAACTGCCTTTTCTAGTATCTTTGACAGAAAAGGTAGATTCGAAATTGGCCTGTAATTTACTAAATCTCTCGGATCTAGTTGAGGTTTTTTAATAAGAGGTTTAATAATAGCCTGCTTAAAGGTTTTTGGCACGTATCCTAGTTAACGATGAATTAATTATATCAAGAAGTGGACCTACGACCTCTGGAAGCATTTCTTTCAGTAGTTAGTTGGCATTGGGTCTAACATACATGTCGTTGATTTTGATGATTTGATAAGTTTTAGATAATTCTTCCTCTCCTATAGCGGCGAATGATTCTAGTTTTACCTCAGGGACACTACAGTGCACTGTCTGAAGCGAAACTGTAGACGGTTGCATGTTTTAATTTTCTCTCTAATATCAATCTTGCAAGTAAAGAAGTTCATAAAGTCATTACTGCTGTGCTCTATGGAAACGTCAGCAGTTGAATCTCTGTTTCTACTTAATTAGCCACTGTGTCAAATAAATACCTAGGATTATGTTTGTTTTCTATTAAGAGATTTGAAAAATAAGTAGATCTAGCATTTCTTATAGCCGTTCTGTACTCAATCATTTTTTTTTTCCACGAAAGGCGAAAAACTTCTAGTTTTGTTTTCTTCCAACTACGTTCAGCTTTTCTAACAGCTCGTTTTAGAGCCCGAGTGTGCTCATCATACCACGGCGTTGGATTGTTTCCTTAATCTTCTTTAGACGTAAAGGAGCGACTGCATCTAATGTGCTGGAAAGAGAGAGCCAATAGTTTTGTTGCAGCATCGAGTTCTTCTAAGTTGTCAGGTATACTAAGGCGATGAAACTGCTCGGGGAGATTATTTATAAAGCAATCTTTAGTGGTAGACGTGATGGTTCTACAATATTTATGGCTGGGTGGTGGTTTTGTAGCCTTGGCTAATTGTATTATACACGACTAATAATGATCTGATATATCATCGCTCTGCTGTAGAATTTCAACAGCATCAATATCAATTCCATGCGACAGTATTAGATCTAAGGTATGATTACGACAATGAGTGGGTCCTGACACGTGTTGTCTAACTCCAATAGAGTTTAAAATGTCTACAAATGCCAATCCAAATGCGTCTTTATTATTATCTACATGGATATTAAAATCACCAACAACAAGGACTTTATCTGCAGCTAGTACTAACTCTGATAGAAAATCAGCAAATTCTTTGATAAAGTCAGTATGGTGCCCTGGTGGCCTGTATACAGTAGCCAGCACAATGTCAACTTACATAATGTTACATAAAGCACCATCACTTCAAAGGAATTATATTTGAAATTCTTTTGAATGATTCTGAATATATTACTATAAATTACAGCAACACCTCCCCCTTTGCCTTTCTGTCGAGGATTGTGTCGATAATCATAACCTTGAGGACTAGATTCATTTAAAGTAATGTAATCGTCTGGTTTTAGCCAGGTTTCTGTCAAACACAGCAAGTCTAGTTTATTGTCTGTGATAATTTCATTTACAATAAGTGCTTTTGAAGAAATAGATCTAATATTCAGTAACCCAAGCTTTATCATTTGTTTATCTAATTTATCTGTGATTTTCATTTTTTGAACATCAATTACATTTTTAACCCTTAAAGGTTTCGGAAGTTTTTTGTATTTACTAGTTCGAGGTACAGACACAGTCTCTATGTGATAATATCTAGGTGAAAGAGTTTCTATGTGCTGTGAATTATCTGAGTTCTGTGACGTGAGGCGGCTAGCAGACGGTCGGTTTAGCCAGTTTGTTTGCGTCCTGATCTGGGCCCTGGTTTGTCATGGTTTAGCTCTAAGACTATTTGCCAAATTTCCATATTTGTTGTGTCTTTTTCTTTACAGGAAGAAGAGTTCAACAGCATGTCATCCAGTAAGTGTGAAGAGCTCGATACATATCTTGGTAGTTCTCATGTATCAACCTACCTCAAATCGGTGGATTTGTTTTGGTGATTTATGGTCCAATTTTGGCAGGTCATTTTATCACCATAACAGCGAAACCAACAACAAGGCAGAGAGGTCAGCTACTAAAATTATAACATCATGCCCTAAAATCACATTTTAAATAACATGATATCCAGGACACATATTCATTAAGGATTTTTAAGTTTCTTAACTTTTGTACACAGATTTTTTCTTACAATTAAGTACCAGTTCCTTAAGGGAAGAATAAATAGCAGGATTGATCAGCTTCTTCGCTTACTGTGTGGTGAGGTTCAAAAATATTACAGGTAAATATATTTAGCTGTATATATAGTTCAATGTATTACTTTTATTATGGTGCTAAATTGTAATTGCCAATACAGAAATCATGTGACTACAGAATCATGTGATAATATTGCATAGAGATCATCTCTGGCCACTACCTGTTGCCATTATCAGCTTGTTTGGATACAGGAAGCTCTTGAATAAACATTCACTGTTGTCTATGACATTATCTTTTCCTTAGCACAAATCATTCAGTAAAAGGTCTGTCAGCTCCCAGCTTCCTTTTTTCCTTAATTATTTTATAGCCTATAAAATCTATACAAATGTTTAAGGGTATTTGCTTTTTTCAGTCATTTCATTTTTACAATAGTTTACCATTTCCTAACTTGTTCTTTTTTCATTGTTCAGTTACCTGGATGACCTCACAAACTGGACGAATCAAAGGAGCAAACACTGAAGAGACCACTAATGCCGCCCATTCTATGATTGCAAAAGGCCTGGGTGCAAAAGTGGAGATAAAAAATGGAGTGTGTTTGGTTCCACCCGACACAAGCACACAATGTCACAGTGTGGACTTGGTCATGCACAAATGCGATTGCAAAAGATTCCAATGTGGATGTGTGTGCAAACACTTAATTTTTTCACAGAACATTGCAGAGAAACAAGGACTTATAATTCAAGATCTTAGGGCAGAAGTAGCAAAAAAAAATTGTTGACAGTGAATCCTACCTCAGGGTCGATGAAAACCTTACTGTCTATCATTCTGATGGGAGTGTAGAATTTGTAAGTTGTAAAGGGACCAAATTTTGCACATGCATTGCGAATAGCCATGGAGAGGTATGTGTATGTATATTGGTTCACAACATTCTGTACCCAACATCTGAGAACATATCTGATGATTCACACTGCTTTAGGTCCAGTGAGAGAAAACAAGTACACTGCAAGCCATGCTTACAGATCTCCATGAGTGGAGCAAATCAGAAAAATTTTGTGAGGATAATGAAGTGTACAGGTTAGTTGAAAGAGCACACAAGTTAGTTTTTTCACAGTTTACTAAACTGTCAAGAAAAAGAAAAGTGACTGCACTTCATAATTATCGTAAAAGGGTCAAAAAAGCAAAGATGTAGTCACTGTAACCTACATGGTCAAAAAGAAGAAAAAAACGTGTTTGATCTTGTAGAGACTAAATGTTTCATTGATGAAACAATCACTATTTGCTTTGCCTAGCCAAAATGTTTTTTTTTTTTCCTCTTGCTGCTACTGTCTTTTTTCAATGAGTGTTGTACAGATACTTTGTATAAGAACAAATTGAAGGAACAAATATGAATTGTAAGTAATTAAGATTTAAAAAAAATAAAAACACATTCTTTGTAATGTTTTATTAATTTTTTTTTTTGTACAGCTGAACATCAAGAAACAAGAGTTTGAAACAATACAAGTAAACAAAATAAAGTGGGGGAACCCTTACTCATCTGTGGAGTCTTTTTTTTCAGTGCTCTCATCTTTTCCTTAAGACACGCATCTATCAACGAAAAAGTGCCATTTATTACGGCAGGACCAAGACCATGTGTTGCCAGGTCAAATGTGTCCCAATTTTTCTCTAGAGCAGCCTTTACATCTTTCAATGTCTTCCTGCAATAAAAAAATACAAAAAGCTATTTAGTTTTCCAGTTCAACTGATCATTGTATCATTAAGTTAAAGGGTTAGTTCACCCAAAAAAGAAAATCAACATTTATTACTCGCCCTCATGTCATTCTACACCCATAAGATCTTCATTCATCTTCAGAACACAAATTAAGATATTTTTGATGAAATCCAATGGCTCAGTGAGGCCTGCATTGCCAGCAAGACAATTAACACTTTCAGATGCCCAGAAAGGTACTAAAGACATATATAAAACAGGTCATGTGACTACGGGGTTCAACCTTAAGGTGCCCTATCAGAATTTGAATTTAACTCGGCATAGTTCAATAACAAGATTCAGTACATGGAAAGACATACATTGAGTTTCAAACCCCATTGTTTCCTCCTTCTTATGTAAATCTCATTTGTTTAAAGACTTCCGAAAACACCGGAATCTCAACATAACACCGACTGTTCGTCGGGATCATTATGCCCCAATATTTGCATAATGCAGCCCATGTTCGACACATTAGACAAGAAAGGCAGTATTAACATCTGGATCTGTGCACAGAGAAGGTAAGCAAGCAAGAACAACAGCGAAAAATGGCAGATGGAGCAGTAATAACTGACATGATCCATGATATCATGATATTTTGATATTTGTAAATTGTCTTTCTAAATGTTTCGTTAGCATGTTGCTAATGTACTGTTAAATGTGGTTAAAGTTACCATCGTTTCTTACTGTATTCACAGAGACAAGAGCCGTCGCTATTTTCATCATTAAACACTTGCAGTCTGTATAATGCAAACACAACTTCATTCTTTATAAATCTCTCCAACAGTGTGTAATTTAGCTTTAGCCACAGAGCATAGCCTCAAACTCACACAGAATCAAACGTAACCATCTAAATAAATACTTTACTCACAATTCGAAGCATGCATACAGCAGCATGACGAACATCTTGTAAAGATCCATTGAGGGTTATATTAGCTGTGTGAACTTTGTAAATGCGCTGTACGAGAGCTCGTGTGGCAGACGACCGCATCTCTTAAAGGGGCCACGCTGAAAAAATCCATGCATAGTTAATGATGCCCAAAATAGGCATTTAAAAAAATTAATTAAAAAAAATCTATGGGTATTTTGAGCTGAAACTTCACAGACACATTCAGGGGACACCTTAGACTTATACATCTTGTAAAAAACAATCTAGGGCACCTTTAATGTTATGAAGCAGGGACATGACAGGAATTTGAGGGGCAGTGTTCGACCTAAAAAAAGGGCACTCCCCTACCATTTTTCTAATAATTCAATGGCCCGTCGTCAATTATTCCTTACTTACAGCTTAAATAGTGTTTGACATCGACAACCCAAGTGCATTTTACCTCAAACTTGCATCTAGTTAACTTGCTACAGTAGCAATCGCTTCTCGGTCGACATTAACACACTGACAAAATTATATTCAGAATTAAAAATATTTTTATACCACTTTTTATGTGATTGTGTAAAGGACTTGACAAAGACGAAAACTAAGAGACATTTAATCTAAATTTTATTTTATTTTAGTTAGTTTGCCAAACACACATTACAGTTTTGGTTAGTTGTCGTTTTTTGTAATGCCTTGTTTTTATTTTATTTCAGTTAACATGTGTTTTTTCCCACCTAGTTTTCGTTTTTTCGTTCGTTTTCGTTAACGATTATAACCTTACTCACCTTTCCGACAACGTTAAGTCGTCTCACCCGACAACCGCGACAATCTCCTTCTAGTGCCGCTCATGCAGGCTCAGCTTTTTTTTTTTTTTTTTTTTATCTAGGCCTACGTGAAATTCTGCATCCATTGTACTATTTTTTTTATTTCTTTTTTTCCACCTCAGAAGGGCAACGTGAGTCGAGAAGGGCATATGGGCAGTTGCCCGGGCAACCTGAGCAACCCCCCTGTGCATGTCCCTGTTATGAAGTGACGAGAATACTTTTTGTGTGCCAAAAATGACAAAATAATGACTTTATTAAACAATATCTAGTGATGGTGATTTCAAACCACTGCTTCATGAAGCTTCAAATCTTTACAAATCTTCTGTTTCATATAAGAGATTTCATCAAAAATATCTTAATTTGTGTTCTGAGGATGAACGAATGTCTTACGGGTTTGGAACGACATGAGGGTGAGTAATTAATGACTGAATTTTATTTTTTGATGAACTATCCCTTTAACATCAAGTGTAGTAATAAATTGTTATTAAATTACCTGCAGTCTTCGGTTTTGACGATGGCAGCATGGACATTCCCCTCTTCTAGTAAGGCTTCACCCACCCTTTTCTGGGGGATGAATTTTGTGGCAAGAAACATTACGTCCCCAGCCAGATCCTTGCATTCATCTAAAATACAAATAAATACAACAGCAAAATTATTTGTAATAATGTCCAACTTAGAAGCAGTACAACAAAATAACAAAAGATGAAGTATGTGGATACACTCACCATCCACCTTATTAAGACCACCTGTCATATGGCAGCAGCATAATGTAAACATAACAACAACATGCAGATACATTTCAAGAGCTTCGGTTAATGATGTTCACATCAACTATCAGAATCAACAACACAATAACCGTGGCATGGTTGTTGGTGCCATATTTCAGATCCTGCTGATATACTGGGATGTTTCTCACACAAAAGTCTCTGAGTTTGCACAGAATGGTACAAAAAATATTAAATAAGCAATAATTATGGGGGTGCAAATGCCTAATCTCAGGCACAGAAACTGTACAGTTGAACAAAAAAAATCACCTTTTTCAGTCTTCAATTGTCCAGTGAGTCTGTGCCCATGAAATCTGCAGATTCTTATTCTGGCTGCTGTTAGAGCCCATCCACTTTAAGGTTCAATGTCTTATACGTGCTAAGATGATTTTCTTCTCACCACAGTCATAAAGAGTGATCATGAGTTGCTGCCCCCCAGACCCCACCCAACTATTCTGTGTTGTTTGAGAAATTCTCAGGAGACCCAGTTTCTGAAATACTGAAATTCAAATCAGCCCATCTGGAACCAAAAACCATGTCACAGTTAAAATCACAGATCACATTTTCCCCATTCTGATGATTGATGTGCTTTTGACCTGTATCTGTATGATTTTATGCAGGGTGCAGTTGCCATATGATTGGCTGACTGTATGACTCTATGAAGGACATGGTGTACAGGAGTTCCTATTAAAGTGGACAGTGAGTGTATATTCCAAAACTGGTAGTAAAACATAGCAAATCAGGCTATTAACATAATATATTGACCTATTTTGGTAAACTGAACACCTCATAGTGGCAAGACAACTTGTCTACGATTATATTACTTTTTATTTATACATTTATATAACTGTATAACAATACAGTTATAAGTAATGTGGAATTTCAGGGAAGTTATATTGTTATAAAATTTTACTATTATAAAGAAACTTATGATTCAAAACCACAAAACAGGATTCAGAATTCCCTTTAGAGTTATTACTACTACTATATTTTTACCTTCACAAAGTTTGGAGCACTGTGAAGTTAACTTTGTGCGCTTTGAGGGGTTCACCTCCAACTCTGCCAACGTCTCTGTAATTTTCTTTTTTTGTCCCTTGGCCTTCCGTAGGTAAGCCACTACAGTGTTTGCAGAGTAACTCTCTGGGGGAGCACCTCCTCTGTAGTTCATCTGATGTGACCAGGT